>VZTQ01001383.1:0-175329 GCA_013400755.1 Pelecanoides urinatrix
GCTGGAACCAGGACACTGAGTTAACCTGGGAGTGCGTTCCTGACGTGCTATCCAGCTGCCTGCTCACCTTTGTTCCTGTAGCGTGTTCCAAAATACTGGTGAGAGGAGCTCGGGGAGGGCTCTGGGTGCGGAGGGGGTTGCCCAGCTGGAGGGTGCTAAGCAGACGGGTGGTGCAGCAGCCTGAGCAGCGGAGGAGGAGGCTGCGTGTGTGCTGGTGATACAGGCTGTCCTCTGCATTCATTGCTTTTATTATCATTTCCTTCTGCGGTTCAATTTGCAGGTGTCGTATCACCATCCAATTTTGTGTGCTTCTGGCCGGTGATGTATGCCTGTTCAAATACTGATTTGCAAGAGGGGGAAAGACACGGTGCTCATGACCTCAGAGTTAATAGATTTTAGCCATGTACGTAGTGTAAACATCTATATTTTATAGCTGCTTGTGGGGTATTGGTGCATGGAACTATGGCTCAGCATGTCATAGGCCTTAAGTCATTTGAGTGATTTGACCCGTTAAGTCGTGTGAGGGATTTATAGCTTGCCCCCAGTCTTCACAGCTGGGTTGCCAATCTATAGCAGGTATGGGGAGTAAATACTGTATGTTTACATGCAGCCTTTTCTCTAGAAGTCCCAAAAAAGGGGATGAACTCCGTGCTTCAACAGGCAGCTCAGGCTGAAAAGTTGCCTTGTCTTGGGGCAAAATGCAGTTGGACGAAGCAGCCCAACAATATCTTATAAATATAGACCCTTTATTTCTTTTCTTGGTTGTGACAAGGGGAGCATCACCCAGTGTCTCTGCAACCTCCAGTGATGCGACGGTGATGTGAGTGAGAAGGCTTTGTGCAATGATGGAAAACAGCTTTTAGATCCACTGAGTTACTGTTTGAGAAAAGAAAACGCTTTTGGAAGCTCCTGCCCTCTGCCCACGCTGGCCTGCGGTCCTTGTCTGTAAGAAACAGGCTCCCGCTGATGAGGGGCTTGTGCCCAATTGCAAAGAGCGAGGGCTTCTGCTTCTAGTGGCTGGTTTTTGAATTTCCCGCTAAGAGCAGGCAGTAGACTTGGATTTTTTTCTTACCCTGAAGTTTGTCATCTTTTTATTTCACCTGCAGAGCCTNTGGGTATGGGGAGTAAATACTGTGTGTTTACACGCAGCCTTTTCTCTAGAAATCCCAAAAAAGGGGATGAACTCTGTGCTTCAACAGGCGGCTCAGGTTGAAAAGTTGCCTTGTCTTGGGGCAAAATGCAGCTTTTTATTTCACCTGCAGAGCCTCCCAGTCATAAGCAAGGGGATTCTCTAGCAAGTAGACCAAAGACTAGCTGATAAAATAGATGCAAACTGATTAATTTGCTTTATTCTTGTTTATTCCTTGAATTTTGTTTGTAATTTTCTAGTAAGAATAAAGGAGAGCAGGAAGTATTGACAAGGCTTTCCACCCTCTAGAGTCACGACCATCCTGGTTCTTGTCCCCTCCCTGGAAAAAAAAGATCTGTTTTTTTTTAACGAATACAAAAAATCTAGAGGACTTGCTAGCCGATCTTTGATATCTTTCCTTACAGTACGATAGTATCTGAAGCTCTGTGCATATAGCTAGTGAGAAGTAGCTGTGGCTCTAGAGTTTATTCTCTACATATCTGAAAGGTAGGAGGGTATGTGACTTGGCCTGACCTTGAGTGGTAGCGGAGCTGGGAACGGAGCCAGGTCGCCTTGCGCCCAGTTCACCCTCTTGGGCGTTAGTTACGCTGCTCTGTCATCTCTCCTCCCTCAACCCTGCCTGCAAAAATCTGACTTGCGGATGGAGTAGTTGAGTGTCTTGCATGCCTGAGCGCAGCCTTCCAAGCCTGCTGCCTCTCCCTGCGATTCCCATTCCTGGGGGGTTACCCTGTCACAGCTGGTTTTCTGGGAAATGCGTGGCATGTGATATTTAGCAGGAGCATAGCAGCCGGTTTTGCAAGGCTTAGTGTTGGCTTGCAAGGAGGTAACGCTCTGCCAGGCACCTTCCTTGCTAGGAACATGGTGGATCTGGCTGGAGTGCCTTAATTTTCTTTCATGTTGCTGCATCTACTTATTTTCCTGCTTTTTTTGTCTCAAGATTAAACTCTGGGATGTTCTTATGGCAACAGACACTTAATGCAATTGGGCTTTTGATAGGTCATCTGGATGCTGCAGTAGCAGGCAGCTTATTTAAAATAAAAAGGTGGTTTGCTCTGGTGCTGGGGGTGATGTAGTTCTGGCCTGATTCAGCAGACCCAGTGCTCTGTTCCTGCGCTTGTGCCATTAACCATCATGTAAATCTGCAAAGGCCCCTGCGGGACAGACTTCAGGTAGCGGCGCTTTCAGTCTTGGTAACAAAAGCTGTGTCTTAGTCTTGAAAATCACCTGTTGAAAAGTGTATTTGAAAAAAAGGATGGACGTGGTGATACTGAGGTCCAGTCTGAAGCCTGGCGCAGCGCTCCTGCGTACAGCTGGCTTTTGTTCCTGCACGTTTCCAGGCAAAGCAGGTGGTGTTTAATTTTTCTGCATTTAAAAAAAAAAAAAAGTCTCTGGAGTGCTATGTGAGGCTACTCACATCTGTGCACCCTATGTAGGTCAGATGTGTGTTCACTTCTTTATGAAGACTAAACTTGACAGTGTTTCCTTTCTGCAGCCAGGGAGGGAGAATCACAGAATTCGCATGCCGGCTCCGTAAGGAATGCCCTTAAGGGAAGACCCCAAAGGGGACACGTGTGCAGGTGAAGTACGTTAGCTTTTCCACGTGTTTCGGGTTTGTGACAATGAGCTTTGTTGATGAAAGGTTTATCTAAGCTGTGTATCCATGCTTGATGGAGTGTCATATCAGATTAGCCTTACCGTTCGAAATACTAAATGCTTCTATGCCATGCTTCCAGCAGATGCCTCTTACTTTGCTCTGACTAAAAAGCCTCTTTCCTAATCTCCGAAGCCTGTGTTTCTATTGCTGTATTTATTACAATGCAAATCGCTCTCCCTCCTCCTTCCTCCCCCCCAACCAATCCTGTTCTGGTATTTCTTGACCTGTTCTGACTCTGGCTGTGGAGAAGGATAAAATGAGTTGGAAACAGACAACCTGTCTTGCCCAGAAGCATGTTAGGAACCTGATCTAACACCCTTTACAACGGTTGAGAGTCTCCCTTTGCTTGATGGACATGGCCTCAGATCCAGGTGTGTTTGGTCATGTGGAAGATGCTCTACTAGGGTGAAACTAGCGGGGATCAAAGATACGGTTCCTACTAATCTACCCGCTCGAGCATGGTCCTCCGATCTCCTTAGTTTGACTCCAGTCCATGGAGTAGGGGACCTAAACCAGTCTGGCTGGTTTCTATGTGTTGGGAAGTTTCTTTGTCTTCAGTCCTGAATTTATATGATCATGCAAGAACTTTGTTTCTCACAGAAGGAACGTCCTAGCTTTGCAGAAGAGAAACTTGAAAATGGGACCCTAAGCATCCATTAAAAACAGGTAAATAGGAAAGCTGAAGAGGGAGCTGGCTCTGCTACCCAAATTATTTTTCCTCAGGTGAGATACCTTGCAAGCGACCACAGTTGAAACAGTGGCAGAGGAGGATCAGAGTGGATGAAGATGGGTGTATGAATGTCCTTACGCGATCCAATGCAGTGTGGGAGATATTTCTAGTATTAAGGCTGATCTGCCTGCTCTACAAGATTATTAAAAAACATTTGAAATGGAAGAAGGGCTGCACCTGTCCCCTCCTCCATCAGCAAATGATTAGCATCTGCAAGCAAACGAACATCATCTGCAGCTCTTCCTTCAGCAAATGAATGGTTGTCTACAAGCACCACCAGCCTCCCGAGAGACTCGAAATGGGACGTGAAGTTCTGTGCTCTGAAGCAGCTGGAGGAGTAGCCAGCACTTCAGGACCTCTCAGCAATAGGCAGATCCTAGTGGCTTGAACAGTAAATTGTAGGAGGTGGTCCACATGAAGCTGACTTGGCTGGATTGACCTATGGATTTAGGACATTGGTCTTGGAAGCTGGGTATGGGTTGTAGGAGGCTTCCAGTGTGGGGAAGTGGACTTCGGACTTCATGGAGTTGCTCAGAATTGCTTGGAAAAGAGCCGTACTGGAGCACTTGAAGGGAAACAGGAGTAAAACTTGCGTCTGTCCTATTCTGCAAGAATTCCAGCTGGAACCCTGATTCTCAGTGTGTAAATATGTGAAGTGAGTGTGTGAGGAGTCTCGGTACAGATGTCTCTGCTGGAGAGACCACCTCGCTGGTAGCTCTCTTGCGGTGCTCGGCAGGAGATCGAGGGAGGGGATGTTTCCTAAGACTGCTCTTTCCCTTCTTCCTAAGTAAGATGAACAGTGCGTTGTTCGGGAAGCTCCTGAGTGCAGACAATCTCCTCAGTCCCTGCTACCGATGGGAACTAAGAGGGAACTAATGAAATCCCTATTGTCACAACGTATTTTGGGGGGGGTGGGGGAAGGAAAATGTGCTGGAGAGTCAGGAGACCTGCCTGGGAAATCTGTTCGGCTTGTTTGGGGCAGAAGGTGGGCAGAGATGCAGTGGTGGCAGCGGGGGTTTAAAATACAGGCAGAGATGGGAGCGGTGAACAGATCTGCCGTGCTGTTGTCTCTGGTTTATGCAGGAGCACAGCAGTGGCGTCCCCAGAGCTGTGAGCGTCTCTCGGCTGCTCTGGTTGGGAAGCAAACAGAGAAGCTGAAGTGTTTTGCAGTTTTCTCCTGACTTGATTTTAAAACCAGGGTGTAAACTTATTTTCGGAGAATAAAAAAAGGGGGGAGGAAGAATGCTGTCCCCTGCCCTGTATTTACATAAGTAGTGAAATTACTGTTTTGGTCAAAACAAGTAATCTTGAGCATTTTCATGGCAATAAGTCCTTCTGAGAAAGGTTTGGATGAAGTTTGTGCTTCGAGGGGAGTGAGCCGGGCTGAGCCTTCCAGCAGCTGGACAAAGCCTTTATTACTTTTATGTAAATCCAGAGTTAGGTGGGAGAGGATGGGATAAGGCTGAGTTCAGGCGCTGCTAATAGCCTCAAAGTTCAGAGGAGAAAAGGATTTTGGCAGGCTTCTGCATTCATCAGGACCTCTAGTCATGGATAAGTGATTGCTTTACCTGGTTTGTGAGGAAAGACTTGCTTTTCAGATATTGGGGCTGGCTTTTCCCCTAGCAAAGACTTGAAGGCTTGAAGGTCCAGTTGCCACAGGTACTAAAGCTCAGGTGTTGGAAAACATGGCTTTTGGTGGTCGGACACTTTCAAGACATTGAAAAGTAAGGTCAAGACGTTGACTCTCGCTGTCGTCGTGCTCGTGGATCCAGACGAGTGAGTGAGGCCCGGCCCCACGCTGTTACCCGTCCCACGGTGGTCCGCACAAGCTATAGTTGCCCTTGGGGTGGTGAGCACCATCTCGCTGAGAGGAGCCCCGTAACCGCAGAGCCTCTCCCAGCCCCGAGACTGGGCATGGCGGGTCAAGGTCCTGCGGTGCCAGGAAAGCATCACACACCTGGGGACAGGCAGCCCTGCATCAAGCGCACTTGTAATTACTGGGTGCGTTGGCCTCCAGGACCAGGATGCTTCTCCTCAAGCAGCCCGTTCATTCTCTCACTCCTTGTAATTAGAAGGAAATCACAGTTCTGTACTGGAGCTGCTGGAATAATTTCCCTGACAACCAAACGTGACATCTCAGGTAGAGCAGCAGGGGCCGTAGGTGTCCTAGGAGTGTCAAAAGTCTACCCTGCTCTCTGGGTAACTCTGATCCCAGCCGTGCTGTATGCCTCCAGCCCTTCTGCAGAAGATTAATAAATTCCTCCCAGAGTTATCTTCTGTCTAGCTGCTGCTTGTCCAAAGCAGCCACGGCAGCGCAAGGCTGTGTAGGAATCGGGGTGGAACTGCCCCTGCCCTCGAGGCTCTCTGGGACTGGGCTCTCCACCCTGCCCAGCTATAGAGCCTTTGTGTGCCAACCCTCTCCCTGCTGCTGATTCAGGAGCAAACGACGACGGTCAGAGTTCAGGAGGCACTTTTGCGGCTCCGGCGCTTCACTGAGGCTGTCCCCGTTAGCTTGTAGCATGAAAAGAAAGTAAAAGTTGAAATGCGGTGCTGGGCTGGGGAGTCCTGTCTGCCAGCGGCGTCCTGCTGCCAGCCCTTCTGCTGATACACCAAGGTGCGACCAAGGGTGTGCTTTGATTTGCCTCTGTGCACACATGGATGATTTTGGTCTTAAATCATACGGGAATGCTGCTAGAGCTGGGAATCCTGTGTCCCCTGCTTGCTGCAGTTTATTCAAATAACACATTCATAAACAGTGACTCTTCAAAGCAGCGTGCTCCAGCAGCTGCAGTGCTGTATCATGTATAAAACATGACCCTGCGAAAACCAGCCTGTTCCTCTGTGGGCAACTTGTAATTCTGGCCATCCTTGAAATAATGTTCAAAGCAAGGTGTCTCCTGTCCATTTAGCAGAGCCTGAGACTCCTCTAGGTAAGAATACGACACTGGATGTTGTCAATGAGATCTTATTTGTCCCTTGGAAGAGGAATTATTTCCTTACAGATGTCAGCAGTGCCTCCTATACTGTGGGATTTAGCTGCAGATTAGCATGAGTTACTTGGTTTAAAGGAAGGAAAAAAAAATATGCCAGACCAAGCAATTTGACAAAAGTTTATTTTTTTTATCTGTGTTGCAGTGACATAAGGAGCTCCTCCAGCCTAGGCGGAAGCTTTCAAGTGCTGGTGGTTGTGTGTATGTCACCCTGTCCTCCTTGGAAAGGGACTGAGGAGGTGGCAGAAGTAACTTTTTATGCCTTGTAAAGGGGGAGAAATGCGATGGTTTCACGACGACCGAATGATGTAAACTGGGGAGGGCTCAGAGAAGTCGTGTGTGAAACTTCAGCAAGAGCCCTGCACATCTGTACTGTCCCATCGCAATCGCACATTTCCCTTGGGTGGAATTTCATACGTTTCAAAGTAATCACCTGGCACGACCAGCTAAAATGTTGAATCAGAACCCATTCTTCCTACGTGTGGTATTCCCCAAGTAAAATATCTCTCATTAACCTTTTGTTCTCCATACACCTTACGTTCCTGATGGTTTTGCTACCCTTTTCTGTTCCAAGATAAATTCCCCCCAAATAACAAGTGGTCTCATGATTTCAAATTTTGAATTGTTTTTTGAGTGTTGCACTTTTCTTTCCCCTCTACCTTTTGCTGCCTGAACTTCTCCAGGGATCTTTTTTTCAAGATGTATTCTGCAAGATTTATTCTTGCAGCCATTTCAGCATGATGGCTAGCAGCAGACTTAGGTGAAAAAAAAAGCAAAGAAAAAAAAAGCTAACCTCAGAATTTCACATTGCTTGACCTCAGGAGCCCGAAGTGTCAAAAACCCAATAGTAAATGCTGCCAAATCTCAGAAGGTGGTGGGAGCTGGTGACCCTGTACTTTGTGTTGGAGAGACTTTACTGCAATTCCAGGTTCCTGCTGCAGAGGTGCCTGCTGGTCTCTTTAAAATGCTGTGCTGCACCTTTGCATATCATCAAGGCAAGGGGGTTTAGATTTCTTTTTAAAAATGTATTCTGTTTTAGGCCCCCAAAAGCCAATGAAATCCTTGAGGTTCCTTATGGCTCCTCTGTTCTGAGTGCACTTTAATTTCTGTATACTCATTTGCTGTTACACCAGCTGCAAAGCAGGTAACAGCAACGATCTTGGGAAGGGAGCATGGGAAAATGATTATGGTAGATATTAAGAAGTTTCATAACCATAGTTTGGGGAGCTTTGCTGGGGTGTCAGGGGGAGGACCCATCCTCAGCCTCTCTCTCTGTAGGACCAATGTGTGTCTGTACTTCGGTATGAAGTGTCCTTTCACACTTTATGGGTGCTCCTTATACCCCTGCTTCCCATTCGATTCGGCTGTGTGCTGTCCCTGAGAGAACTGATGACTTACGCCGGTGCTCTGGTACGTTGTGCAGAGCGAGTTGGAGTCTGATGGCTGAATTTCCCAGCTGAGCTGGTGAACAAGCCCCTCTGGCACTGGGGGTGCGAGCTGGCTGTGGTACTCCAGCGCGGTGTTCCGATTCATGACGTTGCTGGTGTGGGTGTAATAAATGACTTCAAGAGAGTGACTAAAATGTTGTGTGCCTGATGTCAAGCTTTTTCCCATGGGGCTTCACGTGGCAGTGCAGGAGCAGCATACACGAAAATGAGCGTAGCTTGGCATTAGAGGCAGCTCTCGTGGCAGGGCGATGTTTGAACAGGAGTTGCGCAGAGCAGGGTGGATAGCTGGAGAACACGCTGGCGTGGGTCCAGCCTCAGCCACCACCCGCTGTCCCCTCTTTGGAAACACGGTTCACCTTGTGCCCAGAACGGCGGAGGAGATGGCAAACAGCAGAGGTGACTCTGCTGGACGGTTTTATGCGTGTGACAACGTCCCCTTTCAGAAAACATGTCGAGGAACAGAGTCTGACGTTCATCTTGGTCCACACCTTAGCTGAAGGAGTTGGATGACTGAGGGCTTTTTGTACAGATGTGTCTTTTTGGATGTAGTGGTACCTGGACTGCCCTGACCCACACCGTAGATCCTGAGTGATGGGCCCCAGCACAAAAAATGGCAGAGGAAGGTACTATTTGTTGACAACACCCGGAGTTGTTGCCTTCATCTCTCTGACAGTCCAATTTGTCTTCAAAACCTGCCAAATTCTTGATCTTCATGGTGGCAGTCCCTTCTGCTCTGGAAGAGAGGTCTCCAGGCTGAATTTGTCATTTGTCTCTCACTGACGTGCTGGAGCAGATAGCTGGCTGGGCAAGCCCTGTTAGTGTTCCAGGGGGAATCGTAGCTGTCTCCATCTCTTGCTGCCTGCATTGTGGGCAGGCCGTGCTAATCTGCACTGCTATTTCATTTGCCCTAGGTATGCGTGAGATGTTGGACAGACTGGGAGGCCCAGTGCTCGTCCCCAAAGGGCTGTGACCTCCTGCAGCGGGCAGGGTGTCCAGGCACGCCAAAGTCCGGCTGATTTCAGGCCACCTGCTAAGGCAACGTTGACATGGGGAGCCAGGCACGTTATACATTAACGAGGTATTTCCTTTTATCGAGAAGATTTTATTCACTATGTAGCTTTTTCATGCCAAAACACCTTTTACAGCTGATAAGCCAAACTTAGCTTGCTGATAATTCTGGTATGAATTGGGAGTAATTCTTCTGATTTTGCTAGAGCTGCTTTGATGTACCATAATGTAATGGAAGAGTGGGGCTCTGTGATAAACAGGACCTTAGTGGGCCAAGAAGAGATGCAGCCGGTAGGCCTGGACCACACCGCTCAAAAGAAACCTTCTGACCTCATGAGGTAGCCTTAGTACTTTATTCTTGCAAAAAATCAGGCATCTCCTATTCTTTCTGGAGTCTTGGCCAAAGGTTTCCCTGCTCTTTGTGTATGCAAGTTAGAACTGCTATGGCAGGGGGTGGGATAGCTACAAGCTTCTGGGGTGATCTATGTGCCCCAAGTTTGTGGGGAGATCAGCTTTGTCGCCTTGCTGAATTGTGAGAGGTAATAGTGTAAGTGAGCTCAAAGAGATGATCTCCAAGGTGGACATCCAAGCCCTGAAGGCAGGGCTGAGGGTAGGCTCTTCCACAGGGTTCAAGCAGCACAGCCCCAGCAGGATTTGCATGCGTGTGCCATTGCAAGAGCTTTCTTTGTTGCTATAATGCTGCTTGGTCTCCAGTTGGATGGACTCATCCTGCATGATGTTGTACCAGCAAAGGCAATGGCACTTCCCAAGCCTGTACTTCACAGGATTACTTAATTCCTTGTTTTGAATGCACTGGAAGTGTGAGAGTCTCTAATCCAAAGCTATTGAAGCCTGTGGAAAGTCTCTCACTATTTTACTATTCTTGGATGTGGTTCTAGCTGTATATGGAAAATTTGAGGGTAGTCTGCCAAGCCTGGCCCGAAGTCCAGAAGCAGGCGTTCTCTGTTCCCTCTCTAAACCTCTTCCCCCAGGTCCGTGAAAAAGGCAGGACGAACCAAACCGATGGGGTCTGAAATGTGCTGTGTTCTCCAGGTGCTTCCTCTTCACTTTGGCATCTTGGACATTTTCCATAGTAACGAGGGTCTAACCCTTAGCGCCAGCAGCTTTCTGATGAGCAGAATCTCTGGAATGTGAAATTCAAGAATTAAATCCCTCCACATTCACAGGAGCTCCTGCTGTCCATCCAGGCCACCTCTGGTCACAGCCGTGTCGCTTCTGCTCTTCCTCATGTGTAATGCTGAAAATCCTGAGCTATTTTTTCAACTGTAATTAATCAAGGAAGAATACTTGATTTTTTTTTTTTAATATAATATTCACCCGCATCTTTAGGGAGGAGAAGGGTTAATGAAACTTCATTTCCCTGGGTGTCTTTGTCCTGTGGTTGATAATTATTTTTAAACTGCCTGTGATGTTGTGAGTTGGGTTGTTGTAGAGTTTTTTGCAGTTGTCAAAATGTCAGTTCTAATGAAAGTCTCCACAGATGTGCTGTACCTAAGTGATTTAAGCCTTTAGGCTAAGCAGGCTGCTGATCGCATTTTCAGATGAGTCAGAAAGGTTTGTGTGTGTCTTTTTTTAGTATATTTTTGTTTGGTTGGAATGTCTTCATCAAAAACGGTTGAAGGTTTTATTTTTCCCCTTTTTAAAGGCTAAGCTGCTGCCTGTCAACTCGCCACAGAGCTGTTTGGAATTCAGCATCTTACACGCAGTCACACTGGGGAGAAAGGAAGTGCCTGTGTAATAACAATAATTGAAAATTAATAGTAGATTAAATTAATACATAATTAGAAAACACTAATGCTCCCTGCGAACAAAGGCTGATTCCTATAGGACCTTATGAATTGAAGAGGAAAAGTATATGATGCTTTCCCTGGGCCCTGTCTATTCCAGCCTGCAGATCATTAAAGCAATTGTAATTTCACAGAGGTTTGATCTGGAATTGATTTCTTTGTGATAATTCAATTTAGAGGCTTGCTTCTTCCGGGGTAGAAAATGACAGAAGATGAAGGGTATAAATCCTTAGCACTGTCCGCAGGCACGCACGAAGACTGGCGCCCAGCCAGCGAGGGTTCGCTCCGAAGAATAGTCTTCCTTTGACCGTCTGGTTGGAGTGTTGGACCTCTTAGTGCTTAATTAGGAAACGATCAATACCAGCTTCGTGCCAGGCTGTGTTGTAAGAGGGGCTGGGTGGGAGGTGTATAGGGGATTTATACTGGCTTTGGGTCCCTTCAGCCTTGCTAGGGAACGTATCAGAAAAATCCTTGGCCATTTGTTCCACAGCCCATGGTGAAACCTTGGAAGATAATTCATGAGGATGTCCTACTTGGTGTTTCCCAGCCTGTCAGCTGCTTTGGGCTCGTCCTGATGAGCAAAAGCCTTGTGACCTTGTCTATAGCTGGTGAAAACAGGACAGTTGGCCCCGATGATGCAGGGTTAGCTTTACCCATGTGCAAGGTGGATCTTCAGCTCCTTCAGAACTAGGCCCTGGGGGTGCTGGTCGACAGCGGCTGAACACGAGCCNAGGGTTGTCAAGCCCCATTGGCACAGGCTGCCCAGGGCAGTGGTGGAGCCCCCATCCCTGGAGGGATTTAAAAGACGTGTAGATGAGGCGCTTGGGGACATGGTTTAGTGGGCATGGGGGGGTTGGGTTGACGGTTGGACTCGATGATCTTAGAGGTCTTTTCCAACCTTAATGATTCTATGATTCGGCCTGGTTTCCCCTTGCTCATCAAGGTGTTTCTTCGCTGGGTCTAGCAGGAGTTGCCTTCTGCTGGCCACCTTCAGCCCGTGGCCGGGGTGGGCCAGGTGTGCTGTGCTGCCCTTGCCTGGAGCAGGTCCACTGCACGCCCTGCCTCCTCGCTGGAGGCTCAGTGGCCAAAGCCAAGTCAGTTGTGCTCGGAGGGCTCTGCAGAGGGACTGCCGGTCTCCTGCTCCCACCTGGCTCCTTAGGAGGCTGCCGACGTGGAGATGCCTGGTATTTTCAGGCACAGAAGGAGAGAGACCTGTCCGTGACCAGGTCTGGCAGATTCAATGCCAGAGGAGATGTGCACGGTGGAACAAGAGAAGCCATGCAGAGAATTAAATGTAGTGTGTTACGCAGGCCGTGCTGGAGTGCTGCTTCCACGTGTCCATGCACTGATGGCTGTGCCACCTGCAGCACGCTCCTGCCATAGTGTCTGCCTGGCATATGCATTGGTGCACGTACGTATGCATTGGTGCACGTACGTATGCATTGGTGCACGTATAGTGTGGCCAGATGAATAGTGCATGTAGCTTATGGCTTAATCTGTTGCTTGACTCTTACCTCTTCCATCTTTAGATCATCTGCTTTTGCTGTAAAACAAAGGCAGGTGTAGGATGCTTCTTCCCATGCGTGCAAAGTCAGCTGCTGCGGTGTGGAGGGGGCTGCGGCAGAGGCGAGGGGCTGCCTCGGTCTGTGTCCCTCTGAGCCGCGGAGGAGCCACGCTGGGACGCAGCCCCGCGCCGCCTCTGCTCTCGCTGCTTTACGCGGGGCCGAGCGATCGGCTTGCTGCTGCCCCGTCGTGATGGGCTTGGGAGGGCTTTTTTTTGGTAGCCAGACCTGGGTGTTGCGATAAAAGGAGCAGAGAGAGAGATGAGGAAGAAGGAGGTAGGAAAGAAAATAAAGCAGAGGACAGTAAATTACACCGAGTCGCAGTGAATCCAATGCAGCAGGGAAAATTGGGACCTCGTGAAAAATAATGATAAAGTTTGCTAAGCAACTGCTGTGCTGCATGCCTCCCCTCCCGGTTAGACTGCATGAGTGGCTTGCGGGAAGCAATAGAGCCAGCTGAAACTGATACAGGCAAAAGAAATATCCCCTTGTTAATTTGCTTTCTTCTCAGCCCAACACAACACTGAATTTTTATTTTGTGCACAAACACCCTCCATTTCCCAGATCTCTGAGGCTGCGTGTTTGGGAATCCTGGTGGAACAGCTCTTCGGGCTGGGGTTTTATTCCTGTGTGTCAAATTGTATATGTTAAAGTTGTGACTTCAGTTGCTGTTCCATTTCAGGGCTTAAAAAAAAAAAACCTGTTCAGGAGAAGGGGAAGAAATTAAGACTTTTAGCTTTAATTGCATTCGTTAGGCTTGGCAGTGATAATAAGGGAATGCCAGGGAAAGATGAATAAAAAAATTCATGATTTCAATCAAAGGTAGGCAGGAAGGGTTCACAGTTGGGTTACGTAATGCTTCTTCACAGTAGCGAGCACTTATTCAATGAGTGCATTTATTTTGATCTCTCTTACCTCTATATTTAGCGAGGGCGAAAAAGCCNGTGATGAACATGGAGAGGTGAAGTGACACCCCATGGGGCTCCATCTCATGATACCTCCTTCTTCTGATCCAGCGACGGGGCTTGGGGCTGGTTTTTCATGAGTCAGAAGTGCAGCTTATCCCAGTCATTAAGAAACCAAGCTGGCTGGAGCTGCAGCGAGGGGTTGGGAGGCTGAGTGTCCTCTAATGCAGAGGTGGACCTTTCTTCTCACCTCTTCTGGATCCCTTTGAAGGAGTCTCCCTCCTCTCCGCCCCACGGGCTGTAGCTGCAGAGCCGTGCGGTGCCCCGAGCTTCTGCTGGCAAAGGGTCTGATGGGCAGCAACCCCGCGCTGTCTGCAGGGGGTTCTGGAGGTGGGAATTTATCTGTAAGAGCCTAAAGTGTCTGACATTTTGACAAGAACATCCAACACACTGAAAGTAGTAGTCACAGGATAAAAACAAATTTGGAGAATTTGTTTTCCACTTCAGTTTTGCCGTACTGTTCTGGAACACTTTGTCAATAAAACAACACATCAAAATGGGGGTTATTTTGATGTTTTGAAATACCGGTTCAAAAAAATCAAAGCTTTTTTGCTTTCACATTTCTCGTTTGGAAAAAAACATAATTGCACATTTTCTTTTGGGAAAAATGGCAACGGTTTTGTTGAGGACTTTCTCATATTTGTTAAAACCCCAGTTGTCAGGGCTTGCTGCGTGCCTGGGTGATGTGACTTGGTCTTTCTCTGATCTCCATCGTTCAGCTGCAGTTGTGACTTCTTGTTTGACAGAACCGGCATCATCCCTCACTTTGCTCGGCGTCTGCTGCTCTTTCCCAGGAAATAGCTTTACTCTTTCTGCAATTTCCTCCTCACCTAGTAATCTTTTTTTACTTCTGTGATATGCTTAATCTTTTAAGAGCTTTCTCCTTTTAAAGAGAAGAGGTTAACATGATCCAGCTAATATCTGTACCTTACACAGCTAAACGTTTTGACTGTTCCTGGTGACTCATATTAGAGCTGTTGGGACCTGAACAAGTGGGGTGAGGTCTCCTGCTCCTTGCTGTAGGTGCTGTCACCCTTCCCGAGCAGTTACCCCTCGATAATAAAAACTATTTCAGCTTTATTGGAACTTTTTAACACTTCTGGCAGTAGCTTTCCCTGTTTCTCCTTTCTTCTGCTCTTTCAGTGAAAATGGACAGAACAGAACCATTTCTTTCTGCAGGTGAAATGTGTCCAGAAAAGGAATTTTGGTCAAATTCAGGTGCGTTGCTGGTTTTAACATGCTGTGGCATCTGGGCGATGGTAGGTCTGTGGCTGCCCCTGCTTGGGGCAGGGTCTCAGCGTGCAAAGGGCATTTTTAAACTCAGGTTGGGTCCTGACCAAGTTGTACTTGGAGTAGGTGGGATAGAAAGAGGTGATGAGTGTTTCTTTCATCAAGAAGCAGTGGGGACCCAGCGGTTGTTCCTGGCCCAAGGCTCTCCTGGGTGCTGGGCTGTGAACACAAGGCTGGGCTTTCCTCCTCAGCCGCTTGCAGCTGTGCACGTTGTCACCCACATAAAGGATGAAAATCCATCCCAAAGGGTCGTGGAGGCACACCTGGAAAAGCTGCTCTGAGACAGATCATTTTTTACCCCGCGCCAAGATGAACTTGTAAGATAACAAGCTCCAATATATTAGAAAAATGTTGCTTAAAGCATCTGGGTCAAATTGAGCTAATTGGATCTAACCTCACTAATTCAATACCTCAATTAATTCGCTATGCTCCGAGAAACCTGCGGGAGGGCTGTGCTTTGCTATTCTCCGGCGTAGGGCACAGCCCAGCACTTGACTGTGGAAAAGCAGCCAGACGTTTGGCAAGGACTTTGGGACCAAAATGAGTGATGGCCTTATACATATAGCTGCCTGGGGCTGTAAAGTAACTACATCAAACATGCTGTTTCATGAAAGGCGAAATGTTGGTGGCTATCTTTTATATAAAATTTGGGGAGGCTGTTTGCTCAGAGACTTGGAACTTGGCGCTGTCATCAGATGTTAACTCAGACTGGACCCTCCCCAGTTTGGGAATGGGATAAGCACAGTACTGCCCTAAATCCTGTCCTGAGCTGTTCCAGATTTTTCAGTGTAGAAAGTTGCTGCAAAAAGAAACTGTCATTGTGCAGAGGAACAGTTCTGACTCTATAGAGGCGTTCACGTTTGGGAGGACCAATGCTGGTAAGTGGGAGTTCCCAGACTGCTCTTGGAAATTCAGGTGCTTGGGTGCAGTCCCTTGCTTTGAGGCACCACAGCGTGTCTTGAATACTGCGGTTGAATCTCAGCCGAGCCATATGCACAGAGACTTTCCAGCGCCTCCTCCAGCCGTGCAAGCCCGAGCCTCCAAGCCCTGTCCTCCCTGCCTGTGTGCACCCCGCTGCACAGACCGGAGCGAGCTGGTAGGAATAGCCCCTCACTGTTGTGTCCCAGGCGTTGTTTGCTCTCTGTGTGCATTTGTGGGGGTTCGTGTCTGTGTTGGATCAAGGCAAGGTACGGTGCTGCTGGACGCAAGGTTTGAATCCGATTCCTTCGCCATTTGGTGAAATGAGAGGGCAGCACGTTCAAGGAGAGGTCCCCAGGTGATCGCCCCACACGCAGCATCTTGGGGGAACAGATGAGGTGTTCCTAGCTTTGCTGACGCGCTTGCCTTGCTTTGACCCCTTGATAAGGCACCATATGGTTACACTTAAGTGATCGGAAGTGCTGAGCTGCTTTTTAAAACTGCCTAAAAACAAGGAGAACTGAAAGATTGCAGGTTTAGGGGCTGAATCCTGTCTCTGGCTGGACGCAAGGCAGCTGAGCTTACAGTTTGGGGTGGATTAAGGGCAGCAGCTCCAGGACCTCACAGGGACGCTCAGGTCTCTGCTTGTCACGAGCCCTGAGTTGAGAGAGGAGGAGGTAGAGCCTGCGGATTCGGGAGCTGGGATCTCAGCTGCTGCCCGTGCTCTGGTAAGGGGAAAGGAAAGTCTTGATGGCTTCCCTTCTGCCTGCAGATCTGTCCTCTTGGACCAGTCTGGACCACTCGGACAAAACCTGTCATCACAGTTCACTACGACCTGGTAAAGTGGTTGCTTTAGAGGGCTGCTTGCCAAAGGAGCAGCCCCGGGGGGGCTGCACGTGCCCTCCCTGCAGGGCCAGGAGCTGAGCCGGCTGCAGCGAGCACTTGCCTTTGCTCTGCTCCCGCTGCCCTCTCTGCATCTTCTCCCCCGTTACCTGCCCCGGCCAGGCTTCTCTGCCCCCAGGAATCTGCTGTTTCTTGAGTGCTCTCCTCTTGCTTTATGGTGGGCGTTTTTGTGTGTGCAGCCAGGGAGGTGGCTTTGCCAGTCACAGGGATCTCTGACTTAAAATGTGGGTATGAATTCAGCTGTGGCTCAGCAAACATTGCCCCGCTGTCTGGCAATGATCAGTCTGAGCCCCATAGAAGCCTTTTTCTGGTGTCACAGGACTTGCAGGCGCCTGGTGTAAGGGAATTGCTCATCTGCACAACTTGATTTCTGATATGGAGGAAAAATACATGTTGGAGACTGCTGAGCTAATGGGCTGGAGTGACAATGATACAGGCACGTCTGGCATCTCCGCAGCGTTCCTACATCACTGAGGAGACAGGCAGAAGATCACGGGAAGGTTTGAACTAGGCTGGCACAAAAATCCCCGGGAAGTACTCTGCTGTGCTGCAGATTTTCAGGAGACATTACAGCCACAATTGGAGTGAAAAGAAAGCTTAATATTGCATGATCTTTAGGGTCCAGGGCAAATTTAGCAGCATCTTCGCTATTGCAAAGCAGTAAGTTGGAAAGCATCTTTCCTATGAATGGGCAGAAATAAGGAAAATCATTTCCTTAGTGTCAGGAGGCTGGTAGGGTCGCTGAGCACCTCCCTGGGTTGCAGAGGAGACATGTCAAGCTTTTGTCTGATCTTCCTGCTTCTGTGAGCCCTGGACTCCTTGACTGGCTTTGGGTGCTTGTCCATGCACAGCAGTGCCTAATCTACATAGCAGCCCAGCACAGAAGAACGTCTAATGCATTTTGATTTCTGTCCAATGTTGAACTGGCACCGTAGTTTAAAAAGATTAAAAGTTGTTTTGTGGTCTGAGAGAGATAAATAAAAATCTTGCAGATCCACATGCAAGGATGGACACTGATGCCAAAGAACTACCATGTTTTGTACCATATGACTTGAACGTGGCCAGTAACACAGCATTTAAACCAGAAAAGAGGGAAGCAACTCTAGTGATTTCAAATATTTCCATTGTCCCAATGCTTCATCTTCAAACTAAATGAAACTTCTACCCATGTTCACTATAAACACTGTAGGTTTCAGATTTTATTTTGTTTGGGTTTTGTTAGCATAGGAAATGGCTATATGTCCGTAACTGTTATTCCTCCTGCCCATACACCCCAAGAAGGAAGCCAGCCTTGAACTGCAGCGGTGGTTGTATGTGGAAGAGACTTTGTGCCCAGTGAGCAGATGGGTTGAGAAACTTGGCTGAGCATAATGTCTCGTGGAGACTTTTTCTCATTGAAAGGTGATGCTTTTCCCAAGAGGAGGGGCGGCAGAGCCAGTAGGACACCGGGCGGGTGACGGGGATGCTGTTGTGGTGGCACCTCTGCTGTGCCTCTGGGGAAGGCCAGCGCTGAACTGTTGGGGGGGGATGTTGAACAACAGCCACTTTCTCAGTCCAGACGTGCCTCTGCAGGTGAAGATAGGGCAGCATACGCCATGCTTGCAAAGTGTTTTGGGCTCCCTTGAAATGAGAGCCATGACATGAAGGTAAGATTGTATTTAGTATACCATGTTTAATGGCAGGGCTTTCAGTGAGCCCAAGTATCTTACTGACTTGCATCTGACTTGCGTCTTAATGAATTCCAAGGGTTTTTGATCACCTGCCTTCCCTAGGTGTTTTTTGAAAAGCCAAGCCTATCAGCAGGAGGGAAGGCAGAAGGATAAGCCATGTGTAATGCCAGCAGTAAAGATGGGTGCTGAGCTCTCTCTATAGGTATTCACCATATAAAGATAGGTGGCTCGCTCTCTCCTCTAATGTATTATGCAGTATGTTTGATATGATCTGGCTTTAGTACCAATAAAGTTTGTTTTAAACTGGATTCTGGGAAAACAGGCAGAAAGACAAACACAGCAAGAACTTGCCCTTTGGTGAATAGCGATGTCCTGGCTGGGAGCAGGCGTGTTGGCAACGGGAGCTCCTGGTTAAATCACGCCCGCGGTCCTGCCTTCCTCCGGAGAGCACAGGGGCGTTGGAGGAGAGACTCCCCCATACACAGAAGTCGGAATCCCAAGTTGTATTCCTGCCTCGACAAGACCTTTAAATTTTCTGAACAGCGTGGATCTGCTTAGCTGCATGAATCGGAAATACTCTTCCAATCTGTTTCCTCTTCCCTTAAGCCAGTGGGAATGGGAAATCAATTTAGGACAAATTGGGCTAAATCAAACCAGGGGTGATGCTCTTTGAAATCAGGGAAATGCTTATTTAAACCAGGTAGCTGAGGACTCTGCTTAAATTGCCAGGACCAGTGTGTGCTGGGGGTCAGGTCCGGGCAGTGGGTGGTTTGGGGGTGCTGCTTTGCAAGGGGGTGCTCAGGGACAGCATGCTGCCGGTTGTGCAGTGCCTGCGGGCTGGGCAGCAGAGGGGCATTAACCCTTTTGTAGGCATCCCTAGCAGCGTCCAGGTGGGATCAGCTGTGTTTTTCTAGGTACAGGCATGCTCCAAGCCAGACACAAGCTAGTACAGTTTGCCGGGCCCTGGGCCTCTGCGAGTGAGCCCTTGGGACAGGCAGCGTGTTAGTGTGAGGCCAGCGCGTCCCTGCCCGGCCCCTGCCCCTGCCCTGGCGTCCGTCTGGGCAAGTGGAAATCCTTAGTGCATCTCACCAGGCGGCTGCAGCCCCGCTGAGGTTTGTAATGGGGAGGCTGCTGGGGGTGAGCAGGGAGATTCGAGGAGCTGGGGTCTCCTGCTGGTGACTTCCCCGTGCTGTGCCCTGGAGGGCTGGGGCTTCTGGTTCCCACATCTCCAGGGTGAACAAAACCAGCATTGCTCCAAGCTGGGAAGACAAGAATTTGTCTTCTGATGTGAATCGCTGCCCCAGGTACTGCTCCTTTGCCCCAGTGCTTAGCTTGTTTGCTTCGTTTGCAACAGAGGAGTCTCCAAGACCACTTCCAAGCATAATGGGATCCTTCGGTGCAGGAAACTGCCACCAGCACCAGCAGTTTGGGATGGGGAAGCGCAGCCAGATGCATTGTCTTCCTCATCCTCTAAATGCTGGGTTTCCACATCAGAGCACGTACGTTGCACCGCAAGATTTATGAGGTGGGTGAGCTACATCTGCAAAAAGAGCACCCACCAAGTCCTAGCCAGGAAGACCCTGAAGTCTTAAGGCAAAGAATAACTGTGTTCAGCAGGGGACCCTGGGCCTGACTCTGCGCAACCCCGTGCTATGCAGAGCCGGAGTTTTACTCTGACGTGCCTTGTTTCTGCTTGCTGGATTAGGCTGTGCCATGTACGAGTGCACTGGCTGATCCTCACCTTAAAGTTCTGGCTGTGACCTCTCTCCAGCGTGGCTGTTGTGAAGCGGGGGGGCGTGTGGGGTGCTGGGCCCTTGTATCTCCTCCCCTGGCATCTTGGCGCAGAGCTGCTCACGAAGGCGGTGGGCTGGGGCGTTGTGGAGTGGGTCGGTGTGTGCTGAGCCCTTTTTGGAGGATGCCACAAATCCCACTGGTGTCTGGGGGAGGTGAAGGCACTTACTGCTTCTCTTTGAAGATGAACACAATCCTCAGAAGTAGATACCAGCACGTTTTCTCTCTTGGGACAGGACTGCCCAGGAAAATGGCTGTGACTGCGGGGCATGAAAGGCACAGATTTGTTACCGCAGCTGGCAGGCGTAATCCCAGGGTGGATTTCGACTGGGGGAACCGTTACCGTAGCCAGCCGTGGGTGCAGCGCGTGCTTTCTCTTGTGAGCCAATTACCACAATGTCACACCTCTCCATCTTGCTGGGACTCCTCCAGTTAGCCATGTAGACACATGCTTAACATCCTTTTCATTTCCTGAAGACAGTCTCCTCAGGAGGGGATGGGGAGCAGGAGGGAATCGTGTCAGGACCCCCACGGAGCAGCTCTTCCATGTCTGCTGGATGCAGAAGCAGAACCCAGCAGGTGGTGACACGTTCCATTAATCCGTAGCACCTCCACCTTCGTGCAAGGACACAGCAAGACTGTCACTGCAGAGATGACAGCGGGGGTGCCTCTCCCTTCCCGCTCTGAGATAATATTTCCAGGATCCAAGCTCTTGTCCTCGCAGGGGGTTGCATAGCCCTGTGTGAAGTGCCGCGGTGAACAGTGATAGCTTGCTCTTGTACGTGCTGAGGAGGAGTCTGCAAAGCAGGGGAGCCCAAAGTAGGGGGGTTGGGGGAAACTGGGGTGTTGGCAGAGCAAGGAGGAAAATGCTGGGACTGTTCTGTTACCTGGGTTGGTGTTAGGAGCTGCTTTGAAAAGGACAGAGCTCAGGACCTGAGTTAGAACTTTCAAAGTGGTGGTAGGTACTTCGTACAGAAGAGAAGCTCATGTTGGGGTGCTGCCTAAGCACTGACGTTTGGGGGGATGCACCGATGTTTGGGTGGATGCCTCAGGCTGCCTCCATCTCTCCTGGCAAGGAGAAACCGTGTGTGTACGTCAGTAAAGGGAGCCAGGAGAACCCAGCTGAGCGCAGCTGAGCAAGCAGGGACAGCTTCAGTTGCCTCAGGGCTTTGCTGACCCCAGCTGAGCTGTCCGGTCCCCCCGCACGCCGCTGCCAGGCAGGGGGGGGCAGCTCAGCAGTGGGACCATGTGGATCTGGAGCTGCGTTTGCTGCCGCTGTGCGATGGAGGATTCGCGCCGGGTCCCTGCATGTTAACCATCGGCACAATCTGCCACGTAGTTAACGCGCTCTGTAAGCAGCTCATGTTCTGGATTTTGTGAAAGTTTTGAGTTGTTTAGCGGGCAGTGCACCGTGCAGAAACCAGGGGGGGGGAGCTGCAGTGATTCCTGCAGCAGGGCTTGTGTTACAGATGACACACGTGGTATGCTGAAAGAGGGGCTGGTGTTCCTGCAGAGGTCTGTCATTCCCCATTTGCTTTCAGCAGAAGGGTATTCAGGTGGCAGGGGACATTTTATTACCCTTCAGAAAAGCCATTCACATTTATCTTCAAACAATTAAAATTCCCTGCTTGTTTGCCTGTTGTTCTGCAGCCTAAGGACTGCCGTCATTCAGGCATCTCGTGGCCAAGAGGAAAGTCCTGCCATCCCAGTACCTCAGATAATCACAGAATCACTAAGGTTGGAAAAGACCTCTAAGGTCATCGAGTCCAACCGTCAACCCAACCCCCCCATGCC
Organism: Pelecanoides urinatrix; assembly: GCA_013400755.1. NCBI lineage: Eukaryota > Metazoa > Chordata > Aves > Procellariiformes > Procellariidae > Pelecanoides > Pelecanoides urinatrix. The sequence goes on from VZTQ01001383.1 coordinate 21,682, forward strand.
CACTAAACCATGTCCCCAAGCGCCTCATCTACACGTCTTTTAAATCCCTCCAGGGATGGGGACTCCACCACTGCCCTGGGCAGCCTGNGTCCAGTGTCTGAGTTGTCACAGAAGCTGAAGGAGACGTGTCTGGACTGGGGGGAGATCTGGGAATGGTGGTGTAGGTCGGTCTTCCTAGCTTGGATGGACTGGTGTTTCACAGCGTACTAGCAGAGGGCTGCCTTGTGCTTGACCCATTGGGTTCCTCCTCATCAGGCTTCTCTCTCTGTCCCGGTGGTCCTTTTCCAAGGATCTCTCCCAAAACCTCCCTCTGAGCTCTTCTCCCCCTTTCACCCCTCAGGCTGTAGTAACCCCCCCCCCATCCCTACAGGCAGCTCATGTCCAAAGCTCTGAGGCTCTTCGTCCACCACGCTGTACCTAACTTCGGAAGGCAACGCTCTGTTTGCTCATCCTGTTTGGATGATGTTCAGCAGCTCCGTCGTTCCGGGGCTGTTGCCAGCACCCCCTCTTTGTGCTGCGGGGTGCAGGGGGGCTGGCGCGGGCTGCCCGAGGCTCGGTGCAGGGATGAGGCTTTCAGGCCAGCTCAATCCTGTGATTAGAAAAAGATACAGACAAATCTGAGGGAGATGAAGCTGGTTTGCATCACCTTAGAGTCGTGAGCATTCCCCCAGCAGCCACGGGAATTGCCGGTGACAGCGTGTTTCCAGTGCAGTTAGCAACAACAACAACAAAAAAACCCAAAAAACTGAAGAAAATAGGAAATTTCTGAGTGCACTGAAACAGAAATAAAAGATTACCTTACCAGGCAATGATTTTTGGCAGGGATGCAGACAGGGAGAGATCTGTTCTGCTGGCCCTGTGGCATTGTCACTACGTGCCACGTGGGACGCGCTGTTGGGAGCACGCATTTCTCCCGGAGTGTATAAAAAGCTGTCCTCTTCCAATCGCCACCCACTTATCGCCTGTAGGTAAATCAATACTTACTCATCATTGTAGGATCATTTCATGCAATCAGTCAAGAAGAGATCCTGAATGAGGAGGTCTTTTTCATAAAATAACTTTTTTCATCAAATTTGAAATGTTTGGAAAAATACAGATGTGCCAGGAAAAACATTGAACAGAAAAAATGTTCCACTCAAAAGTCAGTTTTGAAAATTCAACTTCTTTGTTTCATCAGCGTGTGATGAAGTCACAATGTTTGTTTCTATAACTAGGACATCATGGTGAATCCAAGCAATTTGTGAAAGTGACCCTTTATTTCAGTCCTGGTCAGATAAAAACCATACTTTATACCAGATGAAAAGCAGAAGATAAGCTGAACACCAGAGAGGCGTAGAGTTTTGAAAGTTTGAGTGTTTGAATATTCAATATTCATTCCCAGGTGTAACAGATGGGTAAGTTCGAGGTCTGTCTCCAGCATGCAGATCAGATTTCTGCTGGCACCCATTACTCAGCGGTGATTTGTTTTTTCCAAACTAATTCCTGTTTTCCTCCTTTCAAAGCCAGTCACCTCACTCACGTTTTGTAGAGACTCTTTTGATGAGTGGTTTTGGACTAAAACAGAAATATTTCTGCTTTTAAATAAAGTGAAAATTAACTTCTGTTGTAAGTCACAGTTTACTCTACACCTGTACTTTGTTCACTGTATATTATTTAGATATTATTTAGATTGGACATTAGGAGAAATGTCTTTCCTGAAAGAGTGGGCAGGCCTTGGCACAGGCTGCCCAGGGCAGGGGTGGAGTCCCCATCCCTGGAGGGATTTACAAGACGTGTAGATGAGGCGCTTGGGGACATGGTTTAGTGGTCATGGGGGGGTTGGGTTGACGGTTGGACTCGATGACCTTAGAGGTCTTTTCCAACCTTAGTGATTCTATTATATGTTTCTATGATTTCGGTGTTGGATGCCCTGTCATCTGGGGTTCAGCGCAATGATGCAGGTGCTGTCCCCCTCGGAGGGTACACGCTCCCTCTCACACCTACAACTCAAGCTGCTGCCACTCATCCTCGGAGCTCATCTCACCCGAGGAGATGGGGTCCTCTCCCCGCAGCTGGTACCCGGAGGAGCTGGCTGTCCCAGGGTCTGCTGGGGCACCCGACGGGTGCGGAAACCTGAGTTTCTCATTGCCTGGTGGGAGATTTGCTTTGTGAAACATCCTGAAGAAGATGTAGGTGTTATTATTTGGAAGAAGTCGGACTTGGAACAGCTCATCTCATTGATGGCTGCCCGAGATCTTTGGTGCTGCCCTGAAGCACTCATTTTCGGGAGGGAGACGTGACGTTCTGTGCGCAGCAGCCCCGCGTACCCAGAAGCTCCTGATGGATGCGGCTCCCACCGCTGCGCCAGCCACCGCTCCAGACGTGAGGTTTCTCCCAAGCTTCTTCATCAAGTGGTTTTGATGAAGAGCTCTCAGAGTTGTTCAGCTTCAAAAAATGTTTGAAATTCAAGCTGTGCTGCTTATTTGTGATTGGCCTGAGAAGTTAGAGGGTTTCCAAGAGTCACTCGGGGCTGTGATTGCGATGAGCAAATGAGCACTTCTAGTCTGAAAGCTTGCAGGTGGGAAGGAAAAGTTTAATTTCCACAAACAGGACTGGGAGAAGTTTGAGTAGCAGGGACCGCGTACCTAAGGGAAAGCTATGGAAGGGGAAGAAAACAAGACTTTGCTTCATAATTTGACTTTCACCTGGTTTTGCAAATAAACATTTTGTTTAAATTAGCTCCAGACATGACTGCAAACATATATTAGGGGTCCTTCAGATGTTTGTTAATGACTTTCTTTAAAGTGCTCCTTAATCAAATGCTTTTATTGTTGTACCATGAGTGAGTTGTTTGTATAATTGGTTCCCCCTTTTCCCACCCGCCAGCCCTGCTGCTTGAGAAGCAGTTTAATGGAAAAACCTTAAGGAGAAGGCTATGATTTTAGGAGCTTTGTCATCTCCACTGGTTAGAGCTGCCTTTTTCTGTCTCTTCCAGCTTTTTTCCAACCCTGCCGTAACTTGGCACAGCCGGAGCCGAGCCAGAGTGTAGATGTTACCTGTTCAGAAGCTCTGGGCCGTTTGGCCATCCGTGGCCCACCGAGAGGTGTGGGCCATCCCCTCCGGCTGGCCGCCTCACCGCGAAGCCAAGCCCCGCCGAGCCGGCTGTGCTGCACTGCCCTGCTTCAGTGGGAGAGGTTACTTAAGGTGCAAATATTGCTCAGAGTAGTAAGGCAGCTGTGTGTAAATCTGATAGTAAAGCTGGCTGTTCTCTTGCCAGTAGCTAACTCTGTGGCTGAGGGCCATTTCTTGTCTCTGCTTCATTTCCCCAGCTGTAAAAATAGTCTAATGGGAAAACCTCCGGCTCAAGTCTCACAGGAGAGCATTTTCCCATTGCTTTCCTGAATGCTTCGTGCTGTTGGTGTTTTCCTCTAGCGTGCAGAGCGGCTCAGCCCGTTACAGGCGCCTGGGACAGTGATGTGCCAACAGCTATCGCGGAAGAAAGGATGCGGGGAGCTTTTCTAAGCTGCGATGCTGTGGCGTGAGTCGGGATTCTGTTCCTGGCTGTGCCACAAGATGCTTTTCTGCCTTGGGGTGAATTAAAACCACTTCGGGTTTCAGTGTCCCCAGCTGGCTGGAGTGCTAAAAGCATCTGTGTGGCAGAGCCTGTGGAAATGTCCAGCAGGACCATGCGCTGACTCTGGAAAACGGACTCGTGATGCGGCACTGGACTCCCAGTGTGAGAGCTGGTACCCCAGTGCCTGGCAGAGGTGCCAGGTTTGCGTGGGCAGGGCTGCAGCGGTGGTGTGCCACTGGTACCTCCCGGTACTGCCCCTCGTTATGGACAACGTGCCTACTGAGAATCGGGGTATCCCTCACCCGCCCGGGAAGGAGCGGTTGATGCTCAGGGCAGAAGACCTGTGGCTGTTTTGGTAGGAGGGGGTGAGCAGCTGGCTTGGAGATGTCACTTGTTTTGGTGGTCTGGGAGTTGTGAGACTGAAGGCAGCCAGAGTCGTGGTGAACACTTGGAGTCATCAGGGGTCAGGTCCTTTCCAAACGTGTATGGAGATGTATGGGGTTGGTGTTCCTCACTACAGCGCTGCTCCATGATGCACATTGAAACGGACTTCTAGCATCATCTGGCTTTTCTCCTTGTCCTGGTTCCAGCTGGGACAGGGTTAACTTTCCTCCCCATAGGTGCTGTGCTGTGTTTCTGTTCAGTGTGAAAGGGGCATTAATGGCCCATTGATGCTTTGGTTGTTGCTGGGTGATNCAGCTGTAAAAATAGTCTAATGGGAAAACCTCCGGCTCAAGTCTCACAGGAGAGCATTTTCCCACTGCTTTCCTGAATGCTTCGTGCTGTTGGTGTTTTCCTCTAGCGTGCAGAGCGGCTCAGCCCATTACAGGCGCCTGGGACAGTGATGTGCCAACAGCTATCGCGGAAGAAAGGGCTCGGGGAGCTTTTCTAAGCTGCGATGCTGTGGCGTGAGTCGGGATTCTGTTCCTGGCTGTGCCACAAGATGCTTTTCTGCCTTGGGGTGAATTAAAACCACTTCGGGTTTCAGTGTCCCCAGCTGGCTGGAGTGCTAAAAGCATCTGTGTGGCAGAGCCTGTGGAAATGTCCAGCAGGACCATGCGCTGACTCTGGAAAACGGACTCGTGATGCGGCACTGGACTCCCAGTGTGAGAGCTGGTACCCCAGTGCCTGGCAGAGGTGCCAGGTTTGCGTGGGCAGGGCTGCAGCGGTGGTGTGCCACTGGTACCTCCCGGTACTGCCCCTCGTTATGGACAACGTGCCTACTGAGAATCGGGGTATCCCTCACCCGCCCAGGAAGGAGCGGTTGACGCTCAGGGCAGAAGACCTGTGGCTGTTTTGGTAGGAGGGGGTGAGCAGCTGGCTTGGAGATGTCACTTGTTTTGGTGGTCTGGGAGTCGTGAGACTGAAGGCAGCCAGAGTCGTGGTGAACTCTTGGAGGCATCAGGGGTCAGGTCCTTTCCAAACGTGTATGGAGATGTATGGGGTTGGTGTTCCTTACTACAGCGCTGCTCCATGATGCACATTGAAACGGACTTCTAGCATCATCTGGCTTTTCTCCTTGTCCTGGTTCCGNTTCCACATCTGTGTATGAGAAGAAGTGGAGGCAAAATGTATTTGAGTTATGCAGCACTGCTGTCGGTACGAGGCTAGGTGAAGTCTTTTTTCAAATTTAAAAATATTCCTTCAAGAAAGAGTAGGTTTAGGGAAAAGCTCTATATTCAGGTGTGTCCAAAGAAGAATGGTCAGATAATTTTTTTATATTATAATGGTTTTATGTTAACGGTTTCTTTGGGGGGTAGGGGGAAGCATCTTGGAATTAATAAACTCATCTCCTACAAAGCCTGTGGTACCTGGGAATCCATGAAAGAGGAGGATATTGCTCTAAAGAAGTGGTTGTTCCTGAAAGGGCAGTGCTGAGATGAAGTGTAGTAAGATGTTTCTGACAGGAGGCCAGGAGGGAACTGTCTCTCGTGTGCACACATGCACACAGGCTCCAAGATACGTTTGTATATATGTTCACTCTGTAGCTGGACCCTAAGCAAACACCACATTTGTTGGAAAAAATGTCCTCTTTCTTCCATCTTGGTGATAGGATTTGATGGAAGGACAGAAGTACTTATGTGCAAATGACCTTGGGGAAAATTTTTTCTTCTTTTCTGATTACTAATGCCGTAAGACAGTAAAAAATAATCAAAACTCCCCCACCCCCCGAAAAAACCCATATTTTTTCCATCTATTTGAAACCTCTGGCTGGCAGGGCTAACTTACTTGTGTATCAGTAACAATGCCAGTGGCTGCTTGTTTTAAGCTTGATCCATTCCAGGACACCTGAACACCTGGACCTTGCTCTCCCTAGGTGAAACCTAAAGAAATAAGTGAAAGCATTTCTTCTGGTATGGCAGCCTCATGCCTGTTGCATCCCATGGTCGGGACAAGTGTGCTGACGCTGAAACTTCAAAAGCTTTTTCTTCCATATCTGTGTTCATCGTGAGAGTCAGGAGGAGCTAGAAATTATCTCTGAAGACTAAAGCACCTCACCAAAGCAAGCGTGGCTGGATCAGCCCCTTGCACTGATGCACGCTGGACTCGGGCTTGAAGGACTGCAAGGGAGCACCCACCTTGGGGAGTCTGGTTTTTCTGTCTCATAACCGCTGGGGAATAACCCCAAACATAAACAACTGGGTTTGTTTTCTTACAAGCAGCTTTGTCTTGGTAGAAGAGACGGGGAGCCAGGACAGCCCCTCTGCGCTGGTGCTCGAGCCTGTTCACAGCCAGCTTGTGGCCATTCCTCCTCGCCTTTAGCGCAAATGATTTTCTGTCTGGCCTGATGCTTGCCCCTGTGGAAAGCAGCTGTATGGCCTCTCAGCTTTCATTTGCTAGGATAAACAAGCCAAAAACAGGCAACCAACTTGCTTGATGCTCCCCATTGATGCTTCCCAGCTGGTGCAGCAATGGAGCTGGATCCGAGTCGCGTGGGTCTGCACCCCCGTCTGCCTGTCTGGTCTGTTGCAAAAGCCCTTCCGATCCATTAGGCTTTCTCCAAATGACTTTCTCTGCATTTGGTATATGAATGTCTCTGTCTCATTCACATGTCCAAGCCGCAGTGGTGGCCTGGGGACATCCCCTCCCGCTGGCCCCATCCATGGCAGCAAGCCCGGCCGGGGGGTTGGGGCTGGTGCCTCCCCCCCAGCACCGGGGGCTGCAGCATCGAGGTCCTGGTTGCCCTGGTTGGGCAGGTGGACACCTCCGCAGGAGAAGAAAGTACCAGTAGGAACTGGTCATGATATTTTCCACTTGCTCTTGCCTCTGATTTCTACCTCTTAGCCATGCAAAATCTGCCAGAAGTTAAGAATTATGCACACCGTGTGGTGTCATTTGTTTCAGGTTATCGGTCAGCTCTGGGAGCTGCAGAGAAATCTGTCGCCGTCTTATATTACCCCATCCAAGCAATATTTTTTCCACTGTGTGAAATAACTCAGTGAATTTCTAATTACACAAATTAATTAAAGGCTGAATGTAACGACTATGCCTAATCATAATGATACACCCATTTCATTAAAAAAAAAGAAATTGCTTGTGTACTACAAACCACCCAAGTTAGTACAGAATTAACACCCGCCTCTCCGGCCGGAGCTGTGCAAGCACCGGCTCCTGCGGCACCTCCGGCAGGTCCGCGCGGCCGAGCCCAGCCTCGCGTGGCTGCGTTTGAACCTCTGGCTCCTCCGGGAGCAGGGCCTCAGCGGTGCCTGTGCAAGACGGCGTCTGGCTGCGGAGGGACCCCCCCAGCTGGCCAGGGCTCTGCGGGACCGTGGTCTGTGCACCACCACCACGCGTCCAGGCCGCTGAACTGGGATTTAGTGGGTTTTGTGTCTGAAGCTGAGGGGTGGTAGAGCAGCAGAGACGCCTTCGCTGCTGCTTCATGTCAGCTCTGCTTGGTGATCCGGTCTGCTCTTCAGAGACCAAAGCAGCACAAAAAATTATTTATCCCCCACTGGAGATCTTTTTTTCTGTGGTTTCCAGCACGCCGCACCAAAGCCTGGAACGGACATCCCCCGTGGGATGAAAGCCCGTTCTGTAAAACCTCTGAGAGCCGCTTTCCCGCGGGGTGCCTCTGCCACCAGCAGCGGGATAAAAGCGCGTGACGGCCGCGGCGGCGGCAGCGACCCGCAGCCCCGCTGCCCGCGAGCCCGGCAGCTCTGCCGCACCGCTCCGGCGATTCGTCCTTGCAGCTCCATCGAGGGCCTGCTTTTAAAGAGCTCCAGCAGCATTCCTGTCAGAGGAGGCGGTTTCGTACAGCAAGACGTGAACCGTAATCCATCCAACTGAGCGCGAGTTGCAGGGGGAACGGCTGCACTTATAGGTGTGGAGTTTTCTGTTAACGTTTTTGCAGTAGTTGATTGCTGAAATCACTCTTGCAAGAGCGGCTGTGGCTTTATCCTTTCCTTACCTCGGTGAATGCAGCAGGAAGTTTGTCCTGCAGCATGGAGACTGCGCCCGAATTTCTGGCAAGCCTGAAAGAATTCAGATATCAGAGGGGGAGCCAAATACGGGACAGAAGGAATAATATCAGGGCAGTGAGGTTAAATAGATAGATAATTGATTTTTTTCAGTGCTGGTCTCGGGTGTAAATCCATTGAGGTTAATGAAGTAAGGCAAATTGAATTGAACAGCCCTGTATGGAAAGCTTAGCCTGGCACGTCGCCAGCGTCAGAGGCTCCTCTTGGTGCTCCCGCCGTGTTTTTAATGGCTGTGTCTTGGTGTCAGCATTTTGCTCATTTACGCCGGCTGAGAGGAGCCGAACTCTGACAACTGCAACCATTTTGACTTGCAACCAAGAAAGCAAACCTCCCGTCTTGTTTCTTTACTTAAATAGTTGGATACATGTGTTCGTTGGGGTTTCTGATCTACCTGCGGTTGTTTCGTGGAGCTCGCTCCGGCGGTGTTGCAAAGCCCCGCGGGTGGAGGCTGCACAGCCCCGAGCTCGGTGCATCGCGGCCCCGCGTTTCTGCAAGTCCTTAGGAAGCCTTCCACGGCATTGCTGTAAGCAGGATCTTTTGGATGAGGCGTCAAATATCTGTCACAGAAGCACTCGTGGCACTTTGGCAAGCGTTAGCTCTGGAATCCAAATTAAATCCTGATACGGATTGTTGTATCCTGCCAACCCTCCCCTCAGCTGAACTGGTGGGGGGTGTTTGGCTTCCCAGCCTGAGCGGGTGGGATGGGGATGCGTGCCGATGCAGCCGCACAGCTCAGGTGGGACCGGAGAGACGGGAGGCCGGGCAGCCTCTGGATTAACGCGCCCATCAGGGTTTGGGTGGGAGGTCATCGGTGGGTACAAGGTGGGTTTGCTGGAAATGGAGGATCCAGCCATAACTTTGGGGCAGAGGAGATGCTCCCCCTGCCAGAGGGGCTGATGCCCGAGCCCCCGGGTGCTGGGATCGTGTCGTGCCGTGCCTCTTGCTGCAGGCGGGGAGGGAGCCCAGCCCGGGGAGCTGGCACGCTGGCACCCACACGAGCTGTGACCTCTTGGGCCAGAGCTCTCCTGGACCCTTGCACACCCTGCATCCCGGCTGAGCATCGCCCAGGACCAGCCCCCCGGCGCAGTGACACCCCCAGCGTTCTGCAGAGGACGCGTCTCTGCGGAGGTGCAAGTGCTGGCTCTGCCTGGGTTCCCAAGAGAAAGGGTTGACCTGACATCTTCTCAGGCTGTAGAGATGCTTCACTGGTTTCTCTCCTGCTGGCCTCAGAGCTTGTGGGAAGGACGTGTGTCTCATCACAGACATGGTACAGTCGCCAGCAGAAGATTTCGTGTCCTTTGCATCAGTTATGCCCGGCCGTTGTTAAATCGTGTCTGTCATGGGTAATAGATCACACCCTGTTGATCCCCCGGCTGTTGATGCACTGCTCTGTGCAGCGAATTCAGCAGGACCTTTTGCTGCTCATGGCCAGACTCCTGAGAGCTTCTTGGGTCAACTTTGCTCAGGGTTTGCTTTTCTAAATGATGCTGGCGGCGAGTGGGATGCCTTGTCTTCCCCGCTGCCTCCCGACACCCGCCGGGCTCTGGCACAGAACTGTTTAGCCTTGGTAAAGGAAACTTTGTGGGTGTTACTGGAGAAAAGGACTCTGCCAAGCAGCTCTCCCCTGGGTCTCATCCGTACCTCTGTTCTCAGGCTTTCCTTGTGATTGCCCAGACTCCTCTAAGAGCAAGACAGGAGCAAAATCAGGCTGAGAACACCCTAATTTTATCATGGCCTTTCGCAACACTTTTTCTCAGGCTTGGAGACCTTTGGGAAGAACAGAAGAAGAAAGCTTTACAGACCACAGCTTCCATCCCAGTTTAACTTCAGGAAGGTCAGCCCTGCTACTCCTGATTGCACTGGTATGCTGGAACAGACTTACACGTGCAGCAGCTGCTGCAGAGAAATCGGTCAGTGGGAGGCATATTTCAGCCATATTTGCATCTTCCTGCCCTTTTGTAGTGAAGGATTTTTGGTGAGGACAAAATTCACGTGGCGGGGAAGGCACCTGCACAGGGCAAGGCTAATATGCAGAGGGCCTCGCTGTTCCCTTTGCCCGGGTCTTGGGGACACTTCATTCCTGCGTGGCTGTCGCTGGCGTCTTGTCCGGCGTGGGGCATCCGCAGGCTGGCTGGGCTCCCCGGGACGTGGCTGTTTCAGGGCGGGCTCAGGGAGCATCCCTGTCCCTCAGGACTGCCACCCGCCAGCCGTGCCACCTTGAAGTTGTGTCCCGCTGCTTTTGGCGATGGACCTTTTCCCTGGAGCTCTGCCCCTTTGGGCTGATGAAGAACCAAAACCCACCCGTGCAGAAGCCCAGCTGGGGGGGGGGGGGCAGGACCCCCGAGGGAGGCGCGGTGGGAGCGCTTTGGGCAGCACGGAGCAGCCCAGTCCTGCGGCAGGCATGGGACATATCCCACCCAGCTCAAGCTGCTGACAGAGCCTCTGGGAGAGATTTTCATCTTGGATCCCACAAACGCTGGACAGGTTTGAGCACGGACCCTGATGAGGCTCGGCTCCTGAGCTCTATTGTGGTGGCGAGGGGGAGAACCTTTCCCAGAGCAGTGATTTCCATCCCTTGCCATTTCTCTCTGTTTCTGCATGTTACCCTGCTTTGTGCAGCAGCTAAAAATAATTGAAAGAAAGGTGTGAGCCTGCCACGAGGGAAGGGGAGAGGGAACCCCTGTGTCTGCATGAGAAATTGGACTCCTACAGCTGGCAGGAGCCTGTCTGTCACACAGGAGCATGTGTGCGGAGGTTTCAGTCTCTTGCTGGATAGTCTCTGGCTACGTAAATAAACAGACTCTGTTTTTGTCTTCGGTCACCCTACCAATGCCTCTTGCTAGCCTCGACTTTTTGGCTTGTCTCTGTATTTTTAGCTGCAGGACACCCTGTCCCCAAACCCGGCAAGGACCTGGATTTTCTCATACCTCTCTAAAGGCGTGAAGCCAGCTCTCGCCCTTCTCCGTGTCCCGATTTAGAGAAGGGGAGGGCGGCAGTGCACTTTCTTCCCACTCACACCAGCGTAGTTCAGCTGAGGACCTGAGCCATGAATATCTGTTTGCCCAGGAGTTTATTGATGGTTGTGCTGAATAAGAGTCTTGGAGGAAGGATGGGGAAGGATGTCTCCTCTGCGAGATGCAGCCATGTAAGCGCAGAAGAGCCCTTGTGTGCACACCAGCTCCGTGGTTACAAGGCAGGACCCTGCAGATGCTGAGGGTCAGATATAGACTGAAACTGTTTGGTGCAGAGGCTTCTGCCCTGCACCCCGTCTCCATCAGCATAGCTGGTGGTGGCACGTTTCTGGGTGTCCGTAGGTGCACGGCGCAGGAACCGCAGTGTCTGTGCTCGTCCGGGACTGCAACGTGCAGGCGCTGGTTGCATGAGAAGTCTGATACCCTCAGGATGGGGCAGATTCAGCATGGTGTGAACCACACTTCTCTCCCTTGAGTCTAGAACTGGGGGGGCCCAGCATGTTTTTCCCTTCTATTCTTTATCTCATTCATATATAAAGAAGTGGAGGAAAAAACCCCACACTTTACTACATTCAGCAAAACACAGTATTTCTTTGTATTTTACTGAGAGAAGGACAAGTTTGGGAGTTTACTCTCTTTTATTTAGAAGTATAAAATGATTTAGCACAATGCAAAATTAAATGTCACTTTGAATAAATGATCAAATGTTCTTCCATTTGGCAAGTGCTGAAACGAGCACGTCTTTTATTGTGCAGTAGTTTCGGTCATGCTGAATCCACCTTTGCATCCTTTTCCACTCATGCAGGAGAATCTACCTTTTAGCAAGCTGAGCCCTTGCGTTTACCTCATCCTGCTTTCGGAGTCCCCTGCCCCGTCTGAGCATCTCTACTCGGGTCCTCGTCACCGGCTTCATAGGGCTGCAGGCTCAGCTCCTCGCCATCCTCTTTGCTCCCTCTTCGTGCTGAAGTCCTCACTCAGACGCTCGCTTAGGCATGGGCTTCAATTTAAGCACCTGAATGGCTCCCTTGATGTAATTAAGGCTATTTGTGTGCTTGGAGTTAAGTACGTGCTGAAGCACTTGGCTGGATGGAGGCATAAAAGCGCACGAGCTTCAGCCGAGCAGTAAAATAGATTTTATAAGGCACCGGGGGCTGCCAGCCCCGCTCCTCGTCCTGCCGGCTGCTGGTGTAAGATGACCCGGGAATTGTGACGGCTCCTGCCCTCGCTGTTGCAGACTAAATGTCCTGAGGTCTGTTGTTTGCGCCGCACTGACGTGCGTCCCTGTAAGATTGTATGACCGCCTTGTCCCCGGGGAGAGCCGCTCAAGGTCGCAGGCTGCTTTCCGACGGCCAGCGAGCCTGCAGCGCCCGGACCCGAACTGTGCTACGGAGATGCTGTTTCGGCCCGTCGGGGTGTCCCAAGGCAGGCGGGGTACGGGGGTGCTGGGAGCGCGTCCCAGCCAGGGTGGCCCTGCACCCGCTCCCCACATCACGGGTGCCATCGTGGGAAGCGACACGCAGGGGTGGCGGGGGGGGGTATTCAGTCAGAGGGATAAAAAGCAAGATGAGCAGATGCCGGCATAGGTTTTACTCGGCGTGAGCAGGCTCGTGTGAGCCCAGCTGCTCCCCAGGTCCCAGGGAAGACGGATCACGTCACCACGTGCTTCCGTTCTGGCAAATTTGGTGACGATGGCTCGAGCTTGCCCTTCTTGTCCTCTGTCAAGAGAGGGTGGTGTGGGCTTATGCCGTTATCCCACTGCAGACCAGGCTGGGAGAAGGTATTGCACGCTGTGCAAGGCTTAGCTGATTTGCAATTAAGGCAGAAGTATGTATGTATTTTGGGGGGCAGCCATACAATACAGTTCCTTAACAAGAGGCTGCTGCTGGATTTGCACAGGCGATATTACCTGACCTCCCGGTGCAACTGGTGCTACCCAAGCTAATAATTTCCTATCCGAGTGCCAATCTGAACAGCTGAGATATTTTGCATTTTTTAATGGCTCTCTACTGTGCTTGAATTAATGGAAAAAATGGACTGAAACGAAGATGAGGGTATTGAAGGGAGAGAATGACAAATTGGTTTTAGAGCATGGCAGCAGCAAGAAGCACTGTCAGGGGTTCATGCACTGACCTTTATCTAAACAGAACTGTGTGTAACAGATAAGAATATTTAACAATAATTAATGTCATATCAGCGCAGAGAACAAAATGACTACATCAAACAGGCAAGAAATCCACTGCAAATTACTCAAAAGAGAAATGTCAGCTTCTTCGTATCTGCAACCTGCCTTGTGCTGATGGTGCTGGAATTAGACGGGAGGGCACGCGAGTAAAGAAGCTATTAAAAATGATTTAGGGACTGGATGGTGTATACATAAATGAGCGAGAGAGGCAGAATCAAGCAGAACAACAGCGGATCTGCTGGACCAGAGTCGTGTAAAATCAAACACTAAACCGAGCTGGTAATTGGGTGTGGGGATGTATGTGTATAAACCATTTAATCTCCACTGCTGAAGTTTTGACAGGCAGCTTAGGGTCTCCCTTTATCTTCCGTCTCTGGGGGGTCCCGGTGCGCTGTGCTTCAGCAGACACCTCTTGCCCTGGTAGCTGAGCCCCTCTTTATGTTTGGTGGAGGGGAGGAACTGTCGCTGGCCGGGGATGTTGAGATGTTTTTCACTCATCATTGAGATGTTTCCAAGCTGGGGTTGTCCCAGCTGCCCAGGGGTTGTTCGGAGGGCGGCTGAGCTGGGATGCTGTGGGGATGTCCGGAGGCTGGCGTGGGTCTCTGCTTGCTCCGGCCGCTGCCGCGGGCAGTGTCTGTGCTGGGCAGGCGATGGAGAGCGAAGCAGCTCGGGCTGCGGGGATGCCTGTGTTCATGTCGCAGACCAGCGGGGCTGTCTGCAGTCCCCAATTTAATTGAAAAAACAATGATGGTCTGTGGATGTCCATTCACCAGCGTGGATTTCATCAGTCCAGATGACAAACGAGCTGAGGAGGAGTTAGCCCCCTCCTGACCTGCCTCCTGCTTCAGGCCTGGGGTGGGCATTTGTTGGAGCGGTTTGCATCCCTCTGCCCTGGAGTAGCTGCCTACCCGCGCCACGGTGCAAAACACACCAGGGCTTGGGAAACGCCTGTGCTGACGCTGTTAGCAGTCCAGGCGTGTAGGTGCAGCGTGCCGGCTTGAAGACTTTTTGTCAAACAATTCGGTTCAGAGCCTGGTAAAATCCTGGGGCAGAAGGGTCGATGCTCGAGCAGTCCCTGGCGAACTCCCTTGCTCCACGTGGAATCCCTGTGGGCCAAGCCCTTCCACCTGGGAAGGTCTCGGTTGTTTCGGGGAGGATGCTGGGCAGCTGCGATTCCTTAGAAATATTTATTGCTGACAACTGGCAGCAGGTGATGGGAGAAGATCCCGGAGCTGAGCATGGGATCATCAACTTGCTGCCCTTTCTTTATCGACGGCTGCAGGTGCTGAGCTCATCAAGGTGCGATCTGTCCTCCTTGGCTGAAACAGGCTCTCTTGCCGCCGAGAGACAGGCCAGTGCTCCCCCGAGCCAGTTCATAGCCCCCTCTTAAACTCCAGCACAAACAGTCGGTGTAATTCGCTCAGCCCGGACTGCGGGAGATTATTCAGCAAATGCACAAATCTAGTAAAAAGCCCAGCCCTAGACAGAGCGGGTTACGGTCATTCTTGGCTTCATTCCCCTAAAGCCAGTGGTGTTGCAAGGGAAAAAATATCTAGTTTTATTCTAAAAGGGCCCTTGTGCCCATGGTAGTAGATTTCCTAAACATAAATTAATTTATCTGCATGACCAAGTGTGGGAAGTGTTATCAGCCTCAGCAGAGGGGAGGTTGAGGCACAGAGCTGGAGCCCAAGGTCACGAAGGGAGTTTGGGGAGCAGCCAGAAACCGCTCCTGAATCTCTTAAATTTCTGGCTGGTACCTTAAAGGCCAGTCCTGTCCGCAGCGCCTTGCCCAACCTGCAGTCCTGCTGGCCACTAATTAGTTTTGTTGTCAGCATTTTCCTGGTGGGAGGAGGCAGCAAGCTGCCTCCGGATTAGCAAGGTTGTGAAAAACAGCTTTCCAACTGGCCTGGTGACCTTTTGACAGCAGGAGAGAATTTACAGGCAGAAGATGGAGAGGTCGTGATTTAAAATTAGAAGCGATGGGGAGCTGTATCTTTGCCCCTTGAAGTGGAACAGGAAAACTGACCTGTCCCTGATCCCATCCTGCGCTGGGACCTGGTTTAGGGTTTCACATCTCCATTACAGACAATACTCGCCTGCTTGCCTCGGGCAAGGCACGGCTGGCTACCAACCACGCCGGCCAGCGAGCCGGGGTCTGGCGGAGCGGGACGTGGGGAGCGTGGGAGAGGGGCCGGAGCGGGTCCAGCGCCCGCCGCAGGCAGCGTCTGCCTGGAAGCCGCTGGGCGAAGTTCGGCTCTGCCGGTTCAGTCGGCAGAAGTGTCTGACGCGCTCAGCCGCTGAACAAACCCAGCCCGAGGTTGGCTGAGCAGATAAGTTCCAATTAGAGGATCTGAATATTGATTCACTGGGGAGAAAATATGACATTAAAGGATCAGTGGAAGACTAAAACCAAACTGACGTATTGCTTAAAATGAAAGGCCATAAATTTGCATCAGAATAGAAGAGCAGGGCTTGGACAATGACAGGCAACTAATTAAAGTGCATCAGTTAGACGGAGTTCCTCCCTATTTTATCTCCCATGGTCAGAAGTATAGAGAAGGCACTTGTTAGAAAAATAGGCACTATTTAAACCCAGGGTGTTACTGGTAACAGCCAGAAAGACACAAAGGGTAGCGATCTCTGCTCTGAGTCACGTTTCAGGCATCTCTTTTTCAGGAGGAAGGTACAGCCGTGTCAGACCCACCAAGCAGACAAAGCAGGAGCTGGAACACTCATGCTCCGGGCTGGCACTCTGCAGATTTTGGAAGGGCCCTGGAGGGCAGACGAGTGCCGAAACCGCCATTGTGCAGAAGAGGGGCTGGGCACAAGCAGGTCCAAGCTGCCAGCCCTTGGGAGGCCCAGGGAAAGCCCATGCCAGAGAAGATCTCAGTATGGAGGGATGAGTCTGATTTTGGGGTTCCTCAGATGGAAATGCCTCAGTGGTGGCAGCTGTTTTGGGAAGGCTTGAGCCAACTGAGCTGCCCCAAATCCCGTGGAGACTCCCTCACAGCTCAAAAGATGAACTCCAGGTCTCCTTTCCCTTCCAACGAGCAGCACAACCCATCCGCAGAGCTCTCCTTGCTCTTCCTTGGTTCTGCTCTCTGCAGAAGGTCGACTGAAACCCTCAATATTAACTTAACAAAAATGTTTCATTGCTTTGTTCCTCCTGGTGCTGGAGCGTGGAGAAAGGGGCTGGGTGACCTGAGGGAAAGCAGAAGCCCTCTCCCACCCAACGCAACCCCCAGCGCAAACTTCGGCACCTGGAGGTCACTTCCATAGCGGTGCACTCCGGTCTCACCTGCAAGCATCAAACCCAGCTGGACATCTTATCCAGGATGGCAAGGGGAGGCAAAGTGATACCCAGAGAGGAAGAAGCGGGAGCAGCAGATTCGGCACTACCACCTCTGTGTCACGCGAGGGCACGTGGCTGCGCTGGTGTCCCTCCACTCGCCCGTCCTTGACGCCAACACCAGCCCTGCTCCACATTTTGCAGGGACTATTGCTGTGCCCCAGCACATGATGCTGAAATTACCTTCTCTTCCTTTCAAACCGCTTGGCTTCGCAAAGATGCCATTTCTTCTCTCCCATTTGAAAATGGAATTTTTCTGAGAATTTTGAGGGAACAAAGGAAGAAAGAAACCAAAGAGAAAAGAAGTTTTCAAGTTGCACTGTCTGGTTCTTGCTGAGACGTGCTGCTGGTGTCAACCTTCTTTATGCGCATCCGGAGCTGCTGCCGTTTCACACCTGCTCCACGCTTGTTTTTAAATGACACGTAATTATGATAGGCAGTGTAAAGATGAAGCTTTATCCCCAATTAAATTGCGTTTTCTGTCTTTTCATTTCCTGCCCCAGTTGAGGAGGAAACCCCTGGAGAGCAAGATCTTTAAGTTTAATGAAGTAGGAGGTACCTGCAAAATTAAAGGTGATCTTGTTTATTAGAAGAAAATCGGTGCTGATATATAGTGTTTCCAGAGTATTGTGCTGTGTGATGCCCTGGGGAGTGTTTCAGGTTACTGGAAATGCCGATGTAAGAACCTCAGGTTGTCAGATGAGAGAGCATCCAGTCCGTGATAGCTGCTGTTCGGAAATGTGTATATCCCCGCTGCAGCACCGGGCTGGTCCCTCCTTACTTGTTCTGGAGTCCCCGATGGATCCCACTGCCGCTGCCAGCGCAACGGCTCGCGTTTGGCTCGGGGGAGAAAGAGGGGCAGGACGTCCCTGCGGGCCCTTTGGGTGAGCAAGAAGGGCACATCTCCCGTTTTGTACAAAATGCGTCAGAAACCCCCAGAACAGACTTTCTGTTCGCAGGTCTTCTGACCTCGGCGGTTAGCAACCGGTACAGAATTATGGCTTTGGAGAAATTAGATGTTTTCATGGGGGTCTTTATCCCGGCATGAGGTGGAGGTGCAAGCGTGGTGCTGGGGTGACGTTCGCTGTGGTCTGAGCCCTGCGGGACTGCGAGCACCACATACCAACCCCACCGCTTCGCTGGGCAAGTTCCCTTCGCCGCTTCATCGAAATTCAGCCCGTTGTGTTGAGTCCCCTGCCCTGAGGACGAGTCTTGGGTTTTTAAGGGTCTATGATATATCTTCGTCAGTATCTACACTATTTCATCCTTTATTCCTTCCCCCAACTTCCTCTGAATGCCATCCAGCCCCTGTGATTTATTACCCTTCAGTACGTTTCGCTTTTTGTCGGAGAATTTATATTTAATTTTTATGCCCGTTATCATTCAGGGAGAGAAGGGAAATGCTTTGGGAGCCCAGAGTGAAAATAAACCAGCACATTTTAGCACAGTTACTCTGTTTGAAAGATGTTGTTGTATTTTGGCAGGGTACTTACCTCCTTCCTCCTTCACTTTTGCATCGTGGGTTGAAGTGATTCTAGAAAAATCACAGGACCGTGCACTCGTCTGATTGACTCCAGCCTGGCAAGGGCTGGAGTCTGCTGCTCCTGCTGCCTGAATTCATGAGGACTCAGGCAGTAAAGAGGAACTCGGTATAAGAGCAGGACAATTTGGTCTTTCATGTAGCTGTACATTTGGGAAAAGAGGGATTATGGAGCAGCAGAGGTGGACTTCCTTTTCTTAGCTCCCATGATCTTGCTAGTGGTGAGGCTTTTCTGTGCCACCTCCTGTATAACTTACATTTCATGTTATCAGTCAACTCTGTAGACCTCATCTGGGTCTAACTTAACGTCCTAAAGGACACAAAGGGATGCAGTAATTTGGCCCTTGGTCTCAAAGAGGCACCAGTGCACAGTGGAGCCAAGACCAGAACTCGGAGCTTCTGATGCTCTTTGATGCACCATGTTCCTCTGCCCCTCATACTTCTCTCCCCTCGCATGCTCTTGGATTGCTCTTGTCAGCAGAAGGCTTTAGGAGCAAGATAAGCACTTTTGCCTCAGTCGAGGCATCTGGGTAAGTTTGGGAGGAGGATAGAGGAAGGTATTCAGAACTTCATCCAGATCTCAGGTAAAACCTTACCTCCTTCCTTGCTGGGATTTGCTTCTGTAATTCTCCATCTGCTCTGTTCTGTCCAAGCAACGGCGAAGTAGGGACCTTCAGGGCTCTGGCAGGTATGATCGGAGGAGGCCATGAGCCATGTGCTTTTCCACATCCCTAGTGTCTCTGAGAGTTTTGATGTTCAAGGCTCTGCTCAAACCTGGTTTGGCCCCAAGTTTCTCTTACTTTCTCCCCTCTTCTGCATCTCTCCTGCATGAAGGCCCGTTCTCACGGCGTTGCTGCACTCCTCATTGATTCCAGCACTTTATGTATTCAGCTGAACTTCTGAGAGATGCTATCAGATCTCTGTAGAGGCTCAATAAACTTGAATGATGGGTCCATTGAAATGGAGGGGAACTGGGGAAACAGCACTGGGAAGTTCATCATCTTGAACGCTTGATTGGGTTCTCAGATGATGGGAAATGTGGCCATGTGGCAGCATCCCCTGCTTTTTTTAGCCTTTGCCACCGTGGTGGCCTTTTCACGCAGAGCCTTGAACCCCTGTGCAGGAGGGATTATCCCTTCAGTACGGTGCCAGAGCGTGCAGAGACTTCTGCAAAAGCCAGCGTGTCATCTCTGATCCGCTCATTAGATATGTATGTCCTCGTTGGTTGAAGCCCAGTGCTTCATTTCTCTGTCTCTTTAGTGCTTTCTCAGTTTTAATTAAAAACTTCATTCCAGTTTGACCTTTTGCAATGCTGTGGCACAACTGAGGCTGAATTCAGCTCTAATTACGGAAGGTCTCTCCTGGCAGGCTGGGTGGATGAACTCACCGTTCACCCTGACGTTTATGATGACTGGCAGGAGCCCTGGCTGCTCCTCCTGCCCTTCCCATGGGATCGGGCAGCCCACGTATCTGAGTATTTCACAGAGCAGGGTGGAGAGAGTATTGGTCTTTCAATAGAAGCCGTGGTTACTGAGGAGACATTGCTTGGAAGGCAGGAGGTGGGAATCATCACCGGTTTGAGGAGGGTGGAGAAGGCAGAGCAGGAATCTCCCAGTGATTTTTTGCCTCTGTGGTAGATCATCACTAGCCCAAGAAGGCTGATTTGAAGGAATGGGTTTAAATCACTGGATCCTGTTAATGGCTTAGGTACTGGAGTTGGGAGTATGGAGACCTGGACCAGTTCCCATCAGCTCTGGACATGTAGTGAGCTCGGAGGGGCAGTCCTTCTGGAGCCGGGGCTGGAGGGCACAAAGCACGGAGGAGGTCTCACTACGTCCCATCCATTCAACCACAGCTCCCAGCTCCTTGCCCGGAGTGCTGGGACCGGGGGAAGATTTGCTGTGCTTTTGGTTGCAGAGGAGTGAGGATTTGATGGGACCTACATAACCACCGCTAAAGCATTAGCCCAGTTCTTATGGGATGTGTAACCATGCTGGGAGCCTCCCCTGCGAGGAGGGTCTGTGCCGACGCCGCTGCACCAGGAGCCTGTTCAGCGGGCACTTGCGTGTTGCCCCACGTAAAAAATGCTGTAAAAGTCCTGTAGCTCCCAGTGCCGAATGGTAACGCCCTGGTTGCGTTTCTGCCTGGCAGGGCTCTCAACATCGCTGCTCTGCGTGCAGTCCAACCAGGTATCTCAGCCCACGGCAGGGAAGGGAAAGCACCTTAATTTGAAGTCCCAGGAGGTGTCCTGGCACCTGGGGGATCCAGAGGAACTGACTTAAAGCAGAACATTTCAATTCCATCAATAAAATGTTTCAAGTCAAGTCAGCCTGACCCAATGCAAAATCTTCAGTTTCAAAACACATTTTCAAAACACACGAGAAATTCAAAACCATGAAAAACTTTCTGCTTTACTGTGGGATATTTCAGTTTGAAGAAACTTTGTTTTCCCTTAACAAATCCCAACCGTTGTGACCAAAAATTCCTGCCCGCCTCTATCCGCCCGTTGCCTTGCTCTCTGTAAGCGTTACACGACGTAGCAGTTCTTGTGGGATTTCTCATGCCTGAGCCCATCCGAACCACCTCCCCAGCAGCTCCCCCAAGTATTCAGCCCTGCGAACACAACGAACTGCTCCGGTTTCAGCTCCTTGCTAAGCAGCTCAGCGTCTTAGCTCGGAAAGTCCCGGGTCTGATCCTTGCAGACAACCAGCCAGCGGCTTTTCTTTCCAGTGCAGCATACCCTCCTCTGCCGCGGGTTAGAAAGTACTGGATTATCTGCTTACCACAACTAGCAAAAAAAACGGTGTCCTGATTCTTGCAGGGTGAAGCTGAGACCATAGAGAGGTGCTGCGCCTGCTCCCAGACCGGTGACGGGAAGGACTGACCAACCCCAAGTGCCCACACCAGTCCCGGTGAGTAACTGTCTCTGGAGTGCCTTTGGGCGCGAGGAATGGTGGGAGAGATCCCTGCAGCTCCCGGCTGCTGCTGTCCTGCTCTGCGAGGCGGGACTTGGCAGCGAGATTTGGGGCAGCAAGGAGACCTTGCCTCAGGTGGTGAATGGGGTGGGCTTCGTTCTGGGTTCAGGCTGAAGGTTTTCTCTTGGAGCCTGCTGAAGGTGTACCTGGCCTGGTGTAAGCGTTCAAGGAGTCAAAGGCTGATGGATGTGCTGAGAATCTGCCATACCCTCCTGTGCTATTGGTGATAGAAACGGGATTGCCTTAATGACACCCTGATGGGCAGATTGTGATCGTTTTGGACACGGTGGGTTTTGGCATGTTGTCATTCCTGATTCATCTCTTATATTTCTCCTAAAAGTTATCTTTGCAGTTTGTTGTGAGGGAAAAGTTATCTTTGCAGTTTGTTGTGAATACGAGCGTGACTTCTGGGTAATGTAGAGGTGGACTCTGCTCTTGACTTCCCTGGTGCACACCCAGAGCAAGAGGTTGCAAAGAGAAGCTGGGGAGAAGTGCTGCACGTGGGGACGTCGTGCTCGGGGCCCGCTCGTGCCTTGCAGAGCTGGTGTCGTGGTGGAGGAGGGTGCCCAGGGTTTGATCAAAACCTGCCCCTGCAGGGGGCAAGCAGAGCATCCTCTTGGAAATGGGCTGGGGGAAAGCACGCCCTTGGTGTTTCCATGAACACCAGCAAGTCAGAGCTGTGTTTCGTAGCACTTCGATCAGGACGAGGAGTTCCCCCATCCCCAAAAGGTACAGCAGTGGCCACAATTTAGGAAGATAACAGACTCCAAAGTGCCAACAGACGTGGCACTGTCAGGACATGAGCTTTAACATCCCCCAGACCCAGCTTGGCGGGTAGGCTGGGCTGAAAGCACCTCTTTGAAGAAGAGGTTTTGTGGAGGGATGGGAGAGGGTTTAGGGCTCAGAGCCAGTGACAGCGTGACCTGAGTATTGGGAAATGCTGGCCCAGGAATCACTGTGGCTATTCGAAATTGCTGTGCTTCCTGAGCAGTGAAGACCTGAGCTGGGAGATCTCCTGGTTTTGTGGGAGTTTTGTTTCAGTAAGAATGGAGTAACAGGATTCTAGGCAAATAAAACCTGGAGTTTGCTTCAGCAGAGGGTGAATGAAGATTTTGGGGTGTAATTGCACTATGCACAATTCGTGACATGAAGATGCAGTGCTGTAATGTTTTCAACAGTGGACTTTCCCTTCCAGTTCCCAGACAGATGGATAAAGCAGGTCCTCCGTTTCCAGTTCGGCAGGGTTTACAGTCCTGGTGTAACACATCTGTTTTAATTGGTATCGTGGTTGGGTTTTTCCTTGGGAAGTTACATAGAAGGGAGAAAAAAAAAATGGGATCAGGTAAAACTTCTTGTCATACGGGTAGGTGCTCTGCTGTTGCTTGGTGGACCCCAGGAGATACCACGTACAGTAAATAAGGATCCAAGGGTTTTACACTTCTTACCTTGTTTGGCAATCTAATCCAGGAAACTCCAGATAACAGAGGGGTAAAAATTCACCTGAACTTTTTCAAACGAAAATCAGGCAGTTGAAAGAGAAAGGGAATTTGGGTTTGTTTATGATTTGTCTGAAGCCATTTTCTGCTTCTAGCTTAATACACCTTCCCTTAGTAGTAGTGAGAATATGTTGACACAAAGTAGGACTAAAAAAATCTGATGTACAGATACATTAAACAAATGAGCCAGCTAAAAACCCTTTTCTGCATGAATAAGAGAACTACTGTGCCCTAATTCCATAGACCAGGATTTATCTCAGCAAATGAAATTACGGGATTCAGCAGCATTGAAGAAATACCTTACTTTTTTAATATTCAAGACACTTGAAAAAAGAATACCGCCAGAAGTTTTTCCAAGTTTTGTTTTGGCTGTTGGCATATTAAACAGTGCTTTAAACTATGGAGCCTTCTTTTCGTAAAGGGTATTTACTGTTAGTGGAGAAAAGTGTCTTTTATCCTGTGTGCACAGACTGCAGGGCTCGAACTGCAGCACCTCCTTCAATCCGCGAGTTCTTCACTTTCACAGGATTTCTGAACTCTTGAACGCCGCTGGTTGATTATTTGCTTTTTCATTTTTCACTTCTCCCTCCAATTATTGGGAGTGCACAGAATAAAGGTTGATTCCAGAGGGAGCTGTGAAACTACCTATTTCTTGGGGGATGCAGAAAAAGCTGTGGAAATATCTGTCATTCAGGCAATTGGAGAAGAGCATTGAGAGTAGCTCTGGAGAACTAGGACGGCTGATGAAAATGCCCATTATTCCAGCAATGCAGGGAAGGTCGCAGAAATACCTGTTATTGAGTCCACGCTTACAGGGTTGGAAGTGTCCCTTAGTGAGAGGACGCAGAGCATCCTTAGGTAGCTCAACGACAACTGGATGGATTAAATTTTCTGTCTGTCGTCTTAGAAGAAAGCCCAGTGTTGTAGCGGGTCATCACAGTGTCTAATCACAAATAAATCCAGACTGTAATCACTTGTTCAGGTCATTTATCAGCTCCGGCAGTTCCTGTCCTTCCAGGATTAGGACGGCACTCGGTGGCTCTTTAAGCTACGATCTGGTGGTGACCTTCTTAGCACCCCGAGGGCCGAGGAAGGAAGCGATGTAAGAGGTTTCTTAATTTAGAAAAGGCGACGCGGTCAGGAGGAGGTCGCAGGTATCGGTGCCCGGCGCAGATGCTGGTCGGTGCAGGCTCTGCCTAAGGGCTGCGGTGTCCGGGGCGAGGAGGTCATGGGACGCCAACGGCGCATTCACGGGGTTCATGACCAAGTCTAAAAAAGCCTAACGGTGGGACCGAGTCACCCTCCGTGACTGAGATAGCTTTGTCAAGGGAATGAACGGGCAGTAGGGTAACCGACGTATCTCAGTACAAAGTTGTAATTCTTTCCAGAGGCTCTGCAGGTGTCAGGAACCATCAGGAGATAACTTCAGCGCTTTAGGAGCAGCAGGAGCCTGCGAAGCCGAGCGCAGGCACAGCCTCCCGCCGGCCGCCGGCTCTGCAGTTTGCAACGCTCGCTTTGCAGCTCTAATGTTTCAACAAGAGTGGGCAAGTACTTCGTGCCAGGCGCAGCTTTGCCCTTTGTGGCTTCTTTTCTCTCTTTTTTTTTTTTTTAATTTTTATTCCTCTGTAGGCAATTAGATGGCAGGATTTCTGCACTGTGGATTCTGACGTGTGCGTGCAAAAGTTCTTTATTTCTCTTCACGCTTTTGCAAGCATGTGCTGGGAAGGTTATTGAATGCATTTATCTCATCAGCAACATCCCTTCCCAGCGCAGGGGTTACTGTGGAGGAGCAGGCGAGGACGAAGCGTCGAGCAGTGCAGAGCAGGGTGCGGTGCCCTTGGCTTCCTGAGCCCTCTTACCAGCCCCGCGTTTCTGACCATGGACAGTCTTCTCGAGAGAGAGTAAACTTCAGTTGTACCCAGTGGCTCGTGTGTTTTTGAAAACCCTTAAGGAAAGGAGAAGAAACCCAAATAATTGACGCTACCCTCAGCCAATTCCCCCTAGATAAAACAAAGTGTGTGGTTTTGTTTAGCAATAAAAGGGAGAAGAGGCTTCGGACCCGTCACCGCTGTCTCCTGCAGACCGTGGTCCCCGCAGTGGGAGTGATGGCCAGCGACTGCCATGGAGGTGCAGAAGTTGGATGTGACGCCCATCCATACCATCCCCTCTGCAGATGGAGCGCTGGACACGGTGCTGTCACCTGCAGCCTGCTGTGGCCATTGCTTACGATGCAAACTGTTGAGTCAAAATAGACCTGTGTAAAATATGGAAAGAAGGAGACCCCTTCTAGGCAAACTAAGAAGTGGAGGAAGGGAGAACTGGTTAAAAAGCTGCCTGGAAAGTGGACCCAGGGTCCGTCACACCCACGCTGTCTCCTCATAGACCCAGTGACCCCAACCTGTCCCCAGAAAATGAAGCAGAACCGTGAGGGTAAGCAGATTCAAGTGTGCACACTCCCAACGTGCTCCAGCAGTGGGACACTTCAGACCACCCAAAGAGGACAAATCTGTCTTGACCCTTTCTGCCAAAGTCCTGGGAATCCTGGTGCCTCTGAAGAGTTTTTCTTTTGTTACAGACTTAGTGTGGTGAGGTCCCCTATGAAATAAGGCCATAATTCTTGTCTCAAGAGGCAGAGCTGACATGGTGGCTGCGAACCGTGGATGAGGAGAAGGGTGGTCTGGGCTTTGGAACAGAAATTCCCTCCAAAGGTAACGCTCCCCAGTCCTTATTGACAATAAATAAATGCAAAGACTCAGTTAAAAATCCTTTCTAAGTAGCTTCTCTGGAAGGATTGCCCACATGTCTGTGCTGGAAATGATCTACTGGTGTGTGCGGTATTTGTAAGCAGTTGGCTGGAGGATGTTCCAGGCCGCTGGTTCCTTCGGAACCAGGTTTTGTCTTGAGTAGGGTCATGCTCGCACGGTGAGAGGGGGCTGCGGAGCCCATCTAGCAAACGCAAGGCCAGAGGAGCCCCCTCCTCACGCACAGACCCTGGTCCATGACCTCTCTCTGCAGGGAAGTGGATGAGTTTTGGGCTACAGAAGCCATGTTCGTGGCACTAAAGTTTGTCATGAAAACAGAGCGTGTCAGGGGTTGTTTTAACTGAAGATGATTAGGAGTCACTTAGTGGTGGTGAGCACCAGGAGTGTGGTCTACAGGCTGAGATCCTGGTGTCAGCCAGCTCCAAAGTTCTCCGTGATGGAGCTGGGCCCTCCCTTTGCCCCCACATGCATTCTGCTGTGCGCACCTGAGCTGAGCTGGCTTTGGGTGGGAACCCAAGCAGTTCCAGTAAAGGACCAGGTTTTCCAGCGAGACACACTGAGATGCCATTCTTCATGCTGGAACCTCGCAGAGGTTCTTGGAGAAGCTGTTTCCTCATTTCTGCCCATGCCAGGCTCGCATGGCTCTGCTGGGGGTGAGTTAGTAGAAGATGAGATGCTAATTAACCCTTTATAAACAGCCTCATTGCTCTGCCTATGTGGTTACCTGTGCTTTTAAATAAGCAAGTTAGTTGCATGAAGCTCTCAACCGCTCTGCAAAGACAGAAGGAAAGCTGCGGTGGTTCCAGATGCCGAGTGATGGATTGCATGGCAGGCCATTGCCAGCAGCTCCATCTGGGACACCTCCCCGCTCCTCCCAGCCGGTTGTGCAGTCTGCAAGCCCAAAGTTATGTAGCTCCGTCATTTCTCGGTATATGAGAAGAGCAGGTCATCTGGTGTTATTTAAGGACAGTAAGGCTGAACAGAAAATCAAAAATGGCTTCACTTAGCATACCTGATCCAGTGGATTGTATGGTAACTACTTTGAGATTTAAAACCTTGATAAACCAAAAAAACTCAAGCATATGTCTAATTTTAAACCTATAAATTCAGTCAAAACTCTTATGCTCAAAGCAAGCCATGGGTTAATAATACGATTAATTTCTAGAGCTGAGCTGGTTTCCTGTGATCAACCAAAATGTTTCATTCTTTTAAGAGCTGAGCAAGCAATTTGTAATGAATACTGTATCTGAGAATTAAGTTTTCTGCAAATCTTGATCTTATCAAAATAACATGTCAATTTAAGTTATCTGATTTGGGGATTTTTGTTTTTTTCATTTCTTGATTCGCTTTTTGAAATTATCTGTTTCTCAGAGCTTCTCAAGACTTGAAGGTTAATTCAGATTAAGGTAGCGCATGAACGAAAATGTAAAATCTTTTCCCAAATTTTCCTTGTGTAAGCACCAGCTGACAGATGATCACACGAGTCATTCCTTCCGCTATGGTTAAGGATAATTCCTGTGCTCAGACTTCAGGTGAAAATGTTTGCAGAGTGAAACCTTGAAAGTTTCTGCATGGCTCCAGGGGGAAGGTCAGAGCTGCCCCAGGTGTTGGTGGCCTGTCACCGGCGCATCCCCGGGCTGTACGTGTGCGTCCGTTGAACGGGAACCAGCCGCAGTGAATTCGTGAGAACTCAAGGGAGTGCTGACAGGCTCGGAGTGGGGTGGCTTGTATTTATTGACACCTTAACTCCTTCTTAAGCTGATGGCCAGAAGGACTGAGGACGGGCTCTTTGAACCCCCAGGTCCTCACCGTCTTGTTTTCCTCACCACCTACAAGGTGTTTTCTGCCTCTCTGTCAAGAGCCAGTTGCTGCCCACTGGAGGAGTATTGTGCATTATGGAGAGAAAGGCCAGGGGACGGGATTTAACACGAGGTGAGAACAGGTTTAAGAGTCTACCTCAGGGTTCAAGTTCTCCACCATAACTTCTCCAGGTTCCCTGGCCAGTCGGCCTCAGCCATCGAAGTTGTCTGTCAGCATTGAGGAGCTGGGCCTGAATTTCTCAATTCTCAGCCTCCAAAAGGGAATAGTCCTTCTGCTCCAGCTTGAACTGGTGTTACGACCATGAAAACGTTCCTCCACGAGGTGCTTGGACACTGGGGACGGGAGACAACCGAGTACCTCAGTGCTGCTCGCTCACTGTCTCCCCTCCTGCCCAGGTGCAGCTTTCTGGCTGAGTCCCGGAGCTGGACAGTAAGTCAGAAAGCAGAAGTCAAGGAGGTGCCTTAAAATGAAAATACGAAAATAGAACTCTCTTTGCACATCTTTTCTCGGCTTCCCTTTGCAAGGCTGTATCGGCACGTGCTTGATGGGACATGATGGCTCTGACCTTGTCAGATGCATCAAATACAACATGTGAGCCTGGATTTTGTTTTTTAAGGAGAGAAATAAGGGTTAGCAAGAAATGCAGAAAAGACAGACAGACAGCCGGCCGCATTCCTTCATCAATAGAAATCCAGGCCTGAGATTTGTTTCCAGCTTGGCTTGAATTGGGGATTATAGGAAATGAGCCAGAAAGTTCCTTATTTTACTGTCCCTCCTCAGCAGATTTCATTATCGTGTGTGTTTCTGCTCTGAGGCACTGACCTTTCGCAGGCTGAGGTGCGACAGAGATAGCGCTAATGTAAGGACCTTGTGCTGCCTGGAGGGTCTAGGCTGGATTCCTTTCCCCGGTGTACTGTAACATCCAGAGGGTGCTGGACGCCGCGCACCCTGCGTTTGTGATGAGCTGTGTGGGGTGGGGTGTTTTTTTCTTCTAAAATCCTGTCTTTTTTGCTTTCTTCTGAGGGTGGAGATTCAGCTAAAACAACCAGGGTCAGGAGGTCAGTAAGGTGACCTTGGGATGTCCTGGGTCACCTTGGAGGACTGATCTGGGTCCCCAGCTTTCCTCTGGGACAAGCTCTCGGTGACGGGCTGTTCTACCCCTTCCCAGGAGAGGGACAGACGGGGATCATGGCAGTCTTGGTCTTCTGCTTGCCCGTTCTTTCCTGCATGCTAGGGGAAAGCCTCATAGTCAAACCCCGTATTGTCCCTCTGCATCTTTCCCTAAAAGCTTGGTTTTGGTGCTGTCTGGGCACCAGGACGTGGCACCAGACCTCCCGTGGGTTATCTCCTCCTCCACCTTCTCCTCATCTCATGTGCCGTGTGTCCCGTCTCGCCTGCGGGCTGTGATTGCAGGTCGAACGGGTGCCTGGGTGGCATCAGGCACAGAACCCCAGCTGGGTCGTCTCGGGGCTCCCCAAGCAGCCTGATAGCTTGGGGCCACGGTGTCAGGAGAGCTTAGCCTGGAAAAGGGTTGGTGGTGGCACACCTCAGTGTGCGTGGCCACAGCGTGGACATATGCCTTGTATTTGAACTTCTTCCAACACGGCTAAAACCAGGAAATACCAAAGATTTTGCGTGAATCCTCTTGAATAACAGATCTCTACTTCGAAGGTGCTGCATGTAGTCTCAGCCTTCTCTGAAGCTGGATGAATTGAGGGTGTTGTTAATGCCGTACTCTTGAACAGTGACTCTGTGTAGTTAGGAGGGTTCGTAGTTATAGGAATTAGTGTTTTGAAGAGCAAAGGCTTCGGACGCAGTTATATTCAGAGAAGTAACGTGGGAAGGGAACACTGTCCTGCTCAGCAGATCTGCCTCCCTCGTGACTCCGGGGGCATGCAGCTTCGTGTACTACAGGTTCGGGAGAAACACCGGTAACAGAGTCCATGCACACAGGTGGAAGAGCCTGTCTTACAACAGCCGAACGAGTTACCACTTACCAGGTAAGCTGCAGTGCCTGTGCTGACACCCAGCCTGCACCAGCTGTGCGCTCTATGGTGTTAATTTAAACCACCGTGAAGTTGTTTGCCAGCTGATGGGCTGTAAGCGATGCCCTGGTGTGCTGAACCATCGCCCCGCAATAACCCGAGGGCTCTCAGTCACCTGCTCGTGCCTTCGTATAAAGGCACAAGCAAGAACAGCCTGTTCTTGCTGTGCACCGAAATTCCCACTGAATCTCAATAGCAGATCTAGAGAGGGTGCTACAAGAGGTGGGAGATGACGGCAGGATCTGTGTGTGCAGGCTGAGTTTGTGAGTTTTAAGAAATGCACACAAAATAAGGACAGGCAGCGTCTCGGTGGAGATGCAGATCTCGATGGGTCTCGGGAGCAGCGTGCTCGGTTCTGGGTCCTGCACAGGCTCCCTGTGATCGATCCTTGCGGCACCCGGGTCTGCACCGCGCTGAGCGCAAACTGATATTTTGTTGGACTGAGCCCTGATGCCCCACGTGTCTCTGCTCTGGAATGTTAAAAAGGAGTGGAAATAGAAACTTTTCCTTGTCTATTTACGTTACAACTTCCCTGAGACCTTGTCTGCTTCCTGTTGTCTGCAGGGTACAATGAACTATCACGCAGCTGCCTGTAGTCCGGTTCAAACAGAAGCCAAGGCAAAGTTTGTTAGGGCAGAGGGAGGTTAGGGAGCCCATTTAGCTTTCTCTGATGTTGTTCATTATCCATTACTTCTTGCCCTGCTTCCCTCACAAGCGTTCGCTGGAGTGCCCGATCGGTGGCCGCTGAGAGCCATGAAAGCCCTTGTGCTGTCTTCTGGGTTGGGTGGCTCAGCCCCGCGGTGATACTCTGAAGTTGTTCTTTGCCCGACTTTGGTTACCACTGTCAGTGTGTTGATTTTGCTTGTACCCCTCCTGGTATATCCAAAAAGTCTGCTTTATTCTTTTATTTTCATTTGCTTGTCATAGCTTTGAATGCATTTACTATTTCTTCTTCTCTCCTCTGGCATAGGTATCTTTTGCTTATAATCTTCTTAGCTGTCTCTGAGCACTGATGCAGCCTGTTCTTTCAAAGAATGCTGCTTTAAAGGCAGGTGTGATCCAGACTTGTCCAATTCCTTCTTTCCCTCTGTGATTTGAAGGACCTGAAAATATTCCTGTAATCATTTCCCCCGCACAGGCCCCCAAACACTCTTCGGCTCTTCTTCTAAAAATCGCATCTCTACTCCTCGTGAGAAATCCTCCAAAAGCAAAGCACCACATGCACTACAGTGGCAATTAACAGCCCGCTAACGAAACACTGGCTTAGGGAGCTTTGCAGTGATGGGCAGTAGCAGCTCACAAAGCTCATTGCTCGTGCTGACGTGATAACCGGAGGAGGCTCCTGTGGTCCTGGGCAGTCCTGTAAGTGCACCAGCGTCCTGGGCTAAAGAGACAGACACTTTAGAGGCCGGGGGCAGGACTGCCTGTCCCTGCTGAGCAGCCGGTCCCATCCAGGCTGCCTGAGTCCTGACGGCTGCAGAGCTCAGAGCGGGACCTGAATTACAAACAGAAAACCTGTCAGTGCAAAAACGGTGGCATTGGGATGCTCCATCCTGCTCTGCACAGAGCTGCTGAGCCGCTGCTTATCCCCTCTGCCACGCAACTGTAAATGCTTTGAAGACCGCCGTACCCCCAGCCCGTGGCTCGTGGCTGCCTTCCCGGTGATGCACCCGCGCCGGGAAGCGGGCGACGGGCCGCGGGGGTTCGGGCAGCCCCCAGGCAGCTCCCGCCCTGCAGCGGCCCCCAGCCCGCAGAGGTTCGGTGCGTGGCGGCGGGGCTCAGCGCAGCCGGGCTGCTGGGCGAGGAGAGCTGCTTCGCCCCTGTCTCTCGGAGGTGGAGAAAGGCCAGGTTCAAGTGCTGAAGCGAGATGCACGGCTGCCAGGCTGCGGCGTTGTGCTCCCTCCATCCACCCCCATCCCCATCTCCGGTTCTCCCAGCACGTGTCATTCTTTCTTCAAAGCGGAACAGTGTCAGCGTAAAAGGGTGAGGGCGGCTCACCCCAGAATGACCCTTGGGGCAAGCAGGGTGCTCCCCTGTGCAGCCCGAAAGCCAGCGTCCGAGTCCCCGGTGGCAAATGGACCCAGCGGGGACTTGGATGTAAGTCTGCGCTTGCCACATAAATCCCCTGAGGCCACGGTCCTCTGCCCACCACCCAAAGTCTGCCCGTCTCATCAGCCTGGAGAAGTCAACAGGGCGCATCCACACCAGGGCCTGGGCTAAACTGAACTGCAGTGGCTGAGGTGTTGGTGAGTTTTGCTCAGGAGCTGGGGGATGCCTTCAGAAGTGGTTGCAAGGAGGGCTGCGGTTTCATTTTGGAGAGCTGGAGGGGGTCCTGGAGGCAGCCAGCTCGAGTCGGACCTGTTCACCCCTCTCCTCGTGTCTCGGCAGACATGCGTTTAAGACACCCAGCTAAAACAACCCATCTTGCAACGCCTCATCCTGCAGACAGCACCCGTGCCCTCTCCTGTGGGGCAGAGGGGTAGGTGGAAGGAGACCATTTGCAGGCAGACGGGGCGAGTCAATACCTCACTACATTTGGCTGCAAAAGCCAAGGAGTGACGCTCAGTATACCAGCGCCTCAGCACTAGCGACGCCACCTCCTTCTGCGAGATGCTTCCTTGCTTCTTCTCCTCCTCATACTCTTGAAGACACATCTGCATTGTTTATCTGACCCTCACACGCAGCCACAGCCTTTACAGCCTCTGCCTTGGCTCCTCTTACACTTTTCAAAGCCTCTTCATTCCCTGGGTCCTCTAATCTCTCCACCAGCACCCATGTTTTATGCCTTGGTTATGCCTCCCTTCCTTTTAATTAATTTTTCACACTGCCTTGCTCGTCCCTGTTGCCCTCTTTTATTTAATTTATTGCTCACTAGCCATCATAACCCCTGGGCAAGCCTTTAATTTATCTTTTCCCGCGTCCCATCACCCCCCTCTGTCCTTTCCCTTTATTGATTTCTCCAGTTTGATTTCACCCTGTGCTTGCCAGCATCGTTTCCTGCTCTTCCCTCCTCCTCAGAATTGCTCGGCTGAATTTCTCCCCCCGTTAGTGACCTTGCTGCCTTGTAATTCCTGGCCCAAGAGGGCTGAGATTGCTGTTTGTTGGGTCCCCACCTTGCTTGTGCTTAGTTTCCACCCCAACCTCCAAGTGTCTCAAAACTAACTCTCAGTAATTCCCATCCAAGTTGCTGTGATAAGCAAATGGTCCTTTTCCAATGAGCCTCTTCCGAATCTGGGAGGTTTGATGCCGTAACCTGGGGTGGCTTCTCCACGGAGGATCCTGCAGGCAGGCAGGGGCTCTCAGGAGCAGGGATGGACGCGCTGGGTCAGACTCCGCCGGGCTCCAGCTCTGACCAAGGGCAGAAGTTGGTGCTCTGGGCAGCTCTTCATCCCTGCCATTATCCTGGAGATGAGAAAGCGCAGCTGTACCTGCCCTGGAGAGACCTTGGCTGCTCACAGCCCAGCTCTCCTTCTGTTCCAAAGTTTGTTTCCTGGTCTACTTTTAAATAGTGAGGATATTGTGGAAGGGGAGAGGGAATAAATGACTTTTCTTCTGTCTCTTAGCTGCCCCCAGCCCGCCACTGCCCCGCTGATGGGAGCTGGGTGTCCCCAGGCTCAGACAAAGAGGGAACCTTCAGCTTTGCCCTATGGTTATGAAGAATTGAATGCTCGTATTTACGATCCATAAATAAATGGTCCATTTACTTACAGACCAGTTCCTGCCATTACCGCAATGGGTTTGGGAAATAAATGACTGCAGGTACGGGGGTTATTTTGTCATCTGTAACAGTGTGATTTGCAAGCTGAGCCCAAAAGTGGGAGAGGGTCAGAGGTGGGAACCATAAGTTTTAAAAAACACACAGCAAGGCAAGATCTAGAGCTATTACCTGCTTTCCTGTAGAACAGGCATAGGACATGGGCATGCTGTGGCTCAAAATTGTGATTATCTACATACAGCTCCCTAAGCTGTCCATGCTAAAAAACACTGGTTAGATCTGTGCTCATACACGTGGTGTCCATTTTCATGGACATCGTGTAACTGAGCTGGTTACATCTGACGAAGGACCAGACTCTATAAAGACGAGTTTGAGGCTGTCTCTAGCAAAGAACGTGTTTGGATAGATCACCTCCCGTCTCCCAGGCCATCCAACTGGGAAGCCCTTGAGGATATCAGCCCTGGGGTATTATCACCATATGGGAAATGGGGAAATACAAAGGGCATTGATGGGCCGTGTCAAGCGTAGCAGGTCTCAGCCGGGCAGCGGAGGCGGCTGAGCCCCCGGGCACGGTGTGTGGGGGTTGGGCTGGTCTGCCCAGCACCCCGCCGAAGGACGGTCCCACAGGTCTCCGCGGAGGTCTGTCCCCGAGAAACTAATTGAACAGTGTTGGTTTAATGGGTAGGTTGGTTACAAATACTTGTAATTCCACAGTGAGGTATTGGCGTGGTGATATATGGCTAGGAAATAAAACGTGGGAACTATGTCGTTGAAGTTGTCTGTGCCCCAGGTGGAGCTGCTGCCTTCAGCAGAGGTTTGTGGGATGGGCCCCGAGAAGGGGGGATTCAGCTCCAGGGGGGTCTGAAGTTAAATGTCACAGCCCTTTCTTGGACTCATTTATTCCATTGATTTTATTCTGTTAATTCTCTTTTATTCTTTTCTCTTCTTCTTTTTAGTTCTTCCTATTTTCCATTCTTCCTCCTTCATTTGAGTTTGATATCATAGATAGGATCATCCTATAAATTCTGAAGGTAGGTCATTTTCCTGATGCTTTCAGGGAAATCTGTAGGTGTCTGTGAAGTACTGACCCTTTTTCCAAATTAAGAATCTCTCCTTGTCCATCTTCACAATTTTTATCATTACATGGGAAAAGTAGACCAGCTTCCTGCTACCTCTGTTGCTTTATGTCTACAGATGCAGAAATATCCTTTTTTAATGTCGGAAAGGCCCCCACCCTACCCATGTAGCAGTTTACAGCAGTTTGGGCTGGGAAATTTTTTTCCCCAACCTATAAAAGGAAACTTTTAAAGATGATTAAGACCATTTGGGTGGTCAATCAGTGATACGGCTGTATCCATAAGACGAAACTTGAGATTGAAACCTAGATGTGCTTAAATATGGTTTCGTTTTAGGTAGTCCTGTGAGGGGCAGGGAGTTGGATTTGTTGATCCTTATGGGTCACTTCCAGCTTGAGATTTTCTATGATTCTTAATAGCTAGGAAAAAATAAACAGAGACAGCTCCCTTTGTCATTGCAACTTGGCCAAGCTTAAAAACTGGACAACAGGGATCTGTGCTTTCCTGTTAGACCTAGAAAAAGGGACTTTTGCTTTATTTTTTGCTGCTGGTACAGGTTTGTATTGAGACGGTAACTCGTGATGTGGTGTCTTTCTGCTCCTGGATAATTTATCTTCTGTTGTGAATTGTGGTTCTTTTGTGAAATACCCTGGGCCCCTCCGCATGGTGATTGATTCAATACATCTGCCTTCCCCTGTGAGTGACATCTCTTCTCGTCTCCATAGGCTCTCTGTGAATAAGGAGCTATAAATAAACGACAATATCTGTATTTGCAGGGGGTGGAAAGCTGCACTGGAGCTTTTCCTTTGTACCTTGTAAACAAAACCCGAGATTAAGGGATACTGTAAGTCAAAGCCGTGCAGAAATCGGGAATGCACACAGATGCTGCTTTGCGGCACGTGAAACCTACAGTATTGTAAAAGCATGTGATATTATTTTGTAGTTCGAGGAAAAAGCATATAAGGGTGTGGAGAGTTTATAATAAGGAACAGCCAAGCCTTTCAATGAGCTTTTTCTTTCTCATGCCCACAAGCAGAGTATAAGTGATGGCATTCGTGGTCCTGGAGGTTCAAGGCTCGATGGACTGGCAAAAGCGATGCACCGAGCGGGGGGTGGAAGCCCCACTGCTTGCTGCCCCGGGCTGGCCGGGGCTGGAGGGCTGCGGTTGCCTTTACTGGCTGTGGAAGGTCTGCTGACACCCGCCTGCGGGAGGTTTGGGGAAAAAGCTGCTTGTTCCAGGGCTCGGTGCTGTGAGCTAAAGGTGAAAGCCTGGGTAGTGCCTCCTGTATGCCCTGTGCAGTGATACAGAGGGATTAAGGGTTATACATAATGTAGCAGCTTAATTGGAGCCGCTGGAAGGTTTGATGAGCAATGCAAAATTTGGGTTCTTCTCTGATTTTTGGCTTTAGGACTCTGCGATGAGGGAATTCCTGCAGGCATCCCCATCCTGCGGGTACGGCTCGTGGGCACCCTCGGCACGGGAAGGGGATTTCGTGGCTCACCCCCCACCTTACCGGGGCCATTGGGGCAGCATGCTGGGCTTGCAAACACTAGTGTGGCAGTTCCCATTGCCTTTAAAAGGATTTCCCAACCAATGGCTTATGAAAAGTGCCTGATTTTATGTAAAAAGAATCTGTTTTAACATTTAACCCACAGCTGTTCCACTGGGATTTTCCGAATCAGACTCAGAGGATGTTGTGATGACCTGCTTAACTTTTCGGGAGTACCGCTCGCTTTGCGCTGCAGTCACAGATGCACACAAGATGCTTGTGGCTATGGATAAGTCAATGGTAAATGTTTTAATCAGAGAGGGAGGCTGGTCTTCTGTTGGTCTCGGTATCTGGCACATGGGTTTTTATTCAGATGAGCATTCGTTCAAAGGCTGAAGGTCAGAGGCATGCCTGGCTGTTCAAAAGCTCCTGGATTAATTCGTGGCACAAGCCCAAATATTGGGGCCATCTGCTTAGTTGTAGTGGACCTCAGAAATAAAACCACACAGCATTGTTTTTATTTCTTTGGAGAAGTAATTGAGAGCAAGCTCAGCCCTGTTTGCCTCAAAGCCAGTGCTGGTGAAGATGCTCTGAGCGGGGTTAGGACGTGAGCCTCGCAGGACGAGTACGTCCGAGTTGTCCTGCTCTGAGCCAGCTGCCAAGTCCCTGGAGCTCGGTTAAGAGTCTTTCTGTGACTTTATAGGGCTGTTTTTCTAAGAGAAATGACCCCAAAAAATGGTTCCCTGAGCCTTTCTTTACAGCGGTGGCATTTCTTCCTCATAAGCGTTTTTCCACAGAGCTGTCTCCTTGGTAAACTGTAATCCATAGATCAGAAGTTCCATCGCAGAGCCGCATGTGGCACGAAAATCCTTCACCATCTCTTATCAGCATCTAATTCAATTGCAAGAGAAAACAAAGCCACGGAGGGGCTCTGCCAGCCGCTCGCTGCTCTCCTGTTTGCCCTTTGCCTGTCCTTTCAGTCCTGCCGTTTAAACTCCTGATGGTGGCATCCAGAGAGATGTCACACCTATAGCGGGCAGGGACCCGGCCGGCGCCAGCCCTGCCTGCAGCCTGGCAAAGCGGCTCCGTGAGCCAGCGCAGCTTTGGGGCGCAGCAGAGCGGGCGCAGCACCTCAAATGCAAGATGTAGTGGCCAGCGTCGCGGTGCCTGCGCTGGAAACCTTCCGTGTCCGCTACCGCAGTGCCAGAGCTGCCTTTACTGGTGCAGTGAAGCTCATTTTCGGGCAGCAGCATCACCAAAGTGGCAGAACATCCGCCTGTATTCAGCTGACTTGTATTTTTTCCTTCTTAAGCCTTGGTTTTGATATTAAACTTGCAAAATTGCAAGATATTAGGTTTTTATAGAGATGCTGCTCTTTGTGTGACGAGGCAGCTGATGGAAGTCTTAATACTGCAGGTGGTGTGCTGCCAATCCATCTAAAGCTGTACTGTATTAGCACTCTGATATCAGAAATATCCCTCCTGATATCAGAAATATCCCTCCAACAGAGAGCTTTGGAAAGCAGAGTGCATTGCCTTTATGTCTGGGCATGTGTACGCACGCTGCTTTTCTGGCTTCATGTTTGAATTTGCAAAGAATCTGTCACATCAATAATGCCTCCTATGAATTTGGATATTAGTGTGAAAAAAAAAGAGTAACATCTCCGAATAACATTTCCGAAAATGTCAGCTTCCAAGACAGCCGCCGAGGCACGAGGAGGAGACACGGCCGAGGTGGCCACTCACCGCTGTCCCCGTTGGGTTGTGTCTGCAGCACTGGGGGACTCTCAGTAACTAACAGCCCCATCGGATGAAGATGCTCGCTTCTCTACCCTCTTCCATATTCTTCTTCCATGCTCATCGTCTTCCTTCCCTGGTGCGAGACAAGACCATGGGCAAATGTGGCCTTAGTCAGTCTGGGGTCCTGAGCCTCCTAAAAAATAGATGTCAAAGGCTGACCTGCTTATCCAGGATGCCTCTCTGGTCTGTAGATGAAGGCAGGGATTTCTTCCATCTTGCATGGATTTCCCAAGAAAAGGGAAATGTAAACTGTCTTTGCCTAAAGCTCGTGTTTCCTGCACCCGTGGAGGAAGGAGAAGGCCAGCACACGGAACGGAGCCGTGCACCCGCTGAAGGTGCTGGAGGAAGATGAGGTCTCCGCAGCAGAACTGCCTTGGTCCAGGTGCCCCAGCGCCCTGGAAGGAACAGGCACGGGGTTTCAACACAGAGCCGGGGTCTCTGGTCTCCAAAATAGCTTCCCCCAGGAGGGTGACGTGATGTGGTGTCTTTCTGCTCCAGCCCTTGGAAAAACATCACTGAAAGCTTGCTAGTGCAAAAAGATTCGTTAACACCATTAATTAGAAGTGCAGCTTATACTCCAGGCAGCAGAAGCCTCTGGAGATTAAAGATCAACATTTAGACTAAGAAGGGGCTCTGCTCCTACTCATTTGATGAATCACAATATTTGGCACGGGATTTCTTTGTGGAGAAGGAGATTGGGGCAGTCTGGTGTCATCATTTTCCGTCAGCAAGGAGGAGGAGGGAGGTGCTGAGGGGATGGGTGTAAGAGCATGGCGGTGCGATGAGGGGGTGCGGGGAAGGGGGACCTGAGGAAAAGGCATACGTGGGTCTCGTGGCTGCTGTCCCCGCCACAGCACGTTGCCTCCTTGTGTCTCCGTGCTCAGAGTGTCTCCATGTGCCGTGTGGCACGGCAGGGTCCTGCCTGCATCCCTGCCCACGCTGCATCTCGCTGCAGTGTGGATGTTCTCGCCTTAAAACATACCTGTGGCCTGCTAAATGCGACAGGAGGTGGGGTGTCTGCCCTCTCCACCTTGTCACCAAGCCGTCTCCTGTCCCGGTGAAAATTAAGGTGATGCTGAGGTAGAAGAACCTCTTCTTCGGCTGGTGTCGGTTGCTGTAGGTCTTGCAGCGCGAGCGAGACAGACCCGCCCTGCCTAAACCCCTGCAGCTCTCCTGGGGTCTGTGGAGCCTGCTGCAGTTTCAAGGTGAATGGTGGTGCTGGAGCAAGACAGGAAAGGTCCAAGCTACGTCCCTCCATGCCGTGCCATGGCCAACGTTGGGAGAGGCCAGCGGGCGCTCTTCAGAGCGGTGATGGAAGGAGGGATTGCTCGTACGGTGTACACCAGGACGCTGCTCTGCCATCCTCTTGCTCACTGATTGCCTTTGCGAGCTTGCAGCATAGTTTGCCTCTTTGGGCTTCATTTTCAGGGTCCTTCAGGCCATCTCTGCATCTCTCTGGCTGGTGGGGCAGAGCGTCACCGGCGTATCGCTGCACCCAACGCAGGGGTGTGCGTGAGCGTTTAAGCTCTGATCCTGCACCCCGAAAGTCAAAGAGGGCTTTGCCATGGACTTGGGTGTGTGCTGTATCAAGCCACAGCTGGAGAGTTTTAAATCTTTACCATCTCACTGCAACTGCCTTTGAAACAATATAATTAATAGTAACACCTCCTGCCCCAGGCTCAGATTCAGTTGACAAGCAACTCTAAGTTCCTCCTGTGATTTTTTTTTTTTCCTATTTGTTTTAACCAGATCTAATCAATGCTCTAAAGGGCAGAGCGGCCGTATTATTCATTCATTGTGGGAGCAGCACAGCAAACATTCTATCCCTTTGCAGTTTGCTGACCAACGCTACAGATAATAAGCGTTTTTCACTCTCTTTGCAGGGAAGTCCTGCAGAGTACGATACATCAATAACGCAATGATCGTAGGATTTGATGGGAAGTCCACCTTTCATAGATTGCATAGCTCTCCGTAATGGTAAATTGGGGTTTTTGTTCTACAGAACAAAAATAAAAAGGGTGAGTTTTAATTCAAGTTTTTTAGGTTAAAAATGACTTTTTCAGCACAAATTGTCGTAGAAAGTATTTTATTTCGAAGCTGTCATGTTTTTAATAGGAAGAATGAAAGCTGTAACATTTACTGAGAAACAGTAAATTGTAACTTGGGGTTTTAACCTAAGAAAAAGAACATAGTGGATATATTTTTCTACAAGTTTTGTGATTTCATTTCACATATTTCACGGAGAACCCTTTCCACTTCCGGACCGGCTGCTCTCCGGCACTGTCAAGCAAGGGGTAATTTTCTAATAGATTTGAGAGGACTCCTTTGCAAGGCCACGCTCCGTGCGGCTCCGTGTGTCCTGACCCGGGGCGGTGTGTCTTGCCCCCCCGAGACCGCCGCTTTCATTCCAGCGAACACTTGTGAGTCTCATTTGGAAGGATCTCTTTTCACAGCACACACTTGTTTTTCAAGGGCAAAATTTGCTTTCAAGCCCCGCCAGAACAGCGTGGGCTGCCGAAGATAAGAGTGACAAATTGGCACGCGGGGGATAATCTTGGGTCCTTGAACGCCGTCGCCGTACCCAGCCTTTCCTCGGATGAAACACAAACAGGGGCACAGCGCGTTCGCAGATCACAGCTTATTAATTGCCCTCCTTAAGATGCTGAAAACATTTGCCTTGTTTCCCTAACTAGACGCTTTGCCCTGTGCCCCCGTCCTTAGTGCCAGTCTGTGCCCCCACAGCCTTTCTCCTCAACCGGTTCCTATTTATCCACCTCCTAATCAGCAGTAATTGCTTTGTCTCTTGGGCGGCCAGGCTGGAGTTCTCTCTGGGTCCAACCACCGCCTTTCAAGCCCCCTCAGCTTAGGCAGGAGCCTGATGCGGGGCAGCCCGTGATGCCCGAATCCGGCATCTCTGGCAGCTCCCAGCCCCCAGGACAGGGATCAGCAGGAGTGGGCAGGAGCGCTCCCAGCCGCGGGGAAGGGGAACGGATCCGCTTACTGCGACCTCCGGCATTTCGCAGGGATGGGAACAACTGGCTTCAGTGGAGACCTCTCTAAAATCCACCGTCTCCTGACTCCGGCAGCCAGAAGGAGCCTTGCCCAGGAGATTTCATGGATCGTGCCTACAGAAAGATTTTTTAAGCCTCTCGCTTTGAGCTGGGCTTTTCCAAAAGGGAGTTATTAACTGCTTGTTGTGTCCTCTCCGCTCAGGGCTGGATTTGGGGGAATCCCAGCAGCATCCTTCCATTCAAGACCAGCCCTGTGGCAGCAAGGAGCAGCCCCAGGATCCCCCCGGGAGGGTACCCTGAAGTGTCCCCAGGCATGTCCCCCCTTGTCACCTCTGCGGAAGGAGACCCGCTGGCCATCACTGGGGCTCTGGCTGTTGAGGAGCAGCCTCAGATGTGCAGCTACCTATTGATCCATCTCCCGGTGTTCGCCGTTAGTGGGGCAGTCGGCGTGTAACGCACAAATATTTGCTCTGTCGAGAAGCGCTCGGCAGCCGGCGGGTAAATATTATGAGAGCAGCGATTAGCAGTGGCTCTATTAATACAGTCCTGGAGATTCAGGCACGTCCTCTGCCTGCATGAATGAGTCCTGGGCTGGGCAGAGCCCGTGCCCATGCCAGCTGAGGGTCAGGCTCCCCGGTTCCCCCGCAGAGCCACGCGCATCCCTCGGTGCGTGATGTGTGTCCTTGGGGGGCAGAGAAAATATGTCTGTCTTGCTTCTTCAGCCCCAGGAGAGACAACCGCACCGGGTCTGCATTGCCCCTGGAAATGGTCTGTAGAGGAGACAACCCCCAGGAGCAAATACCCCCCGATTTCAGCTGGGGCTCCCAGCTATGCAGAGCCACTCGCCTGTATCAGTTCATGGTTTTCCCAGTACATCACTGGGGCAGAGGGGGGTGTCTGTGTGCAGCGGCTTGGCCAGGGGTGGGATGCTGGATGATAAGGAATGGGGACGAGAGGAAATGGCCTCAAGTTGTGCCGAGGGAGGTTTAGATTGGACATAAGGAGAAATTTCTTTCCTGAAAGAGTGGTCAGGCCTTGGCACAGGCTGCCCAGGGCAGTGGTGGAGTCCCCATCCCTGGAGGGATTTAAAAGACGTGTAGATGAGGCGCTTGGGGACATGGTTTAGTGGGCATGGGGGGGTTGGGTTGACGGTTGGACTCGATGATCTTAGAGGTCTTTTCCAGCCTTAGTGATTCTATTCTATGATTCTAAGTGCAGAGAGCCGGTGGTGACCGTGCACCTCCCAGCTGGGAAGCCTGTGCCTGCTCGGACCTCCAGCTGGGCAGGACCAGGCAGCTTGTTGGTGGCGGCGAAGGAGAAGCAGCGGGGAAGGGCTCACACACATCTCACTGCAGCAGTCGCGTCAGAGGAGGAAACCTGGATTTTAGTGAGAGGGTTTGCAGTATCTCTGTAGCACGCAGATCAATAATATGATGTGCGGCAGCTGCTATCAGTAAAGTGTGTCGACGAGCCTCATTAACGTTGGCTTATGAATGCAGTTGAGTGTAATTGTTCACTGTACTTAAAAACCAGAACCAGGAGAAATTGCCAGAATATATCCTCTGGGTGTGAAATGCTGGAAATAATGGAGCCGAGGGGTAGACATTCATGTTTAGAGCAGTGTAAAAAAAGCAGGGCTGTGATTTAAGGAAGCAAATAAAACATTTCACCTGGTGCTGCGGTTTTACACAGTCAGTCGATGCTTACAGCTCCTTCTGCTCTCCTGCGAAGCGTGCGGTAGAGGCAGAGTGGCAGAGGAGATGGACTGTGTCTGGGCTGGGGTTCCCGAATCTGGGGTCCCCAGCTAGCATCCCCCAGCAGCCTGGCATCTCCCATGAGTGCCATGTTGACCTGCTGCCTCTGAGCAATGGGAAGGTGTCCCTGGGGATGGATTTCCTTAAGAAGAAGCCTGGAGGGATCTCTAGGGTGTTGGCATCAGCTCATCACCATCACCCCACCATTGCCTCTGTCTCCTGGTGTTCACTCACAAGAACCCAGCTGTGGCCAGGATTGAGCCTGGGAACCTGTGCATGATTAAAGTATCTCTTTCAAAAAGAAATGCAGTTAAAATGTCAACAGTTAAAGACTCCCCTGCCCCCCTTGTCACTTGTGCCAGTGGATAATCATCTCCCTGTTAAAATTTGTGCCCTTTATCTCATTTGAATTGGTCGGGCTTCGGCTTGCAGCCATTTATTCCTGTTCTGTCTTTACCCTTTTGATTAAAGAGCCCTTTCGTATCTGGTATTGTCTGCAGGTGAAAGTTCTTACACAGAGTAATCACATCACCTCCCCATCTCCTTTTTGATAAGCCAAACAGAACAAAGTCTTTAATTTTCTCTTTCTCAAGCATTTTCTTCAACCCTTGAATCATCTTTGTGGCTGTATTCTGCACTTTCTCCCTTTTTTTTTTTAAATATGTAAAATTTGGATGTTGAATTGGGTGTTAAGTTTTCAACTCAGAAGTGCAAAAGTCTTGCCAAGCCTCAAGCCCTGAGCATGGAGGCTTCCCAATTCCATGGCCTGGATCTCCCCCTCTGCAGCCCCCCGACCTCTGAGACCCCCCAAGATGCTTGTCGAGCATGAAGCCCCCGAACGCCTGGGATTTAGAATCCCAAGGGCTGGCAGGAGGTTGCGGCACAGGTCTGAGCAGAGTCCACGTCTTCAAACCAGCCGTGCTAGAAGCTCCCCTCCAGCCTGCAGCCTCCCGCCGTGGTCTTCACACCCCTGTGGGCTGCAAGCGCCAAACCCGTCCTCTCGCTGGCCACCATCTCGCATAGCAGGAACGAAGGATATTGGAAGAGATCTGGCCGTGGCTTTGCCAGGTGGTCATTC
Organism: Pelecanoides urinatrix; assembly: GCA_013400755.1. Taxonomy (NCBI): domain Eukaryota; kingdom Metazoa; phylum Chordata; class Aves; order Procellariiformes; family Procellariidae; genus Pelecanoides; species Pelecanoides urinatrix. The sequence continues at coordinate 64,778 of VZTQ01001383.1, forward strand.
AAAGCCCTGCTACTCTCCAGTCTGCCAGCGAGCAAAGAGAATCTCTCATGTCTATCTGTAGAGCAGCAAGCGCCATTGAGGTGCCCATGGCTGTCTCTCTTGCTGAGATCAGTATCTGGTCCCACCTGCCTGCGCTGACCCACCAGTGTTGGTGTTTATCGCATGATCACACCCATCGACCCTTCCCAATGAGGAGTGCGAGACACTGCGCAGAGCAATTCTTTGCAGCGAGCAGCTTGGGTCTGGATTAACAGCTCAGCACTGGCTCTGCTCCGCTAAAGCCAACTGTAAAACCCCAGCCTGTGCTCCTCGTGTTGAAGATGCAGAATGAATTTCAGTTTAAAATAATGTCAACCTATTTATTTAATGTCTTTGTAAATAAGCCCCTGGAGAAGACTGTGGGTCAACACCCGGCTCGGTTTTGGCAGTATCATTGTAAGCTGATCTTAAACTGAATCAGCGTGAGTGACTCGCCAGTTGGTATAAGACCCTTTTTCATGTAACGAAACCAGGACAGATACAGCATCTCCTTTCCGATCTGATGTCCCACCAGTCTCCCCAGCCATGTCTCTTTAACCCCTCTTGGAAAGCCCAGCTCAGGATCAGGCTAAATGCAAGTGCACACAGGCGTTTATATCGATCTGAAGTTCGTTTCTCCCAGCCTTGCCCTCTGGTGCTTTCATGGCATTATTTCTTTCCCTTGGTTGTTCTGGGGACATGCTGTGCTTGCAAGGGGGGGTTCCGACGGGCAATGCCAGTGAGGAGGTGTTCACCCAAACCTGCACCAAGTGTCTGCCAGGCTGGAGCCACCAGACCCCCTGTGCAGAGTGACCCTCCCAGGGCCACCGGCACTGAGGGCACCTCCAGCTCTACTTGGGCATTTTGTTTCTGATCCTCCCACCAGAATATGCAGGGGAGAAAAGGAGAGCCCAGGAAGTGGCCCAAATTTTTCTGAAACTTTCTCGAAGTTGCCACAACGGCTGTTGGTCGCTTCCCAGCTCCTCAACCTGGTTCACCCGAGAGGAGACTTCTGCCGGTGAAGGTACTCGGGGAAAGCGGGCTGCAGGAGGCAGCACTCTGGTAGTGCCGTCATTATAGCAGATGGGAATCTGGGGTATCCTCTTGAAATCAAACAAAACTGTGGGACTCTGCAGCCACTGAGGATCAGGCCCCTTAATAAATGCTCCCGTCACCGTCTCGGAGCCGTTCGAGCAGTGGTGCATCCTCAGTTCTTTTCAGCAAACCTTACAGTGGACCCAAAGAGGGGTTATATTTGCATAACCTTCACTTTTTTTTATCACCCTCTCGTGATTTTTGAAAGCTTAGATATCAAGCACTTAGCTGTGTGTTGAATGTCTCATTAAATTTCAGAACCTTGCTTTCCTAGGTTCTGTTAATTAGGCACTTGATTGAAAGTCTAAATCTAAGGCTTGGGTATTGACTGCAGCTTTGCTAACCTAAGGTGATCTGCTCAGTGTAGTTAAAGCTTGCCCAGCCAATTTCTTTTCTTAACGTCCTTCACCCTGCTATTAAACAGGCATCACAGATTGCTGGAAAACCCTTGTGTTTCTGCTGCGTTGGCTGGAGAGAGTCTCTAAGATTTATTTTAGCTCTTGAGCTCCATTGTCACTTGAGTTTTCTGCTGCAGTTGTTGGTTAATAAAGACTGCCTGTCTATTTAGCAGGCAAGAATGACCAGCAAGAATTTTGTCTTGAATGCTCGAATAGCCTGTTGGTTTTTTGGTTGGGGTTTTGGGGTTTTTTTTAAGTACTGTAGAGTATTTAATGTATTTGCATAACGAACAAGGAACCCACTGTCAGATGCCAACATGCTTTTCATATCTGCAATTTAGGCTTCAGTATTTTCATCTGCCTGACATGGAGATATTTGGAGCCAGTCTCCCCACGGACACACAGGTTTGTAGGTGGGAGTCAGGTACCTGACGGCATGATGGATCGCACACCGGTGCTCCTTTGTCCAAGCAGTTACGGGGTGTGTAGCAAGGACACTGGGCAGCCGAAAGCGAACAGCCTGGCTCGCTGGCATATGCTGCTCCTCCACCCCGCATTGCTTTCGCATCAACCACAGAGAGAAACCAGCCGAGCCAGGAGAGCAGATGGAGGGGAGCGAAGGACGGGAGGTCTGACAGGTCTGTGCCCGACGCTGAGCCTGCACTGCCCGGCGGTGAGGAGGAGGCAGAGGAACACTCCCAAAATGAGCTTTCCTGGCTGCACGGCTTGGACTGGAGAGAAACAGATGCTGGGTTAGAAGCGGATGGTGCAGAGCTCTCAGGAGAGAGCAAGGCTGAGTGATGGGAGACCTCCAAGGCAATGAATCTCAGTGAGAAGTTTGCGGGTGGGTCACTTGTTTGGGTTTGTGCGTGCCCCCATTTCCATCAGCCACATGCCAGCAGCACACTGGGACATCACCCAGCTTTGGTGTCGGTGGCCAGCTCCTTAAGCAAGTGCCCTTTCAGGGGCAGCTACAGCCACTAACTCTCCAGAGTTCTGCTCAAATCGAGCTGTAATGTCCCTGCAGATTGCTGGGTCAGGTTGTACCAGTCACCTTGCTGGGGACTGCTTACTGCCTGTCTCACGCTTTTGAAAGGAATGACTTTCTGGGTTTTGTTCTAGGCTCTCCTTGTCCATCTCATAATTCATTTCTTTAAATTGTCTCCTCTGACCGGTACGTTCCAGCTGCTCCAGTATCTGCTCTAGGTTGTACATCTGTCTCTGATCCCTTGACACACAGCCCTTTTCCTTCCCACTCCTCTCCTTCCAACTCAGACCTTCTCGCTTCAATTCCTTGGCCCAGACGGGCCTTTCTTGGCATCCCCATTTTGTCCCGACAAAGGTGGCAATCAAGGCAGACTGCAATTTAACTGGATTTTCTTCTGAAGCTTTAAGTGGGATAATCCTAAAGCTTAGTCTTGCCTCCAAGTCACAGCTAATGTTGTTGGTCACTTGTGAACAGGGTTTTTTTAGTTTCTTGCTCTAATCAGCATCTCTCATTCGTTACTGTCTTTGCTCCTGATAAATATTTCTGACCTGTTTGCGGGCAGAGGATTGCTAAGACTACACAGCTCCCTCTCTGAGCGGCCCTGTGCACGTGTGTGCGTAGGAAGACTCAAAAATGGATTTGGAGATGAAAAATATTAATACTCCATGCAAATATAACATTTTTATTTTCTGAAGGTAGTAGGCATTGTGTTCTTCTCTACCCAACTCCAGATTTTGAAATGCATTAAAAGGGACAGTGATGCGAATGTGTTACAAAGTACAAGTCTGCATGGAACTGTGTTCAAAGTAAAAAAAAATAAGAATTGAGCAGCCCCTGACGCGGGTTTGCTGTTCACTTGTTGACCTTTATAAAAATCTTTTCAGGGAAGGGTCTGACCTCCCTGCGAAGGGCTGGCAGTGACGTGCAGTCGTAAACCGTTAATGAATTAGCAGTGGACACGCGAGACATGGCTGCGTTAGCTCCATTTATAGATGGGAACCGAGGCCCAGGAAAGGTTAAATACCTGCCTAGGGTTGCATGTGAGGCTGACGGCTGAATGAGGACCTGACCGCGGATCCCCACATTCTCCTCTGACTGTCCTTGGGAGCCTGCTCTGCTGCCAGGCTGCTGGTCCTGCCCCACGGCACCTGCCCCGCTCGGCCCTTCCGAAGGGACGGGCTGGTGGAGGTGAAACGATGCAGAAAGTGGCTTGGGATGAACGGAGAACTGGGAGACGGATGAATTCAGAGCAGCAAAATGTGGTGAAACATGGTAGTATTTATGTGCAGAGATTGGTTTCCGACTTAGTGCTGACCAGTGACGGCGCGTTCAAAGCCGGCAGCGGCGTTAAAGCTCCTCTAAACCGGCTGCTCGTAAAACAAGCTGTGAAAGTGCCGGTGGAAACACGCGGGAGGAAGTTGCCATCTTGTGGAAGCTGAAACGCTGGTAGTTTCCAGCGCAGCCGAGAGCCGGTGCCGGCGGCGAGGGCTGGACGCGGCGTGTCCCTGCCCCACTGCCGCCGAAGTTGCCATCAGCGCCATGCCGAAATGCGCCTGCCGCCGGTGGGATGCTTGTCCTCTGCTGGTTTGGGGTGGTTTTGAGTACTGATCTCCATAGCTTGATCTTTGGGAGATTTGCTTTTCTATTGCCCTGGGGTTGGTTGAGGCTCTCGGCAAAGCCCGGGATTTCAGGGCTGTCTCTGCTGGGTTTGTGCCACCTTTGCAGCCCTGCTACCAGCTGGTGGTTACCAGGTCACCAGCACAGCTGGCATCTTTGCTGCTCTGCAGGCTGAGGGAAAGATAAATAGTCGTTTTGGTCATTACAAGCATGTAGCTGGGAAGGTCAAGGTCAAGGAGCACAAGTCTGATGAGGAGCGGCTGAGGGAACTGGGGGTGTTCAGCCTGGAGAAGAGGAGGCGGAGGGGAAACCTCATCGCGCTCTGCAACTGCCTGAAGGGAGGGTGGAGCGAGGGGGGGTCGGTCTCTTCTCCCAAGTAACAGCGATAGGACGAGAGGAAATGGCCTCAAGTTGTGCCAAGGGAGGTTTAGGTTGGACATTAGGAGAAATTTCTTTCCTGACAGAGTGCTCAGGCCTTGGCACAGGCTGCCCAGGGCAGCGGTGGAGTCCCCATCCCTGGAGGGATTTCAAAGACGTGTAGATGAGGCGCTTGGGGACCTGGTTTAGTGGGCATGGGGGGGTTGGGTTGATGGTTGGACTGGATGATCTTAGAGGTCTTTTCCAACCTTCGTGATTCTATGATTCTATGATTCTAAGGTCAGGTCTGTCTATCCAAGGTTTTAGCGTGTTGATTCCTATGGGGAGGTTCAGGGGGGAGAGAGCTGGGGGTTGCTGGTAGATTAATTCCCCTTATCATCCTGCCTGCTGGGCAAATTCAACACCTCCAAACTGTAGAAACCTCATCTTTACATGTGCAGCATCTTTTCCCTGTGCTTTGCATAGCTTCAGGTGATCTGGAGGTGGCTCGGCTCAGCTGGACGTGCTCCGGGGGCTGCAGGGGTTGCTCCCGGGAGCAGCAGCTGAAGGACCAGCTCTCTGCAGGCATGCCTGGTCCTCCGGGGAGTCCCAAATCGGTGGGAAGGCCTCGGTCACACGATCTCGTCTCTCCTTTGAGGGATAATCTTCCCGCTTTTTTCTTTTCAACTGAAAAGATGAGACAAGGTTGATTCCTCTTTAGATTTCATGTCACCGCGGCGTGGCGGGCAGAGGGGGAGGGACGCCGAGGGCAATGCAGATCGCCTCCTTCCTTAGTTAAGACCATAGCTCGCAGCTTTTTGGAATATAAATTGTAAACTGAGGAGGGTATTAAATAGAGGCTACATTTTCTTTGGAATATAAATTGTAAACTGAGGAGGGTATTAAATAGAGGCTACATTTCTCCTTCCCTCCTTCCCCATCAGAAGAATTTAATCAAAATCCCTCTCTATTCTGCACAGAGCCCCTGGCTTTATACTTTATGTCAGGGAGCTGGTCCAGCAAAACACTTAAGCTGGAGGGGTGTCCTGTTGCATGTAATTAGGCTGCTTGTGTGCGTGGATTTAAGCAAATAATTAACTGATTTCCTGGATCAGCACCAGGGTAGTGAGCACCTTGCAAACTGCCCCTTCTTTGTGTTGTGGAGCCCAGTATTTCACATGGGTCGCGTTAGACCTCTGCTCTGCACACCTCGCGCCTGGCAGCTGGTTGTCGTTTCTTCCCTGGTAAACACCAATTTCAAATCCTTAATCCACCAAAAAATCTGAATATGTAGATAAGTCACACGCATTGCCTCTGCTTTGTGATTAGTTACCAGAATCACCACTTCCACTGGAGATGCTCTGCCATGGGGCGTGCAAGAGCACCAGGGCGTAGGACTTGGGATTTCCTTTCTGCAGACGTGCTTGCTCACGGAGAAGGAGAATTCATTGAAAAGTTTGTAGTCATATTCAGAGGACATGTTTAAATATTTTACTTTGCTCGACCAGCTCCTTTCTCAGCTCCTGCTGTTAGACTGCAAAATATGGTCTCAGAGGTCCCAGCTTGGCTCCATCCAAGTTCCCGGCACTGCACATTAATGGGAGGCACAGTTTGCATCAGCCCAGGTCAGAAGGGCTTGAATTTCGTCATTGCCATACAGTGCGTGTTCAGTGACGTGTGTTAAGTGAATAGCATCGTGGCAATAAAATTGTGAATGTGTGTTGATCTGTATTTATAAAATGGAGTTGGTTAATATACTCACTTTCAGGGTTTGATGAGATTTTCCGTCTTTGAGAGAGATGGAAAGTGCAGTAAATGAAGGCTGTCTTGATTTTAGTGAAGGCTTTGTGGAAACGTTTTCAAGAATGCCTGTGCTTTGGGTAATAAAACAGTTGAACAGTGTATTTTCTGGGTGCAAAGCCTTGGAAAAAGTCTGTTAGTCTGGGAAATTACACCCGAAGTGAGCGTGCGTGGGGTACAGGGGAACTTTGGAAGGTTCTGCTGAGTGGAGTGGACGAGGCAGGACATCCATCCAGATTCAAAAGGACCACAAGGATTATCCTGTGGATTGCAAGGGTCAGCTTATAGCAAAGACGTAGAGTTAAGATCCCATCCTGTATACAGTTCCCACTGAAGGAGCCGAGAGGGGTAGTAGGGTCTGAAGCTGGGAAGGTGCTTCATCACAGAATATTCTGAGACCATAATTAAGACGCAGCCTGATCTGATGGCAGCGCCCAGCCTGCCGCGCTAATGGCCGTGGAAATCGATGGCAATTTAGCTGAATACTCTGGGCTGTGAACGGTGGCTGAGGAGGTGTCGGCCGCTTTTGTTCTCCGCTGTGGAGGTTTCAGCCTTCAGCTGGAGGGCAGAGCCATGCTGGTGGGGGAAGAAGATAAAGCTGCCTTAGATGGAGAATCAGAAATCTGGGAATTCACTCCACCATGGAGAGGTTTGGCCCAAGCAGCACTTGAGCCCACGTCTTATTTTATCATTGAGTCTGGTGCTGTGTTTTATCATAGAAGTTGCAGAAGCTGACACGCTAGGAAGCTTTTGAAGGATGGATGTCCTATTTTTTAGTGCATCCTACTGAGCAAGGAATGGATTTAGCAGAAACGATGCCACATTATTCTGGATCTGATGTGTTATATGCCAGAGTGGCACCTGGACCTGTAGATGGTTAAATCAAAGACCAGGTCCATGGTCTAGAGACAGTGCAGTCTGATGCCCAGGTCTGTCAAAATGCTAGTGCCATCAGTTCTCAGGGTTTCCCTGCCGCTCTGTGGGTGACAGTCTAAGTTGTGTTCAGGAAGAACAGCAGAAAGGGGAGGTCAGGGCTTGGGTCAGACAGCGGTGCGGGTAAAGAGAGGACAAAATTAAGAGCTGGCGGTAAATAAAGTGTCAAGAAACTCTTCTGCTGTTGAAGACAGGAGGGAGGAAAGGCTGGGGCCCTTCTCGAGAGAGAACAGTCTGCAGTAACTCTTCCTTCCCAGGACCTTCTGGTGGGACGAGAGCGTTGTTGCAGTGCGGGGGTTGTGCTGGTTAGATGCTGCGCCCAGATTTGGAAGGACGAATCGATGAGACTTCAGTTAACTGCAGTGGGTTGTGCTGGTGAGGGACCTTGCGGCCGTGCGTTGTGCATGCTCACTGCCCGCCAGCATAGCTCACACGCAGGAATAAGGGGGTAGGTTGAATTCATGTACATTTTTCATGGCTCTCGCCTCTTCTCTGTCACTGCTGCTGCCACCTCTGTAGGACTGCAGTCACCTGTTCTGCCTTCTCTGCCATATTTTTTCAGTTACTCTCTTAAATTAACAGGTATTAATTTTATACCCTGCACACACACTGTCCCGTGTACTCTTCTCCAAGACTCCCGTAGAGGCAGGTTGGATAGATCTTTGGTTTGACCTGGGCCAGCAGTTTGGATGTTCCTGTGGTTGTTGGTGCTAGCAGGAGATGTCATGTTTCTCTAAGTGGTTTTGAAGCTGGTTGATGACTTTCTGCCGGGGTTTTGGAGGACTGAAGGTTGTCTCACAACAGACATCCAACATCAGCTTCAAGTTCCCATTGAAATGAGATGGATGTACACACGGATCCTGTCACTGTGGCCACCTTCTCTGATCATCTTTACTGTGAATATTTGGCTTACACAGATGTGTCTGAGACTAAAATATGGGACTAAAACATGTTCTCTATGCTTTGGGTCCAGTGCTTTCTTCATGCAGTGCAATACCGTATCGCGCTGTGAAAGGCACATTTTGTGACCTGTGTTGGTAGGACCTCTTTCTGTAGGTATTCCAGCAACGATCCCGTACCTTCAGTCTCAGAGGAAGAGCCCTTTTTACCCACACTACACTGAACGTCTCTGTCTACATAACATGCCTGCAAAAATCCCTGGATAGTTTCAGAAATCGGTGGGAAGTGTTCATTGTGCAGGACATTTATCTTTTTTCTTTTGTAGGTAATAGCACCAAAATACGTATTGTAAGCCAGAAGGAGAAAGCTGCTCCCCAGAGCTTTTTGCTGGGTCATTCAGCATCTTATCTGAGTAAGCAAAATCGGAGCTAAGGAAACATCGTCAGGGTCAGGCAGCGTATGGAGCAGCTGGGAGCTGCAGAACAAAAGCCTCTTTGCACTCCCAATAAATTGGTCCCACAGGAATTTTGCTTTGAAATTATAATTGACCCAGGGAAGAAAATTATTTCATGGACTTTGAAGTCATTAAGAAACTCCATCATTCATCTACAGTTTATTCCTGACACTTAATCAAAAGAAATTTAATGATCTTTCTAACGAACGTAATTTAACGTTGCTGGGAATGTATCATCTACTCCAAAGTACATGGCACTGATTGTAGGAGTGGAAGGTGTTTATTGGCTTGACGCAGCCGATAAGCACCTCTCAGGAATTTCAGAAGTTTCCACAATTGGGAACAACCATTTTGGCATCTTCTTTTAATCACAGATTTTTGTGAATTTGTGGAATTCCATCTTTTGTAGAATTTTGTATCTTTAAAACCTTCTTTTATACAAATGAAAAATACCGGTATAGCAGTAAACATCAGATCAAGAAATATGTAGAAGAGATTTTTTTTAAATCAAACTTCGAGTGATAGTTTTAAATCTAACTTTGAGTGCACATGCCTGAAAATACAGGACGTTCACAGCACAGCAGGATTTGGCTTCAGCCAGCAAACCCTCTGATACAGCCCTTGTGTAGGAAAACATCTCTAGTCAAGAAAGCATTTTCTTATGTAGCCAACTGGTTCTGGCTGGGACAGGGTTAACTTTCCTCCCCACAGCTTGGGGGTGTGCTGTGCTGGGTTTAGGTTTGGTATGAAAGGAGCTGTTTGGTATGAAAGGAGCGTTAATGGCCCATTGATGCTTTGGCTGTTGCTGGGTGATGCCTGCACCGGGGCGGGGGGAGCACAGCCGGGGTGATGGACCCAGCTGGCCAATGGGGTGTTCTGTACCCTGTGACATCATGCTCAGTATAAAAACCAGGTGTGTGGGGGGGCTCATCCCCCAGTTCGGGACACGCGGTTGGCGGTCGGTGAGCAGTTGCACTGTGCATCGTCTGCTTTGTACATTCTGTTACTGTTGTTGTTCCCATTTGCTATTATTGCTGTTCTACTTTGTTTTATTTCAATTGTTAAACTGTTCTTATCTCAACCCGGGAGCTCTCCTACTTCCTCCCGATTCTCTCCCTCATTCCACCCGGGGGGGGCAGGGGAAGGGGGGGTGAGTGAGCGGCTGTGTGGTGGTTATTTTCTGCTGGCTGGGGTTAAACCACGACACCAACTTAAAGGGAGTGATTCATTTCCCGTGAAGAAATGCTGCAGTTTCATTGACTTCAGGTCATGAAACCATAGTGCCCTGCCCTGTCGGGGTGTCCCCAGGCCCAGTCAGAGCCAGCCTGGGCGTTGTGGGCTGGTGGGACGTGGTATGGACGTGTGTGTGTGCTGGGTCTCGGAGGCATCCCGCCGGGGTGGGGGAGGGTGTGGAGCCAGGGGCTGGCTTTCCCCTCCACGTGCTCATTTCCCTCCTCATACTGAATCTTGTTGATGTTCAGGCTGTGGCTGCCGTTTGCAGCAGGCAAGGAGCAGGTTTGTTTCTCCAAGTGCTTTGTGAGCTCAGAGGAGCGGCAGGTCCGGGCGCTCATCCCTGCGGAGCCCCGGCGGTTCTGCAGCCGGCTGAGTAGCTGTGTGCCAGGCGTCAAGCTCACCTTCCTTCTGGCTGCGCTTTGGCATCAGTGCTGTGCCTCCATTTCTAGATCTATTTTCTTTTGTCATCCAGCAGGTTTTGATCAATGCTTTTTCAGCCTCAGTGAAAATCAAAAAGTCAGTAAAGAATAACACGGGAACAGCTGGTTGAGCTGCTGGTGTTGGAGGCCCTTTCCTTAAGCAAGGAACTCCCTGTTTATTTTTCCTGCCATTTAGCTCAAGACACTTCAGTGAGAGAGATGGTTTCTCTCAGGAAGGTCCTCAAGGAGATACAGTTTTGGGAAAAAAATTACACTTCTTACTCAGACTTGAAAGACCTTGTTTTTAAGTGCCTTCTAGGTGTTGCGTTGTCTTTTTGAACAAGTGATGTCAGCCTCGGTCTATGTATAACCATGACGTTGCCAAGTTGTGCCATACCCTGGACTTTCGAGAGCTGTTATCGCCCCTAGTCAATCTATCTGTATGTCACGGGATGTAATGTTTCACCCCAAATCGTGCTGCTGTGCTAACCCTGAGATTACAAGACATTTTGGAGAAGGTGGCTAAAATACGTACATGCTGTGTTCACTCATCCTGCAAATGGAAGGGTTTGTAAAGCCTTTGGCTGGTAACGCTTCTGTAGTGATTTTTTAACTGACCATTGTCACCTGGCAATGTTTTCCAGAGGGTGAATAACACCAAATAAAATCTTCCTGTTGTTTAATTAGGGACTAATCCTGCTTTGCTGATGTTAATGAAATAGTTAATTGACTTCTGTGAGTGCAGGGCAGAACCTGGAGTTTCATGGTGCTACCAAATCTCATGCAGAGCAGATTTTGGTCTCAGTACATGGACTTTTTGACTGAATTGTGCCAAGGTTTCAGCACAAGCTGAACTCTTCCTAGGTATCGGTGGATATAAATGAGTATAAAACATGAATGCCTTAATGATAGGAAGAGATTCAGAGTCTGTGCAGGAGGAAATGCCTGGCTGAGAGGTGGATTTTCTCATGTATAATGTAGCACAAACTCAGGCTGAAAGGTTTCTTGCAGCTGGATTGTTCAGAACCTCCCACTCCTCCTTGTACCTTCTCTGACGTCTAAAAAGTGTTGTGTTCCTGTTAGAGTCTTACCCAAAAGGGTCCCTTAAGACCTTCTTAGAGGTCTTCTCTTCCCAGCCACCGATTTTTATATAACTTGTAGGAATTTACGTCTAAGATGCAGTAGCATGAGCAGCCTTCAGGTTTGCCAGGAGCAGGTTCAGAATACGCACACTGTCCCAGTGTCGTCCTTCTGTCCTGGATTTCATCCTTGGCATGAGGTTTTCCCCATCCTCCGAAGCTGTGATCCTGGGAACCACTCGGGAGAGGACGAAAAGAGAGGTGGTCCAGGGAAACCCACCCAGCCCCGGGAGAGACACGGCCCCCCGTGTCTGTCCACCCTCCGGTGCAGGTGTGGGTTAACGCTCGCCCTGTCCCGGACATGGCAGAAGGTCTCGCCGCTGCCCCACACCCCGCAGTGACTCGCTTGCCTTGGCCGCGCCGAGAGTGACCAAGCGGCACGTTGTGCACCTGGAGAGAAACAGCCCAAAATCACCCCAGAGGTCCCCAGCCTCCCGCGAGGGGGGGGAGCGTCCCTGGGAGCTGCGGGCAGGGGCTGCGAGCCGAGAGGGTGCCTGTAAGAGGGGATGGGGTCGGGTGCGCGTTTGATTCGAGCCCTATGTTGTATTTCCGAGGCGTGACTGCTCTGCGTCTCCTCTCTCGGAGCATGGAGGGGATCGTGCCCCTGTGCTGGGCACTGGTGAGGCCGCACCTCGAATCCTGGGTTCGGTTTTGGGCCCCTCACGACAAGAAGGACATGNCAAGAGCTGCCCTGTTGTGAAAGATGCTTTCAGCTCCGCAACGCACGTGCGTGAGTCACCGTGATGCGTCTGGCCCCGAATGCCGTGGGGACCCCGATAGATGCATTTCACTGGGGTGCACAGGAGCGGGGTCTGGTTTTACTCTTAATGCCTTTAAAGTAAAATAAAAAGCATGCTGCCTACTTGCCATTAATCCTCAAGCTGGGTGCCTGCAAGTGCACGTGCAGATGTGAGGCTGGAAACCAGGTCAGTAAAAAGAAAATTACACTTTTTAAAGAAAATGTATAAATCTCATAAGGTTTCCTTCCCCTACCCCTGCCTGTAAATCCTGCCTGCGCTGCGAAGCAGCAGGGCTCCCCTCTGGTTTCTAAGCTTCTCAAAATGATGAAAATCCCTCAGTGACAAATCCTAAAATTACTGGGGCAGGGGGAGTGTGAACGGCTGATCAGATCCGTATTGTCGTATGCAGAGTCAGGAGGTACCGGGGGTTTGTTCTGCCCACCGAGGGGGGGATGTTAGGTAGATGGACGTACCCGCTCCGGAGCATCGCTGAAAGAGAAGAGGACAAGTCATTAGCCAGCGTTAGCCATATGGGCCATAAAATGCCCATCACCCAAAATGAGCCCGTGTAGGACATCTCGTAGCTCCCCAGCCCCGCGGAGGAGCGCTGCCGGTGACAAGAGGTGGCTTGTTGGCTTCTTGCCCTGCCGTGCTCCCACGCACAGAAATCCTGGGGGCTGCTGAGCTGCTCCCGTGCAGCCACGGGGAGAGTCGGCAGATGCTGTGTCGAGGTTTGAACCTGGTCGTTGCACCACCGAGCCGCACGCTGAAGCCTGGGGAAGGCGACTGGTGAAGGGCAGAGCTCCCTCGCCATCCCAACGTTAGGAGGATATTTCTTCCCGGACGTGGATGCGGAGATAGGCTTGACCTGAGGAATGTCTTTGGGGGAGTCATTTGCTCTCCCTTGGAGCAACGATGCTTGATTTTGTTTTGATTTCTTGTCTGGATGTCTTTACCCAGACAAATTAATTCATTTTTTGGCTTTGCAAGAGTGTGACTGATTCAGCAAAGGAGCCATGGAAGATAGCGCAGCACAGATGAACATCAGATCAGATTCAGGCGGGTGCTGACTGTCTACAGCAGCCGATACCGATCCGGGCTCTGCCAGCCTGCTTTCGCTGCGAGCGAGATTGTCCCAGGTAACAAACTAGGTCCCCTTCAAAAATGCCTTTGTCTGATCCCACTTATCCTGTAGAAACCCCAACCCACTTATATTTTCTCTAAACGGAGGCATTTCTCAGATATACCCATCCCACTGCAAAGCAGCATAATTATCTACATGCAGCTTGTGCACAAAGCCCTCAGACGTGTTTTGAACATCTGATGTTTTTCCAGGAATAAACAATGGAATAGTTGTGAAATGTTCGCAGACTTTTCCTTCTCACTTCCTAACCTCCAGGGAGCAAGTAGAAAATACTCAGTGCTTTCAAATGTTAATGAAATTTTGTATTTTGAAAGAAAAAAATAACAAACAGAAAAATACCCCCAGATACTCTCTCTGTTCATTCTGCCATCTCCGGTCACTTTGTTCCTTTCATCTTGTTGAGAAGTTCGTCCGTTTGTCACATGTTCCTGTTTCTGCTGGTGGGTTGAGTAGCTGAACTGCTTTAAACGGAAGGTAATGAAGTTTACTCCGGTCTTTGCAGGACAGAGTCAGTCCGTGGTGGAGATGCAGGAGGGAGGAGTGGTGCGGAGTGAGGAGCATGGGGCTGGGTGGGGCTGGGGACCCCTCAGCCCTGTAAGACAGGACCTGTCCCCTCCTTGTGCATCGTGTGCCGTCTTGCCCTCACATCCCTAAACAATAACCAATAACAAACTGGAATGTGGTACTTCTAAATTTAAAAAAAAAAAAGAAAGCGGTGCTGGTCACGTCCATCTGCCTCCTTCTCAGTGTTGAGCAGAAATTGGTTTTATCATAATTAGATTCACACCTGCTCCAGTTCCCTGGTAAGGGAGGGTCTCTTCTGGCCCCAGTTTGTACTGGAAAATACTGTCACTGCCAGCTTTGGTTTTTCCTGCTGGATTCGGCGTCAGGACAGTGGTCCTGGCAAACACGTCCCAGCGCACGCAGCACCCCGAGCAGCCCGGGGAGCCCATATCATACAGCACCCGCAGCCCATACGTCTGTGAGATGTGGTGCAAGCTGTAGGGTGGAACCTGAACTTCTTTTGTCTGTGTAAAATCAAGGCAGGGTGCTGGTGCTGGTGCTGGTGCTGGTGCTGGTGCTGGTGCTGGTGCTGGTGCGGTTGACAGTGGCTGTGCATCCTTATGGGTAACGGTGCAATCCAGGCTGTTGCTATGGTTTCAGCACTAACAGATCAGATTGTAGGAGGCAAAGCAACCCCTTAGAGAAATAAATCAGTGCTGCTTGGGGAAGGGATTATTAAATATTATTTTGTTATTATTATTGCTGCTTGTTTCATTTCTTTAGCTGCTGGGGGTTTGCAGGGGTGGTAATTAACAGCAGCCCGGTGTGCAGTACAGGCAGTTTGTGCCGTGCTGCCTCCAGTCCTGTCCACGGCCCCTGTAACCGCTCTTGGGGAGAGCCTGGGACTGGCTGATAACAGTCTCTGTGCCAAAATCCCAGCAACAATCCCACTCCTTCTCCAGCGCCTAAGGTGAGTCTGTCTGCAGGTGTTACCCCGCAGGAGGACAGTGTCTTTAGCCCATTGTACAGATGGGAAGACCAAAGCACAGAGCTGCAAAGGGACTCACCGGGGTCCCCAGGGGGTCAGAGGCAGAAGCAGGAGACAACTCTAGGTCTTACGAATCTCAAGGCAGTGCTTTAGTCATTTCATTCAACTGAGCGTCTCTAGTCTCCTGTGTCAGCTCCTGCTCTTGGGTGTAATTCAAAGCTTCAGGCTGTTTTGGCCTTGGAAGACTTTTGTCCAAGATTGCCTCTTCTTGCCTTGGCCGGGATCTTGGGGTGATCTGGGCCAGTGTTTCTAACTGGGAGCCTTTAATCTAGCAGTAAATGGTGCATCCCTGCTGCAGCCTGTCGCTAACCCATTAGAAAGGCACCCTCACCCTCTTGCTGCTTATTTACCTCTCTGTGTGCTTACGAAAGAAAGATAAATGCTAAGGGATTACTCCCCTAATGAGCAGACCTGTGTGTGCATGCATGTAGTGCAGCATCTTACAAGTCCATCTCGGTAGTTTTTAGGTCTGAGAATGAAAGTTATAATGAGTAAAATATTGATTTCCCATAAAAGGGTTTTAATCAAATGCCCTGACACCCCAAGGGGGACAGAACTCTGCTACAACACCAAATTGCACTTCATACACCATCTATTTTTCAAACGCTGTAAAAATGAGCCTGCCCACTGGATATATGAGAGTTCCCACATGTCATACATCACAGGGAACAGGGAGAGCTATAAGGAGAGCCGGAGCTGTCTGGCTCGGGAAGGGGATGGTCTGGCAAACCCGCTGGGAGCTATGGGGAAAGCAAGGCTTGTTATTCCCTTCGGCAGGACCTGCAGCTCAAGGTCTGACAGTGAGGAGCTTGCTCAGGCCTTTCAAATCCTGGTGGCCCCGTTTCTCCTGAAGTGAGGATATTTGGTTCTTCCTCGCTGGGCGCCAGCCAGGCTTGTGCTGTGCCAGGAGCAGGAGCTCGCGGGGGGGACACGGCCAGTCTGTGCTCCACCACCCTGGAGCCTGCTGTCCCCACCAGCATTGCCCCACGAGACTTTTTACTTTCATAATGCATTTGGCAAAGACCTCAGGATGCATTTTGTAAATGCCAGGTACGACTGGCGAAGGCAGGAAAGGAGATCTATGGCGCAGACCAGAGACAAGAGTGTTGCCTTTAATTGCTGTCATTGCCTTTAGATCCAACTGGCCTTTGGCACCAGCTCAGGAATGAATTTTTGCACATGTTCCTTTTCCTCCTTCGTCCTTTGCCTGCGTGGGTCTGGTTCCTTCTGAGCTCTCTGTGCAGAAGGTGCCCAGACGTCTCCTTGCACGGGCAGCGTGTGTCAGGGAGATCTTTCCTGCCTGCTGAGAGCGGTGCCAGCTTGTCACAGATTATTCCCTCACACTTCAGGCAAAGTGTGAGCCTTGGACAAGGACTGAGACAGCAGAAAGAATCATAGAATCATGGAATCATTAAGGTTGGAAAAGACCTCTAAGATCATCACGTCCAACCGTCAACCCACCCCCCCCATGCCCACTAAACCATGTCCCCAAGCGCCGCATCTACACGTCTTTTAAATCCCTCCAGGGATGGGGACTCCACCACTGCCCTGGGCAGCCTGTGCCAAGGCCTGACCACTCTTCCAGTAAAGAAATTTCTCCTAATGTCCAATCTAAAAAAAAAGCAACAAAACGCAACTGTTAAAAAGAAAAAGAAAGAGAGGGAGAGGATTAAGTGAGCAGTCCAGTGTCTCACAGCAGTAGCAGCAGACAGGCCAACCTTCTGGGCTCACAGAGCCCATGGTGCTTGGCAATGAAGAAGCTCTGCTTGGTCGTGGGTACAAGGATTTGGAGACCCTGAGATGGGAGACACAGGCTTTCCTCTTCTGCACCGATTTGCCCTGGGCCCTGGGTTTGTCACTGGTCTTCTGGAAGGCCTGAAGGCTCACCGAAGTCAGGGGAGATAGCTCCCGTGTTTCACCGTGCTTTGAATCCGGAGTGTCCCCCAGCAGCATTCAGGTGACTTCGGGGGGGTTATTTGGGCATAACTGACTTCTGAGCTGGAGTTTGAAAGCCTCCAGGTCCTTCTCCAGATGAACAGCGATGCAAACCCTCTTCTGGAGGCGCAGGAAGAGTCGAGTGCCAAAAGCCCTGACTGCTCTCCTGAGCGCTGGGTCTGTGTATAGAAGAAGGCACGCTGTGCTAAGAGGCAAAGAAAGACTGCACCAAATTGGGTAACGAACCGTGGTGCGGTGTGGTGAGCGGTGGAACGAAGCATGCCTTCTTCGCGAGACCGGTGGCCACGGTGCTTTAGATCAGCTTCCCCTGCCCTGTGAAGCAGCATCTTCCCCTCTGCTGTACTTCGTCCCAGGCTGGTGTCGGGGCTCCCGGCTGGACAGGGCGGCTTTTACCCCATGAGAGGAGTGTGGCCATAGCCTGTTTTAATGCTGAACAATGAGTTTTCTGCTTGAATTTTCTGCTCTCTGGACCCTTGAGACATCCACATCTTGGCACTGCCCTATTTCAACTCTCTTTCTTCTAGCACCTCCCAAGGAGAGCAGTGAAAGCCTTCCTCTTCCTTCACCCTGCCTACTCTCGCTTCAGTCTTTCTCTGCCATCCCTCCAGAGATGATGCCCCAAAATGCGTCATGGGGTCTTATTTTCCACTATTCACCAGTTTATTTCTTCTTCCCAGCACGACTCTCCTGTCTGCTCTTTCCCTTATCACCAGCACAGGACCACAGCGGTTCCCTAAAACTTTAGGACATGGGGTTTCCCTGCTGTTGCCTGACAAAAGGGTTACTCCCTGCATCTTGTCTACTTAACATCTTTTTATACCAGAAACGTGCTGTCTTAACTCCCGGCCCCGGGCTGGGACCTGAGGAGGACCTGCGCACGGCGAGCACTCAGCCGGTGCAGCCGCTGCTGCGTGGGAGGTGTGGAGCGTGCCCCGCGCTCCGTGTTCGCACACAGCAAGCCCAATAAATTGAGCCTGCACAGAGGTTTCTGAGATGTGCAGCTGCAGGACCCAAAGCTTGCCTCACCTTTGCAGTGAACTCAAAGAGCCCGTTATTTTTTCAAATCTGAAATTAATTCTCCAAGATGAAGCTCCATCATTAAGACTTCACTTTTTAGAAAGCATACGATATGCTTCTTGACTAATGTTGACTTCACCTTACACCACTGGAGATCTGCTTGCCAGTCCAGTCCTAATATTATACATCTCATCAGCCATGGCCAAATCTTCTACCAGTGTAAGCTGGTACCAGACCATTAAAGTCACCAGCGGTCCATCAGTTTGCATCAATAAAGCATCTGATCTGCAGGTCTTGCTGCTTGGATTGCCAGTAGGTTTGTATTTCTTGTATCTTCATTAACAGTTTCATAATTTTATTAGAATTGTAGTCATGAGAAATGTGTGTTTGGGAGGGGGAATTTTTAATAATAAAGTTCTACTAGAAGCAATATTTGCTTTATGAATAAATTATTTCGGTTCTTGAATAAATTAACCGAAGGGAAGAGCAGTGTCATGCTACAGCCACAGTCTTTTGCGGGTTTGCCAGCCCTTGTGGTTTTGCCATGGGCCTCAAGTCTTATTTTCTTAAAAATTCGGTTCTTATAGGGATATCAGTTGTGAACATTTTCACTTCACTTTCAAAAAAGTACTAGTGTATTTCTTGCCTATCATGGTGAAAAGCTTGAAAATTCAGCCTGAGTATGACTTTAAAAAAAGCAGAAGGCTAATGAAAACAACTCCAAGATATGTTTTTAAGATTATCAGGTGTCCAAATTCATCATAGGATTTTGGCTTGTAGAGGGAACTGGGAGATGACGTGGGATGGCAGAGATGGTAAAACTTCCATGTTGCACAAACGGGATGGGAGAGGACGTTCAGCATGGTGTCACACTGCATGGCAGACCCAGATACAGGATCTAGATTTTAAAATGAAGGGGGTTGTCCACAGTAGGCTCTTGTCTGGATTCCAGTCCATCCCAGCCCTCCTCTGTGAAGTCTGAAGGCCAGGCAGTGTGAGAGGGCTGGGCTGGACCCCGTGCCCGGACCAAGAAGGTGAGCTCCTTGGGCTGCAGGAGACCAGCACGGACCCGAGTGAGAAATAAAAAAAAATTAGAAAATCATCATATGCTGGCATGGCCAACATGCATAGCAGAGGTCCTCTGAAGGAACTCAAGTTCGATCTGCTCTTCAGAGGATGGTCAAGTGCTCAGACCCAGCCTGCTGTTTGCATGATGTGCACTGTCCTCTCCTTGTCCAAGCCAGACCACGTGGACGTGGTCAAGTCACTTAAGGTGAACATGGCTGTCCTTGTTTCGGCTGGGATAGAGTTAATTTTCTTCCTAGTAGTTGATGAAGTGCTGTGTTTTGGATTTAATATGAGAATAATCTTGATAACACACTGATGTTTTAGTTGTTGCTAAGCAATGCTTACACTAACTCAAGGACTTTTCAGCATCTCATGCTGTATCGACTGAGAAGGCTGGAGATGCACAAGAAGCTGGGACGGGGCACAGCCAGGACAGCTGACCCAAACTGGCCAAAGGGATGTTCCATACCATATGATGTCATGCTCAGTATATAAAGTGGGGGAAAGCTGGCCGGGGGGCTGCTGCTCAGGAGCTGGCTGGGCATCAGTCGGGTGGTGAGCAATTGCATTGTGCATCACTTATTTTGTATATTCTGTTGGTGGTAGTAGTAGTAGTAGTAGTAGTAGTATCCCTTCCTTTTCTGTCCTATTAAACTGTCTTTGTCTCAACCCACAAATCTTACTTTTTTTTCAAGATTCTCTCCCCCATCCCACTGTGGGGGGGAGCGAGCGAACGCCTGTGTGGTGTTTAGCTGCTTGCCGGGTTAAACCACGGCAATGGCAAAAGAACGTAGTGCTCGACTCCAGGTTTTGTACCTTGTCATGGGCAAAGGCAAAGCATCAAAGAGCCTTTGCGGTAGGAAATCCTCTCTCCCCACAAAGCGTCATCTGCTTGGTTCTTCACTTTCTCCAGGATAAATCAAACAGACTTAAGACCCAGCTGGTTTCTAGAATAGCTGAAATTAAACAGGCTTGAAACATATGGATAAATTTCAGCATCCAAATCACTGTGACCTTTCCAAGTGGTCTGATTTAGATTCAGGTGGTGCCTGGGTCTTTGTTGTATGATCTGTATGGAGATCTGGATCTCTAGTTAAATAGTCATCTCTTAGATTTTGGATCTTCTCTGAACCTGTTCCCCCAATCAAGTTTTTAACAGGGGCTACTAACTGGTCCCCAAGTAGGGGTTATTGCCTAACTACTAATGTAGTTCAGACTGGTAACGTATCCTCTCCTTCCACCACAAGAAGATAAAAGCCTGGGGTCTAGGGTTTGATCTCTGCCAACATGGGGGCAGAAAGGAGTTGATTGCTGCTCAGGAGTCGGCTAATTTGAGAGGCGCTTCAAGGTGATGCTGTTGACCCTGAGGTTTACATTTCACTTGAGGAAAATAAACAGTGCATTGGAGACCCAGATGAAAGCTTTGCCTTTGGGAGCCATTTGAAGCATTCCTGGGAGCCAGTCATTCTCAGTGACTTGCATTATTATCTTTTGTTTTCATGGCTTCCATATTTTCTCCTCACCCTCCTCTTCTGCCTCACCTCACCCTACAGTTGGGAAGTTCTCATTTATTTATTATGCTTTGGCTTAAATCAAATCACCTTGGCTTTGTAGCAGGGAGCCAGAAAATATTAGCACTGGGGAATCAGTATTCTGGAGGTGCATTGCTTGCTTTTGAATACTTATTTATCCATCCCGGAGGAGGTGAGGGTGTGCAGTGTCTGTGCCTCGTTGTCCTGCCAGGAGCATCCTCCCGGCCCAATATCACCCTCCAAACGGAGTCGGGTGCCCGTGGCAGGGATCTTCCAGGAGTTATCTGAACCGCTGTTGTTTTGATTAGAGCAGTTTGTCCTTCCCTGTCACACGTAATTTCTGTTACGATGGCTCATTTTTCTTGGCTGTAAGTGGAATTGCAGAAAACAGGTAAGTTGTCTTGCTCTTCCCCACTGATGAATCATGCTGCCTTCCTTCCCGTGTCCCACGCTCGCTGGGTTCACTGTCGCCTCTGCTCCACAATAAATACTTTCCTACACCCAGTGCTCTGTAAATCTCACCCCAAGCCTGCAAAGTTTTAAAAGCACTCTGTCAAGTCACACCACCACTGCTCTTGGATCGTGCCCGAAGCAGGAGCATCTCAGCCTCCTCTCTGGATCGGTGCGTTGCTCTGCGCGTGCTGGGGCTCTGCTGGCACCACGGGGAGGCCGTGCCCACACCCAGGGCATGTTCAGCATCGAGGGGCACTTGAGTCCCCCCAGGGCTTGCACCCAAGGGAGAAGGGAACTCTCTGTGCTCAGCCAGCGATGGTCGATGCCACCCGGCACTTGAAACAGGTAAAACCGCGTTCATCTCGCTTGCGATGTGGTGGAGGGTGCTGCCCCTCTGAAGGCAGAGCCCCCGGCACCCAGGGAGGAGGACCACTGCCTTCACACCACCGCTCCCCAGGAGCCACCAGCAAGTCCTCTGCGACAGCGGAGGCCGTTCAGAGAGCGATAGGTGACAACCCTAGAAATACATCAGGAGCGAGTCACGGAAATCGGCAAAGTTATTCCACCTCCAAAATTAGGGTAACGAGAGAGATCTAGACCAGGAGCACTGCTAGGGTGTGATTACAGTGATTGTTGATTTTTCTGCAGGAGTGAACCGCAGATCAGATTAGGAAATACGGCCCCTTTGTGCAGGGCGTAGTGCAAGTGAACCAAGGGACAGTCTGACTCCAAAGACCCTATGGCCGTGGTCGGGCTATTGGGAACTGGAAAACCCCGTGGAGCATCCTTACTGGATGCTTCTAGGCCTTGCGCCTGGGATTTTGTAACTTAACTGAAACATTTGAAACCATTGGATTCCATTAACAGCCCTAATCTGTCTTAATTTCTTTTAACTTTGCATAGGGTTTTTGAAGTATAAGTAGGTTAACAGGTTTAATACTCCAGTTCACACCCTCTGGCATGGATCTATTTTCATTATGGTTATGGCACTGCAGGGGAGGCTGAACTACATAAAAATATTAGCCGCAACCCTAAAATTATGGAGACATTTCTTTTTATGTCATGTTTTATACCTCTCTGCTGATTTAAAACAAAATCTAAATTATCTGTTTGCAACGGGTTGGTTATGTTGGTACACAGCCGTGAGCCAAGGAGCGCTCGCTGCCAGCATGGCCTTTGAAGCGTCTCTGCTAGCGTATCGCTTCTGCCCAGGGTCCCAAGGGTGCTCCGGGCAGCCGGGCACCTCCTGGTGCAGAAGAGGTGCTTCCAGTTTGCGGTGTCCACCATCACGCATGAGCAGAACACCCAGGAGCACCCCCCAGCCTCCTTTGCATGTGACATGAAAAACAAAGATGGAAGAGGGAGATGAACAAAGACAGGGCTAACGGTACTTCACTACAGGTGACTCGTTGTTGTCCCTCAAGTCCGCAAGGCAGAGCCGCTGTGTGATGCTGACACACATCAGAAAGTAGAATCCACCCCTGTGAGATGTAAAGTGGATGGAAACCAGGCTCGGCTGGATGAGGGGCTCTTCCCCTAACGCAGGGACATTCAGCTCTGCTGCTGCTTTGAGCGTGGGTGCTGTCCGTGACCATCAGTGGCCAGGTGGGATGGCACATACCTTACCTACGTTTGCACCAGGAGGAGACTTACTGCTGTGTTAGCCACATGGGTGGTGGAAGATCGGATCAACCAGGTTGAGGATGTAGAGGCTGTCTGATGAAAGTCTGGCTGTATTTGCATTAAAACAAAAATCCTGGATCAATTAAAAAACATTTCTGTACATCTCAGACTGTCAGCCGTTCAGAAGTGTCACAAGGTTAATTAGAGAAAGCCAAATTCTTCTCACTTGCTACTTCCCTTTTGATGTCACGTTTAGTATTTACTCTGCACCAACGTATCTGGACTTCGGGTGTTTTTTACTACCAGAAGTAATGTGTGACTGCGGTTCTCTGCTGTGCGAGGGGTAAGTTGGTTACAGCTAGAAACATCAAAAATCATTTAAAGAGGCTTTTTGCCTGACCATTACACACCACCCCTCCTCCTCCCGATCCAGCCCTTGGAGTAATTCAGAGGAGCTCCAGGGCTTGTAGATGGTCTCGGTGCCACCACTGCTGTGTTCTGCTGTGGGACCATCTCCCCAGTCCCCTGTGCCCCATGCCACGGAGACACCAGCTTGGCCCAGATTCAGCTGCACCAACTTTCTATGGCTCGGGGAAGTCCCTGCGTTAGGGGAAGAGCCCCTCATCCAGCCGAGCCTGGTTTCCATCCACTTTACATCTCACAGGGGTGGATTCTACTTTCTGATGTGTGTCAGCATCACACAGCGGCTCTGCCTTGCGGACTTGAGGGACAACAACGAGTCACCTGTAGTGAAGTACCCTTAGCCCTGTCTTTGTTCATCTCCCTCTTCCGTCTTTGTTTTTCATGTCACATGCAAAGGAGGCTGGGGGGTGCTCCTGGGTGTTCTGCTCATGCGTGATGGTGGACACCGCAAACTGGAAGCACCTCTTCTGCACCAGGAGGTGCCCGGCTGCCCGGAGCACCCTTGGGACCCTGGGCAGAAGTGATATGCTAGCAGAGCAGATGCGTGCGGGGGTTGGAGCCCTTTCAGACTGGTTCAGCAGTATTGCAAACAGTTCTTGCTGTGAGTCCCTTTTGGTGCTGGGGTCTGAAGTTTTGGGGGGCTTTCTAGAAGTGCTGCAGCCACGCACAATCATGGTGGGCATTTGGAGACAGTCTCTACCAACCCATGAGGATGGGGCTTTCGCTGGCGGCACGCGCTGGCTGGCGTCCTGGTGTTGCACCATTACCTGGGGTGCACAAGTCAGCGGGGACTGAGGGTGGAGAAGACCATGCTTGAAAGAGCCAGCATGGAAAGACACCTACGCTGGGAATCGCTTCTCCTTCTGCAGGAGCTGCATTCAGGGCCAAGGAGAAACCTTCAGAAACAAGCCTGGGGAGGACGTCTTCTGGGAGCCTGTACCCCAGGCAGGGATCCTCTGCAGGCTGCTCAGCACCACCCGTCCTGCCCTTTCCTTCTCTGCCGGATCT
This sequence comes from Pelecanoides urinatrix, assembly GCA_013400755.1. Classification (NCBI taxonomy): domain Eukaryota; kingdom Metazoa; phylum Chordata; class Aves; order Procellariiformes; family Procellariidae; genus Pelecanoides; species Pelecanoides urinatrix. The sequence continues at coordinate 88,645 of VZTQ01001383.1, forward strand.
GTGCCTGGGGAGAAGGGAAAGGGAAGAACATATTCTTGACTTGTAAACCCCACATTGGAAAGCCTTCAAGAGCTCTTTCCACCCCCTGCTTTTTACAGGCTCAGTTAAATTTTGTTTGTACCAGTGCTGGGTACTAAACTGGCCCAAGCAACCAGTTAGTGTGGGAAATAGCCCAACCCTCCCAGGGGCAGGGATGGGGGCTGACAGAAAGGAGAGAGCTCGGCAGGGTGTTGCCAGTGCTGGATTAAAACGCTGCCGATATGTCTGTGGAAAATGAGAGATCCGCACTTTATTCCTTCTGCAAGTGCTCCAGTGGGACTTTTTGCATGCTTTGGGAGTAGTGTTCAGCCTACCCCAAAGTATAATTTTCAGTCAATGAACTGCTCATCTGGAAATGTGCTTCCCAGCTTTACTCTAGCAGTGCTTTATTCGTTGTGTTCATAAAACCGTATTCTCTATCCATCCTACTAACCCCAATTACTCTCTTCACCTAATTTGTAGAGGGGCAAATGAGAGACACCTTTGATTCTGCACTATATAAAATATACATTAGTACTTTCACATGGGATGAGCCAACCATTTTACTGGTCAAGTAACCTTGCTTCAGAATAAGTTTTTCCACTTTGCTGTGGGAGAAAATCCTCACTCTGTTCATTTTTTAAACATCCCTTGTAAATTAAGACCTTGGTATTTTCTAAAGCCTTTCACTTCCCTGTCTCATCATTTGTAAGCTTCTAATCCCTTTAATCTTTCTAGTCAGGAGATGTCCAGGCAGCGGGGAGCTTTGTAAAGGTGTGGAAATCTCACCAAATTCCCATGTAATGCCCTCCTGCTCTGTGCTCCTGGTAGCTCTGTGGTGACACATTACCTGACTGCTGGAGACGGATGAAGGAAGGGCAATGCCAAATGTGTGACAGAATGATTTCATGAGCTGAAAGCCAGTTAAGAAGAAAGGGGTCTCTTTCTAAACCCGCTGCGAGTCCCTTTCCTCTCCCACCTTCTGGGAGTTTTACTCCATCACAGCACATTTGAGATGGACCATCCACCTCCTTCACTGTAGAGCACCAGCAGGCCAGGGACAGTACTGCTGTGCTGCCCTGAGCAAATTCCATGTGACGAGCTAAAGGCACAATCTGTGCAGAGCGTCAAGGGGGCCAAATTAGAGCTTTTTACATCTGTACCTATTTAATCCCTGTATTTGCCCATCTCCTCCTCATTCACCTACACTGCATTTCCCAGAGGCTTAAATTGGTGGATTAAATGGAGGGAATAGTGGAATTTCCAGAGGTGTTTTGTTGCCCAGATGGACAGCTAAATCAAAAGAGTTGACCTGAAATGTGCCGAAGGCATGAATTGTCTAGTCCATGGCTTAGTCACGTAGCTTCTGCAGAAGTCCACTCAGCCCTTTGGTTTGGCAATGGTAGATCTTTGTTTTAGCAAATTCTAGGGAATTTTGCCTGAGCGAGGATCACAAATTTGGCAGCCTGATTCCCAGTAGCCCTGTGGGGAGTTTGCCAAGCAGGTTGGCTTGGGAGGTCCCGCAAGGTCAAGCCAGTCCTGGTTGCAGGTTGCAGGTGACATGTCAGAGAAACACAAGCATGACAAGGGAGCACAAGAGTGACAATGGGGGAATGAGGAATGGTTGCCTTGATGGGGACATCGCCATCTCTTAGTAAGCTGCTGGGCAGGTTACAAATTGCCGCCTGCCCTTCATATCTCCTTGATCTGGGGGCCAGCCTTCATGCCCTGTTGGCTGTGCAAGAGGGCCAGTTGTAAGATCCCATTGTAGGAGCTTTATTGGGCAGCCAAGCAGGGAGCTCTTACACCAAGAGTTAGCCAGGAGGGATAGCTCCTCGAGCAGCTGAGACCGGCTCTGCAGCCCTGGAGCTGTGGGAGCTTTGGGCTTTCTGTGGCAGTGGGGATGCTGGCCGTGGGAAGGTGCACCGTGCTTTCACCATCTCGCTTAGGTACATCTCATTTCACATACAGCTACTCCTGAGGTTAGTCATGCTGGCTCAAGAGACCCTCCTCCCAACTTACTCCCTTGCTCTTTGAGTAAAGCCCCCGTGCTGCAATGGCTTTCCCTCATGGCTTGATGTCCTTCAGCATCATCATCAACTCTGCTGCCCATATAATGATCCACCAAAGGGAAATAAAGGTGGAGGTGAAATGGTAGCAGCAAGACGTTTCCATAATCCTCCTGGGTGGCCCAGCCCTGCTTCTACCTTCTGGGTTCTGCCTTTTTATATAGGAAAAAGCTCAGTTAGGAGTTTACTGTTCATCCATGCTGGCCTCTTGCCATGCCTGCCTGACTGTCATCAGAATGGGCCATTCTTGTGCTTCGAGATAGGCGTCCTTGAAGATGACCCAGTTGCTCTGAGCTCCTTGGGCCTCCAGGGCAGGCTCCCATGGGATTCTGCCAAGCAGATCCCTGAACAAACTGAAATCTGTTCTCATAAGTATTGCTCTCTCCAGTATCTGCTATTTTTGTTGCTCACTTCTCTTGGGATGTTCAACTTCACAGTCTCATGGTCACTGCAACCAAGACTTCTCTTAACCTTCAGGTCTTTGTTCTGTTCTTCCCTGTTCATGAATAACAGGTCCAACAGAGCATCTCTTGTTTTCTGCCAGATGAGTCTCTGCGCAACATCCCTGATCCAGGTCCCCAGGCAAGCAACAAACCTGTGGAGATACCAAGTCGCGTTGGCCAATGGGTGCCTCTGTATCTAGGAGGGTGTCTCCAGGGACTATCGCCCAGGGCTTCCTCCTGATGCCGGTGCTTGGTTGGGGCTTGGTGGCTCCCGTACCTCTCCTCTGGGTCTTGCTTCTCCTTACCTGCTCCCAGGGCACTACACCAGGTCTGCAGGGCCGGTGTGCAGACAGAGGAGGCACTGCCTGCTCCTGCTCGAGCGGAGCACGAGAGACCCTGTTCATTGCAGCCCATTCCTGCCCCAAAGAGAAGTTTCTCTGCAGAGTGCGGGCACCCCATGTGCTGCCTCCCGAAAGCGTGGCTGCCACTGCAGCCGTTTGATCTCCCTGCGTACTCAGCACTTCATCTGCTCCTGCTCTGCAGCCTGAGCAGAGCCAGGAGAAGCTGCAGCTGAATTGATCTCGATGCAGGACTGTAGAGCGCGGAGAGAAATGGCATCACGCAAGGTTTCAGGCAGGGAAAAAAAAAGTCGTAATGTTAATTCACATGTCCCTACTGTATTTTTGCTAGTGATCTCAACGGAGCAGTGATACTTCATTGCATCAGGAACCAGTCTTTGTGTGGGCATGCAGAAGGGTAATGAGTCAGGACAGGAGCAGTTCAAGGCACCCCTCTCTGCCTGCGTAGCTGGCCACCTGAAGTTGAAACTAATGGGTTTTTGTTCACTGAGTGAGAATCGAACCCTGAGCAAAACAGCGAGCGTCTCTTCCCTGCTCAGTTTTAGTGATGCCAACAGCATCACTGGTGCTGGACTGAAACTAGGATTCATCGGGTAATAGTGACTGTCAAAAATGAATGAAAATGTGGATTTAATTTCAAAGAGAGTTGAAAGTAGGACCTGAACATCCTTTAAATGGAGAAGCTTGTAATGTAACAGCCAAAGGCATATTCTTAGAGATTTGAGGGATCTAAAGTGTTACGACTAACATTAGCTTTAGCAAGGCAACCGGATCACCTCCTGCCTCTGACAGCATGTCCTGGTGGTGGCGAAGGGAGGAGAACTCCTCTGGCAGTGAAACGGGAGGGAGTCAAATGCAGCATGTGCATGAGCAGTCACGTGTATGATAAGATGCTGAATACATTTATTAAGTCAAATTATCCCTTAATCTGACCACCTATATGAATCAGACCCTGAGACTGAATTCCATATTGAACTAAAACGTGAACAGTAGCAGGTTTTTTAGGAAAATAAACCACCTTGCTTTAAAAACTATAGAGAATCTACCAAAACAAGTAGTCTCTCAGGCTGATTACCCCCAGTGTTTAGCATTTGTAGCTTGTTTATAATTTGGGTTTGTCTAGCTTCATCTTCTGCTTGCTGGATGCTGTCATAGCTCGGTCCAGCAGATTGATGAATTCTCTTTTCCATTTGTGCTCACCATAATGGCACTTACAGCCCCTGGCCAAGTCACCAGGTAAATTCTTTGTCAAGCAAGAAAGATTTTGTAAAAAACTATGTTTTCCAATCCTTGAATAGTTCTTATGACCGAGCTGTCTCCAAACTGTCTGTGTTTTCCTTGGATTTTGCCCAGAAATAGTTCTGCCAGAGCCAAAAGCAGATTTATCAATGCTTCCTCAAACCATTGCCTGGTCTGATCACCCAGGACTTCATAAGCCATTTTGGGTGCAGGTAGTTTTCCACGATAAGCTGAAGGACTTTCTAGAGTTTCTACTTCCCAAACGACGTGCCTCGCCATGTGAGTCTAGCTCATGTGCTCTGCTTCGGTACCGCGCGTTTGGCTGTGACCCACTTGGTTATTCCCTGCTCCCCCAACTTTGTCTCACCTGCAGACAGCAGCAGTGATGGCTTAATGCCTTCCTCCAGGTCATTAATAAAGACAGAAAACAGCATGGGTGCAAAAACCGGCTGTGGTGGGTCCCCAGCAGCGGCTGTGCGCTGATGGTTTGAGACTTCCCTGCTTAGCCGGGTCTTAATCCAAGCTGATGTTTTACTGCTCAGATTTCTTAATGAAAACATGTGCCCCAAGCCAAATATCTTGAGGAAGTCTAAGTTTATTGATACTATTAATACCTCTATAAACCCAGCTTGGGATCTTACTGTAAAATGATCTCGCTTTACTTCAACAAGATGTATATTCTATATATGTGAGCTGATTGGCATTAATGATCTTACAGACATTATATATAGCAGCTATCACTGTCATCATTTGCATTTACAGGTTGCTTTTCATCAAGGCGATTTGCAGCCATGAGCAAATCTTCATGACTTTATATTGAACCCCAAAAGCAACCCCTTTATGCTCATGTGGACTATGGTACAGGGAGGGTAAAGACCATGGTGAAAGAAGGAGGATTTCTCCCAGCTTTCCGTGTAAGGTGTTCTCATGGGTGCTCCAGAGGGTGAGGTTTTCACCTCCTTACATGAAGGATGATCAGCACCCTTAATGCAGAGCCCTCCCAATTTCAGCTGTCCTCCCAAATTGGCAGCCCGTTGCAGAGATAAAGCGTATGTGAGGCATATAGAGAAGTTAGGAAATTAAATAACTTTGGAGGAAGTGACTGCAATGATATTTACTCCTCTCCGCTCAGGAGCGAGAGGTCAGCTGGCCAGGTAGAGCTGTGGAAAAACACCCCTGCAAAGCCAGAAAGATAAACACGATTGTTTATGAATTCTTCCTTTGGAAAAAAGAAATGTTTTAAATAGCCTGATGTGATAAAAGCTGACTTGATGCCCCATAAGCTGCAGGAATCAGAAAGCAAGCCATCTTTTTTCCCCGTCACCTCTCTGATCCATCCCAAACGCTCCTGTGGAGCACTGGTCTCGTGGAGCTGCAGAATGTAGCCATGGGTGGGACATCCTCAGCCAGTGGTTCTCTACGGGGGGACCAGTTCCCTCAGGACACATGGAGACAGACCCCTGAGGGCCAACACGTTCAGTAGGTGATCCTTGATGAAGAGGCTCCTGAACCCACCCAGCTTCTTCTGGGAACCCAGAGAAGGTTTCTCCAAGCTCCTGGAGATCACCTGCCTCGCACCAGCTAATGAAGAGAGTTCTTGCCAAGCCCATGGGCTCGGCAGCTGGTCTTTCCCTCCCTCAAACTCTTCCCTAGTTTGGTTTTAAAAAGGTGAGAATTTTTTAAAGTAAACACTCTTTTCTCTTTATTCCTGCCAAAGTGTTTAGGATACATTTGCTGTTCTCCACTGCAAAGGCAGGGTGGGAGTTGTGTTTTGCAAAATCAAAACAGGTTTCACAATGTCGCCTGGTGCCAGGAGAAAATGCTGGTTACCAGTGGGTTCCCAAGACAGTCATTAAATGTGAATGCCAAGTGCTGCCCTTTTGCCATTACATACTCCACCTGCAAAGAACAAAACAGCTGTCGCTTTGACCTAAAAAAAATTAAAGTCTTGTGGATGGACAGGGGTTAGGAAGACACTTAAAAATGCAATTTTCTTGATTTCTCTGGCTCTACTGTTGGTATTCTGCAGTAGTGAGTTCCTAAGCAATAACTGCATGTTGTGGAGAGGTTTTGCCATGTTTCAGACTCCTCTATAAAATATAAATGCATGACATTATAAAACTTCTGCCTTGCCTTTCCCAGAATCAGACGCTCACAAGACCATTTGGTGTATCACGAGGGTTTATCTGTGTTGTGGCTGTGGGTGCATCAGTGTGTGTTTGCGTGCACAGCCAGCACCCTTGCAAAGTGGAAGACGAGGGAGTGGCTGAAACCCCACCACAGCGAGCCACGAAGGTTTCATAAACCAGCTTGAATTCCCCATTTAACTTCATCAGCTTCAGTTCATCAAAGAGACAGTGCTCGGCTCTGGGCTGTCGGCACAGCGATGGCATGAGCTCCCTCGTTATTTATTACGAGGTGCCCGGTGGAGCAGAGCAGCACAATTTGCACCCAGCTCATTTAGCATTTGCAGATGAGCACTACCCAAGTGTGGGTTGGTTGCCCAGGGTGTATCTGTTAGGGTCAATAGCAGGTTCCCCGGGGGGGTTCATCATCCACCAGACTGGAACAAACCCCGGGATCCAAGTCTTCAGCGCGTGTGGAAGGTGCACGGTGTGCTCTGTAGCAGGAGCAATGTGGTGTCTGCGTTCCTGGGGGATGAAAATAATGTAGGCAAACTCGTCCAAGCAGGGCAGGGGGAACTCAAGGTTATGAAAATGAAATCATTCTTCTTCTTTTGCTTTTCCAATGACTGCTACTGTTAAAATGAGTAATTGTGGAGCAGCCGTGTCCAGACAGAACTGTTTCTGCTCACAGTTCCTGGTGATAGTCAAAGATGCCCTACGCAGCAAGGAAAGCAAACGGCAGCTGAAAGTCATGCTGACTCGGGTGAGTCTCCAAAGATCTGTGGATCAGTGATGGTAGACACAGCCCCAGGCAGCCAGTTTTGCTGGTGAAAGATCAGATTTGATAGGGTTAAATAGGATAAAATAGGGTTAACAGGATAAATGCCTGCCTGCTGCTGTGCGTGGTCAGGGAGGGAGAATGGACGATAATCAACCTTCGTGCCTGAGGATGTCAGCCGCGCACTTCAGGGGACCCAAAGGCAGTTCTTTGCACCGAGCAGGCACGTTAGTCCTCTCTGCTGGCGTTATGGAAGCAGTTAGGTGTTGGCCACTGCCAGACACAGAACGCAGAGCTCCTGACAGGGTCTGGTCCGTCGTGACAGCCCCACGACTGAATCACGACTGCAGTGCCGCGTCCCTGCTCTGGTGTGGCTCCTCCAGGACACCTCCAATGGGCTCTAATAGAGAAAAGCTTGGGGAGAAGCTTGTCATGAAGATTTTAGTGACAGATTCTGTGGCCTGGGAAAGCAAGGTTTGCCATTGTGAATGCTCCCTCCACCATGCCCAACAAATTAAAGCCAAACAGGCAGTAAACTTCCATGGGCCATTACCCCTCTCACAGAGGAGGTTAAGTGTGATAAGGGCCAAATTGCCCTTTAATGTGATCTAATTGATTTTATAAGCTGTTGTGTTAACAAGAAGCTCTACGGTGTTCCCCCAACATCACCCAGACAGTTTGGTAACATCTGGCGGGTGCCCTTCCCCAGCGGTGGGCGAGCACTGGGAGTTGCTGGTAGGCATCAGCTTTGCGTGTAACCCACAGGCTGGGGCTGGTCCCCAGGGCGAGGGTTAGAGAAGGGATGCTGCAGAGACCTGGAGAGCTTCTACCTTTCTGCCAAGACTCAGCAGTCATCAGCTTGGTCCTGGCTTCCCCGGGGTGTTGGGGAGCCCTGTGTGGGCAGGGGCAGCAGGAGTGCCCGTCTGGTGCGGGGAAGCTGTTCAGCATCCCATGGGAAGGGCAAGGTTGAGCAGCCCGTCTTGGTGAGGAGCTGCAGGGTCCCCACGGAGCTGGGGAGTGCTTGGTGCCAGTGCTGGCCCTTGCCCTGGCAGGAAAATTTGACTTTAACTGGATGCCTTCATTGGGATGAGCTACGGGAAGCACCCCCCCCATCCCAGAGACAACGGGCCATGGCATGGGATGGTGCTGGCCCCGTGTCCTGCACCCCGGGCAGGTCTCCTCTGCCGGGTGCAACACTGGCTGCTCTCCCAGCAAGCGCGGGCTCTCCGTATTCCTCCTTCACATTCCTCCTCCTCGTGCCGTCAGGAGGAGCTTCCCCGGGCGCGGGGCGAGGCGCGGCGGGTGAGCCGGGCTCTCCTGCGGGGCGGGCAGGACCAGGGCAGGTCCCCGAGCCCTTCTGGGGCTTCAGGGGCTTGTGGCTGCCCCAGCGTGAAAGGCTTCGTTTGGCTCTAACTGTGTCCTTTGCCACTGTGCTGCAAGCTAGAAAAATGAGCAAGCTGATTTTTTTATTTAGTTTTTGACTGGGCCACAGAGGTCTTCTGGCCCCGACCTACCACCCGACGCTGGTCATGTCCCAGTGGCCCCAGCCCTCAGCTCCTGCAGCCCTTCAGCCGCGTCTCCTGCTGGGGAAGCCGGGAGTTGCTCCACCTCCCCAAAGGTGGCCCAAGGCATAATTAACGTTGATAAAGCCGCACGCGGTAGCCAGTGATGCCCTGCACGCATGCAGAGTGTTATTTATTCCTGGCTCCCTCTCAACCCGATGCTCCGGCAGTGAAACCCGCCAGCTCTGACTAATGGTCCCAGCAGCTGTGTAGGATATTTGAGTTGCTTTTCGTTTACGGATTCAGTGGGTCCCTGGTAATTGGAACGTGGCAACTTCTAACACATAACGGATGATACGGCGGTGGAGGGAATTTGTCATTGCTTCACTCCCCTACGGCAAGAAGGGCTCATAAGTCACAGCTGACAAATCTTTTAATGACTTTTAAACTTCATTTACAGAAAAGAATGACCATAATCAACAAACAATGATGGGTTACTAATCTTTCTGTATTATTAAAAAAAGAGTCTGTGTCTTCAGCCCCCTCTGTGGGAGCTTAACACTGCGAAGGGAAGGGTGATGCCGTCCCGGAGAAGGGCTGGCAGGGTGTGAAAGGATAAAAACAGCATCAACGGGGAGCCCCGAGAGTCCACGCAGTCCTGAACAATCACACGTAATCACAGTATGCAAGACTGACATGACGATATTGATGGAGAATGGGAGCAGCGGATGACACACTTTCACCTCCGGCTTTGAGCCAAACCCACGGACATCGCTGGGAAAATCGCCAGACCGTCAGTCACCGCTGGGCTTCGGGCGACCCGGCGGCAAGGGTGGCACAGCACACGGGAGCAGGTGTACCCTCCCTAAAACCAGGCTTTCTTTTAGTCTTTGCATCCAAGTAAAACTGGAGACCAGTAGATGGGGAGCGGGATTATTTTTCAGGAGGAAGAGGAATGGCTGCCAACACAGGTCTTGCTGTAGCGGTCACCTCGAGCAGCTCAGCTGCGTTTCAGGTCTCCCTCTCCCATCACTGCAGGCTGCATCCCTCCCGTCAGAGGTGCTTTCCTTGGGGTGAGGGTACCTCCCCAATCCCTGCGGAGCCTTGAAGGTGGCGTGTAGACAACCAAATCTCAGCAAATCCCACCGCAAGTGAAGTAGGAGCCCACATCCAGCGACTTTACAGAGATATGTATCGTAATCATTTATGTCATTCTGCATATTTAAAGTGTCTGAAATAATTTTGAAAGGCAATCAGCTGATAATTAACTCAGAGAGAGGAAAGGAGCATGTCAAAAGCCTCAGCTGTTAAAGAATTGAGGGTTAGGACCAGCAACTTTCTCTTGCTCTGCGCTCCCTAAGGCTCCCCATCCCGTGTCCTGCTCCCCCCGCCCCAGCACAGGCTCTGGGGAGCGAGCGCCTGGCTTTGGTGATACCCATGACATGACGTCCCTTGGCGGGTGGGGGGACAATCAGCTGCTTTTCTTTGTAGGAAAACATGGACAAGCATTTTGGAGGAACAGTCTGGTCTGGGTCCCAGAGGGACACCTTTGATCTGCGGGTGGTGACTGCACTCACGGTATCCTCAGCTCGTGATTTTGCCAAGTCTCCTGGCATTCCGGGCTTTGCTAAAATCCCCAGGGGCAGGAGGCACATGGTGATGTGGGAATCCCTGACTTCTGCTCAGTCATTCAGAAAAAACAGCCATAGCCCTCATGGCTTGGAAGAGCACAGCACAACCCAGGGGAGGAGCAGGACCAGTTTGGCTGGGAACAGAGAAGCATCTGTGTGTTAAAGAAGCCATGGCATCAAGATGCAGGACTTCTGCTTGGGAGGCACCAGCAGAGCTAAATGACGAGAACTCAGTGAAGCTCCATCCGCAGCAGCTCTTCTTTGGGAGCTGGGTGGCCCTGGAGTCCAGACTTTCCCCCTGCTTCAGCGTTGCCCAATGGTAAGAGGTCCACATGTCCTTCACAGGAACCTGCATCATGCCCCATGTAGGGTGGGACAACGCTGGAGTTGGGAGTGCTCCTGAGGTCACCCATTCGACATGGCCAGAGGGGTTGTGGATGAGGAGGTGAGCACTGGGCTCCTGGACTGGGGCAGGAGGCTCTTCTGGCCAGACTGGGAGCCCCGGTCTGCCACCACTCCGATTCCTTTCTGCCGCAGGCAGGGAGATGCAAAAAGCAGCAGCGAGGATGCCAGTTCATTAACAACTAAGAAAGTTCCCGGAAAGTTCACTTGCTTTTCCTCATGAATAAATCATTTGCTGTTAAAACAACATTTGGGCTGGTGGGGGGGTGGTTCATTACGGAACACCCAGTCAATAGGTGGCTGATGAGGACCTGTCTCCACTGCCTACAAGTGGGAGAGTGGGGGATGGAAACGTTGTGTTTTCCTACTAGGCTGTGAATGATAAAGAATTAAAGAATAATTCCCAAGAAATTAGTCATGGCCAGCCATTAATGAGCATCTCAGTAACACACTAATGAGCTGGCTTCAGATGCCTGTAAAAAAGGACTTTAATTAGATTAATACATGTAGCATTGTCCATAGCCCAGTAGGTAATCATCAGGTTTTGCACCAGTGGGATTACGCATGACATTCTATTTAATTGCTGTTTCCTTTTCATTTTCTTTCCTTTTTTTTTCTTTTAAAGATTCTTTCCTCTAAAGAATTTTGTTTCTGTTCTCGAACATAACCTAAATGTTATCCATGGAATTCTGCATCTGAAATTGCTGCCAGACTGGGCTTATCTGATTCAATTGACCTTTAAAATTTATTTTGCTGCTGTCAAAAAGAATGTTAGTCTGTTCACGAGAGATTTCCAAGATGATTAGAAGCAGAGACTCCTGAAAAGTCTACTTGTTGCATGTTCTGCAATCAAAGGATGATCCTGGCTTTTTTTTTAGGAGGAAAATGCCTTAATTTAAAAAATATTTTCATGGAAAGAGTCCACAAAAGTCATTGCGAGTGGGGAGTCCATGTTCAAGTAGACACTCAACGAGCTGCTGAGGAGCTCCTTCTCGGAGGGTGAAACCCAGGGAGTTGATCGATGTAGGCTTCAGCAGATGCCCTAATTCTCGGTTCTAGCACAGTACTGTTGGTGGGATTTCTTTTTTGTCCCTGTATGCTGTCAGGGCTCTTCTCGTGTTTTAAATGCAATGTTGTTAGCCTGGGAAACCCAAATTTAACCCACCAAGGTTGATACCTGCCTGAAAATCCCGATCAGTGCACAACAGAAACCCGTGTTTCCAAAGGAACTCAGCTCTGAACCGAAGGGCAGGAGGGAGGGTCAGGGGCACTTTGGGTGCTCCTTGCTGTCACCTTGCGCCGCCGCGGGGACAGCTTTTGTCTGTCTTGGCACAAGGAGAGACTTTGCCTTTATCAAGCAGATGGGAGAAAACGCTGCCTCCAGAGCTGATGTCGCAGCTTTGGTGTAAAGGCCGAGCGTCATGACCCCGTGGTGAGGAGCACGTATATGGACTTACCTCCTGAGTCTGCCCCAGGGAGCCCCGGGAGCTCCAGCCCGGCCACACGCCTGTGTGCAAGGAGCTGTGCAGCCTTCGGAGCGGCCCCGGACTTGTGGAGATGGGCAGGCTGAGGAGCGGTGCCGCTGCAGGGGTGCTTGGGTGGATCTCGGAGCTTCCAGCCATAGGTCATCCCTTTAGCACACTTATTAGGAAGGATTTAAAACTCCAATGAACAGATTTTTCAGCTTTCTATAGGCACGAATAATATATAGGACAGATGGTTACGAGCCAGAGCTATAAACTATGCGCTGACCTGATAGACTTTGTAACCGTTGTACCTTTAGCAACTGATTAAATACTTATTAAAACAGCTATTGATTATTTATTGCTCCTTTATGAAGGATTTACCAGTTGAACTGAAATTTAAATCAGAGCCAGGTTTTCAAAGGATTGGCAGGATTTCTGCAGTTCAAAATGACTTGTTGTTTAATTAAAATTTTAAAAAAGGAGGCTATTTGCATAGCAAGACGAATAGTTGAAGGAAGATTATGAGGGAACTAATTCTGTTCATGCTGCTGTGCGCTCAACCTCCACCCGTCTGGGCAGCAGCACCCTGCATCAAACAGGAGTGAACCCCAAATTTGTGGAGATACCTCTCCAAACCAGAGAGGTTCAGAAAACTAATTCTGCCTCGCACGCCGTCGTCCGGCACCGAGGCACCAGCCCGGGGGGGCTGCGGATGTCCCCACGGGTCCCGCTGCTGCAGCCATAGGTGACATAAGCCGATGTGTCGTGGTGACGGTGCTGCAGCTGCGCCAGCCCGGAGCGGCTCTGGGAGAGGATGTAAAAATTCACAGTGCGTCAGACGTGGCATAAAGTAAGATGGATCTGAGGGGACAGAGTCAGCCCCTCCTGCCAGAGCCCTGCGAAATGCAGAACTCGGCATCTGCCACAAGCTAATGGTGTCAGTCTGGATTATTTGCTTACGTCCTGCAGCAAATGTGCTTTAATGAACCAGACTTGGCTGATGTTTTCTCCCCCTCCCGCTCAGTAGCTTTGCTTTTTCCTCTGCACAGTCCAAGTGCGCAGGATGGGTGAAGGAGACAAGGGGTGGGCAGCAGGTCCCCCCGCTTCACCCACCCCGTGAATTGAGACCTGAGTGCTCGGTGGGGAGCAGGCGAAGGGGTCAGGTTATAAATACGGCTGCGCCCCAGGAGTTTGCAGCGTGCCTGCAAAGGCAGCAGTGGCTGGGTGCTCTCCCGCGACCCGGGGCGGTGCGGATGCATCGCCGCCTGCGTCATTCCGGGCAGTCCCCATCGGAGCCGTTACAGCGGCGATGTCTCCTGACACGTCAGGTGTTAACGCCGTTTCATTCTATCAAGGAAAATATGATGTGCGGGGTGGAAACTGGGCTCAAACTGGGCTCGCCACCCAAGCCTGCACGAAACGGTGTCCTCAGGCAGAAAATGGCCCCCCAGCAAAAACGTCTGGGGGGCTGCGGGGATGCATGGGGGGCTGCAAGTGCCTCCTCCACCTCTGCTCCAGCCCCACAACCCGGAGGGGGTGGCCGGGGTGTGGGGGGTGGATGGAGGGTCCCGGGCTGAGGCAGGCTGGGGCTGGGCGCTGGGGTGGGTAAGAGAGTGGCATCTCTGCGGGGACCGGGCGGCGGGTCAGCGGTTGCAGCTGGTGAAGCCTGAGCCTGGATGGGTCTGGGCTGACGCCTCTGCAAGGTGGAGAAGATTCACACACCCTGTACAAGGAGCCCCTTGTCTGGTGGGAGGTGGGACAGCCCAAAATAGCACTCGAGAGACCCGCTCTGCCCGCAGCAAAAGCATCCGCCCTTACCAGGCTGCGCTCAGTTGCTCTTTACACGGGGGGGGGGGGGGAGGATTTGCAGACAGCTGGGACNATTTGCAAAGGGAACCCACAGCTTCACAACAAGCTAGTCTGGCTCCTGCTGAGCTGATCTCCAGCTTTCTGGCCCTTCCAGCTCGCTCAGCATAGTGGAAATTTCCCCGAAAGACAGCCCTGGTCCTGCAGAACTAGTCTAATAATTGTGACATCTTTGTCTAGCCCCTTTTTTTAATAACTTTCTGGTCCCTTAACAATCACGTTTGGGAGAATCGAAGCTGTTTTCCCCAGAAACCCAAGGACCCAGTTTATTCTATTTATTGAACCACACAACAGCGAACAGGGTCTTTCCGCTCTCCGGGAGGAGGGCTGAGCCCCTCTGGGTTTCTGCGCAGGACTTGCTGGGGACTCAGAAGTTATTAAAAAGATTGCAGGGTTTGTGTTGGTTATTAAACTAATGCTTCGGAGCTTGGCTCTGGTGTTTGGGGACTCACTGGCAAATTACTCGCCGCTCTCGGGGGAGGAATGATTGGCACAGGGGGTAATAGGGACTTTGCTTTTAAATGCATGTGCATTTCTGGGCTATCGATGGTACTGTGGCAGTGCAGTCAGTGGAATCCCTGTCTTGTAGCTGGCCGTGTGTCTTTTTAAAACTGCTTTTTTTGGCTAAAAGAAGGACTGTTTTAGTCAGAGATCCCTCAGAGCCAAGCATCTGGGTTGATCGCTGCCCAAAGCGAGATGGTCGCCGTGTGACAGCCGTGCCAATTTGTTTGTGCTAGGGCATGTTAACTGCCCTCTTCCTCCCTAAAAATCATCTTGCATCATCACTTGCAAGAAAGTGGCAAGAAAGATGTACGGATGTTAAAGGTTTGGGATGAAAGCAGGGGGGCAGCCTCCAAAAAGCGGTGGGGTGGTGCAGAATTGGCTTTTGTCCTATGCAAGAGGTGGTTAAAGAAGACCTGAACCAAGCTGCGTTGTTCGGGCTTCCTCCGGCGTGTGAGCAGGGGTGCACCAGCCCTGTCGCCGGAGCTGGGGACCACGGGCTGTAACATCCATCACGTGCGCTGGCAAGACGCAGGTTTACTGGTGCTTTTTTCGGCACCCCAAATGCCAAATTTTCCCCAAATCTGGCAGGAGCCGCGCCAGAGGTCCCCACAGGACATCTTCATTTGTCATCTGGCTCCCAGTGGAAAGCTACCAAGTTGGGAAAACTTGTTACTGGATGGAGACGGGGACAGGATGAAAAACTGCATCTCCCCTTTTGTGAACAAACATGATAAGAGCAAAAATAACAGCTCGGCTGCGTGTTGCCATCACGCTGAAATAAAGAGCGCTTTCTGCAGGAGAGTGGTGGGGCTCGGTGGTTTTTCTTTGCCTTCTTCTTTGACAGTTCGTCATTAAGACTGAGGCCCCGGGGGTTTTCAGACACCTGGCTCTCAATTAAACAGCTAATCTGTGAAGCAAGGCACTTAAAGCAGGGAGGAAAAATAGCTTATCAAGTAAACCAGCTCTGGCCTTGGGCTGTTACCAGATTGAATATCAATATTTTTAAGGGTTCCTGAACGTTAGCGGCAGCAGGGACCATGACATTGTTTCCAGCCATGCTGTCCTAGGAGGGGAGGGAAGCGCTGGCGGGGAGGGAATTTGGGGGTGGGTGTGCAGACCAGGGCACGTGCAAACAGGCACAGCCTTGCCTCGAGCGTGGGAGCTTCTTGGAAGCTCAGCGTGGTTCTCACCACCCCTAATAAATGGCACGGGGGGGTCCTTGATTTTTTGGGGTGCAAAGCCTTGTTAATCCCACCTTATGTTTTTTTCTGAGCCTGGTGGTGGCAAACAGGTTTCCTTGTGCCATGTGTCGCGGGGTGGTAAATCCACGGAGAGCTGCGGTCCTGGGATCTGTGGTAGGGGCAGGTGGCAGGGATGATGGTTGGACAGTCCTGGGGGGTGCAGCCTGGGTGCAGACAGACGTGGTTTTGGGGTCACCGTGGTGTGGCTCGACCGCTGTCCCCTGCAGAGCTCGCAGGGTCCCCACTACAGGCACCTGCCCCGTGCAGAGGGACACGGGACACGCGGGAGGGAAGGAAGGAAGGAAGGAAGGAGGGAACTTCTGACAATCTCATCCTGAAGTGCATCTGTCTTTGGGGGCGATTGGGAGCGGCAGGTGTCAATATGATGTTTCTGTAAGCTTTGGTGAGGTCGGTGGCACAAACCCCCCCACCCCAGACCTCTCCTATCTGGGCCTCAGTTTCCCTTGCAGAACACAGGGATAATCATACTAATCTGTCCTTGGTGTTCTTTGAGGTCCTACAGATGAAGGACTCCTTTATACATTCATTTATCTATGTCAAAGTATTAGTACTAGTTGCATTTTGTCTTGTTCTCGTTTCCAACTCAAGTCTGTCATGTTGCAGTTGTGGATTGGGGGATGAAAGGTAAAATAATAGCTGTGAAAATGCATCTGCTGAAGACAATATAGTTATTAGAATATTAATCTATAACCAGTGATATGTGCCTCTGCTGTGGATATTTTTCTAATCAGACATATCACCAAGATACTCCGCTCTGAGTCATGCCCCCTGGTTTCTACGTGTCGTGTCAAGGAGACAGCAGCTTGAAAAGACATCGTACTTTGTAGCACGGCCCTGGCGAGCTGCGTTGTTTCACATGGAGGGGGCCGACGTGACTGATGCTGGATTTGATCTGGGCACGGCGCAAAGTGCTCTGAGGGAAGGCAGTTGGGTGGAGTATTGAAATATTAATATGTGATGATTAAAATGCCCTTTCCAGTTGTTGCAGTAAGGGGGCCAATAAGTGATGTGAAATGAATATTGTGTGTAAGAAGAAACCCTAAATGAATGGGACAGAGAAGGCAAGGGAGGCTGCTTTCTCCAGGGGACGCCCGGCTTGCATGGGGACGGCAGAAGAGCACTTTGCACAGGGTTTCTGAACACCCAGTGCTGACTGGTTTATAACACGGGAGCCATGCAGGCCGCTTGTTAAATGGAGGACATCATTGATGGTGCCTGAAACCTCAGAGCGATGCCGTGCTAGAAGCCCAGAGTTCCAGCTCCCCAGCCTTGGACAACGCTCCCTGCCAAAGCCCTGCTCCCTGCCTGGGCAGGGACAGCAGCCAGTGGGCAGATGGCACTGGGAGAGCATCCCATCCATAGAGACGTCGGGTCCTCCTTGGCTTCCTCCCAAGTCTTTCCCACCTTGCCTGACCTTGAGTTTGCTGTCTGGTGGCCCCGTCCCATCGCTCGTCAGCCACAGGCATGACTCCTGTGCAGTGTCCCGAGGTGGCCCTGATGCGCAGAGTCACTGGGGCTTCCACCATGGAGCCAAGGGAAAGGCTCTACTGAGGAAGGGGTGATGCCAAGCTACCGCTCCATCATGGCTCCCTGCAATGGGTGGTGAAAGTGGGTTCTCCCATCTCCAGCTCCTACAGCCACAGGCATTATCGGGTTGGGGGGACCCAGCATCCCAGGTGGGGAGGAGAGGAGACAGTGCAGGGGACAAGCACACGCTGGTCCAGCTGCAAGAAGCGTGAGGGAAGGTCACAGGAGCCAGACAAGGAGCATGCAAGGTGGGGTTGGGGCAGCAGGGACCTGGGAGAGGCGCAGGTTCCCCTACACCCCCCCACCGTCCATGGCAGCCAAGGTCATACCTTGGGAGATGTCTTAGGAGATGTCCTTCTCCAAGTGCAGATCCGTCTGGTGCCTTAGTGCCCACCTGAGAAATGCATCATCTTCATCCAGCTCTTTTATTTTTAAAACAAACCCATGGAGTGGAGGGTCCATTGACAGCAGCAGAGCTGGCTCATGTTGCACCTGCGGAGAGAGGGCAGCCCACCAGATTTGGAGGAAAACACATGTTTTATGCCCCCACATGTGCCCATCCTACCCAAATCCTCCAGCCAGCCCTTTCTATTCCCATGCACAGAGGCAGCTTAACCCACATGCCTCCTACAGAGGCTTAAGGAGCTCAGTGCCCTGATGTAACTGGTGTTTGCAGCTGCAAACAGCTGGTCAGAGATTCAGGCTATTGTAAATAACACACTTCTGGGCTCGTTAGAATTGGGGAAGGGTTGGGGCAAACAGCAGCCTAGGGTTTCCCTAGGCTGGGGCTTGGGGTAGCAGCAGTAAAACTCTTCAGAGATGGGGTGGGAAAAGAGAGACGGGGTGTATTTTATTTGAGCTCTATATTTTATTTTGAGGAAGAGAATATTCCTCCTGCCTGCCTGAGGCTGGGCCAGATCTGGAAATGGTATGGCCAAATTTGACCAACCTACTCACTTTCTGTGGCGATGTGTGGCCGAGGAGATGACATGGTGATGTCTGCCTTGACTTCAGGAAGGCAGACTTCAGAACGTGATCTCCTGCAGCATCCTGGCATCCAAGCTGGGACGCGGCAGTGCGGATGGGTGGCCTCCAAGAGTGGTGCAAGAGTGGTGGGGCTCCACGGACAGTGATAAGGGGTCGTAATCTGCCTGGAGGGCAGTTGCAAGAGGAGTTTCCCCGGGGCCTGGGGGTGGGGGAAAAGAGGGCCGTGGGTGGGTAGCAAAATGGGTTGGATTTGCATAAAATCTGGCAGATAAGCAAGGATGGAAAAGTGGGAGTGCGTCATCTAGACAGGACGCAGCTAAGTGGGGCCAAAGATGTCCATGTGACATGGGCTAGTGTGGGCGAGAGAGGTGCTAGGGCAGATTTACTCTAAAATAGAAAATATGGGCGTCAGGAACTCCAGGAGTCACCAAGTGTAAAGGCACGTGTTCAAGTCACTGTCTGCAATATCGCCGAAACCCCAGGCAGGGAAAGCTGTGGGTTCACAAGGGGTCGGAGCCTCATTGGGTCCCAAGACCATCCAGAGGTACCTGGATGCAGGTACCCTACACATCTGCAGGTGCTCTGAAGGTCCCACACAGCCTTAACTGGTCCCGGGGGGGTTAAGATGGAGATTTCCTGGGAACTGGCCACCCTGGAACAGCCTCCAGCCGGGCTTCGTGCAGATACTCGAGATTTCTGAGGCATGAGTCCTTTGAGGCTCAAGCTGGGTACCCAAAGTGACTGAATGGCTGGAAACGGCCTTGGCTCTTCCTCTGTTTCTCCACCCCTGCACCAGGAATGGGGACAGGTTCCTCTGTGAACCTCCTCCAGACTGCACTGCAAAAATATGTTAAAATGATAGTATTAAGCAAATGTTATTATATAGGTTGGAACTTTGAGCAACCTGAAGAGGTTGGGCACCTCTTGCCAAAGATGCGAGGTTTTAATTCACTTATATGCCTTTAAAAGTCCTGGCCTTTGTTTATTTTTTCCAATGTTTTTAGGAATACGGTGCTGCCAGGAATTGTTTTTAAAAAAAAAAATAAAACAAAAGTTTCTGGCTCTTTTAATCTTAAGGGTGAAAGGGAAAATATAATGAGCCAGACTCAGACAAAGTCTAACTTTTTTTTGATTGGATTTAGCAGGGAGATCATTTCCAGCCTCAATGGTTGGTTAATAGAGTCACAAGGGTTAGAGCCGGACGAGATCTATTGTGCCATCGCATCCTCCCCCTGCTCCGCGCGGAGGGTCAGCCTTGCCAGGTATCTCCAGCGCTCTGTATGGTCTGGCTTTAAATGATGAAAGGAATCGAGTGTCCAGTCCTTTGTGCTCTGAAAATTAAAAAGGCGGAGGTCTGGACATCACAGATTGTCTGTTGAGAGCTGATTGATTGATCAGTGTTCAAATGCTCCGTGTCTCCCCGGGTCAGGCTGCAAGCATCTGCATGCGGGGCTGGGCGAGTCTCCTCTGCTCTTTACCTCCATGCTGGAGTGACATTTCCAATCCTGGAGATGCGGAGCTAGCGGCAGCGAGCCCTAGTGCTTGTCTGTGCTCTGAAGTACCGTCAGGCAAACTGGGACTGGGCAGAAGCAGCCTCCTGAGGGGCCAGTAGCTGAGCAGGCTCCATCAGGAGGACATCCATCACCCAACAAGCCAAAACGGGGCTCACCTGGCAAGGGGGTGAGATGGGTATAATGAAGTTATCCCCCCTAACAGGTTTAGGGGGAGATAAGGGCAACCAGAGATTTCGTGTCCTGTGTGGAAGCTCTGTGCGGGAGAAGACAGGGGAGATGGAGGACTTAAGTTCTTTGAGAGTCCCAAAAACCACATCGGGAAACGTTGCAGCTTTTTCCCAGGCCTTCGTCTGTCTAGTGAGGAGTGTAGGAAAGACTAACTGTGGGGTTTTGGGCTCGGCAAAGCCAGAGCATCGCACCCTGCCAGTGTCAGTGCCTCGGGCAGGCTGGGCTGTGGGCAAGCGGAGCCTGTCACAGCTTGGGGACCAGGGTGACCAGGTCCATAGGAGCTGCATCCATGCAGCCGGGCAGCTGCCACCATCCCCACCTCCGACCAAGCTGCTCAGTTTTGGGGCCGGTCTTGTTCAATATCTTTATCAATGATCTGGATGAGGGGATCGAGTGCTCCCTCAGTCAGTTTGCAGATGACACCAAGCTGGGCGGGAGTGTTGATCTGCTGGGGGGCAGGAGGCTCTGCAGAGGGACCTGGACAGGCTGGATCGATGGGCCGAGGCCAATGGAGGAGGTTCAACAAGGCCAAGTGCCGGGTCCTGCCCTTGGGCCACAACAACCCCAGGCACCGCTCCAGGCTTGGGGAAGAGCGGCTGGAAAGTGCCCAGAGGAGAAGGACCTGGGGGGGCTGGTCGACAGCGGCTGAACACGAGCCGGCAGCGTGCCCAGGTGGCCAAGAAGGCCAACGGCATCCTGGCCTGTATCAGCACTGGTGTGGCCAGCAGGAGCAGGGAGGGGATCGTGCCCCTGTACTGGGCACTGGGGAGGCCGCACCTCGAATCCTGGGTTCAGTTTTGGGCCCCTCACGACAAGAAGGACATGGAGGGGCTGGAGCGTGTCCAGAGAAGGGCAACGGAGCTGGGGAAGGGCCTGGAGCACAAGTCTGATGGGGAGCGGCTGAGGGAACTGGGGGTGTTCAGCCTGGAGAAGAGGAGGCTGAGGGGAGACCTCATCGCGCTCTGCAACTGCCTGAAGGGAGGTTGGAGCGGGGGGGGGTCGGTCTCTTCTCCCAAGTAACAGCGATAGGACGAGAGGAAACGGCCTCAAGTTGTGCCAGGGGAGGTTTAGGTTGGACATGAGGAAAAAATTATTTCCTGAAAGAGTGGTCAGGCCTTGGCACAGGCTGCCCAGGGCAGTGGTGGAGTCCCCATCCCTGGAGGGATTTAAAAGACGTGTAGATGAGGCGCTTGGGGACATGGTTTAGTGGGCATGGGGGGGTTGGGTTGACGGATGGACTCGATGATCTTAGAGGTCTTTTCCAACCTTAGTGATTCTGTGATTCTATGATTCTATGACAAACTTGGGCTTTGAGCCCAGAGAGCCAAAGCCCCAAAACCAGGCGGTGCTTTAGCCCTGCCCAGTGCCAAGGCAGATGCTGGGGACGAGCAGGGAGGGGACACTGTGGCCCTGGGGTAGCAGCACATCCCCCGTGCAGGGCGATAGGCTCGGTGCCTGCCTGGGCTGGTGGACACGCTGGTGGCGTTGCCCCGGTGCTGGCAGTACCTGCCGGCGCTGCTGGAAGGGGCTGGGGAAGCGCAGCGCTGCATCGTGCATCGTAAATACCTTCCGCAGCTCTGAGCTGACTTTTCCCAGGTAAATACCACACACTATGTATGCAGCACACAGGAGCGATCCCAAAGCATCCCCTCTGTTTCTGGAAGATGAAAATCAAACTGATATCTTCCGACAGCCGTAATTTTTGCTTCAGAAATGTGAGCAGGCAGTGTAATAGGCAGCCAGACTAGCTTTAATTTCACAGTTTCCAGCCCTGTCCCTGGCTGCCCTTTGTCCTCAGAGGTGAAGCCTGTTCTCAGGAGCTGCCCATTAAATACCCCAGGCAAGAAACCCAGGGGATCACACCTTGCAGCTGTGGGAAGCAGGTTGGAGTGGCTTCCAGCCCATCTGGCTGACAGATCAGTGATTCCCAAGCTAACAGTGACACCTCCTGTTTGCACAAAATTCAGCTCAAAGCCCAGCATGTAAATGTGCAGGCAGGCAGCCGAGTGCAGATACCAGATAGGAGCTCATGGGCTGCTCCGCCACTTAAATCTCTTCATTTGCATCCAGAAAACTCAAGTCCTGTTCCAGCTGCAAGTGCGGATCCGCGGGGCCGAGGCTGTCCCTGCGCGTGGTGAGAGCTGGAGGTGCTCAGCAGGGGAAAACCTGGAGAGGTGGGCATGAACAAAGGTGCTGAATGCAAACTGCTCTAAAAAGAGCAGTCCTTTGAATTGTAATTAAGAAAAGAGAGGTAAAAGCTTTCCTATAATGGCATTAAAGCATTTACTTAGATGTAAAATTTATTTAAATCTTGTTTTGTCCCCCAAAAGCAACCAGCTTACACCCCGTGTCAGCCTGATAAATGGGTTTCCAGCAAAAGTTTTGCGCTGGCTGTGACGTTCCCCTCCCCAACACAGAGGGACTCTCTGGAGATGGGATCCCCCCAGCTGTGACTAGTTGAAGTTGAGGAGCTTGCCAGGAGATTTATCCCCCTCCCCTTTTTGTAAGGACCCAGCAATTCCCCTGCACACCTTCCTGACTCCCGATTTGTTCATCCAGGTGTTCAAGATGTCATTGAAGGTGCAGACAAGCAACATCACGAACAAGAATGACCCCAAGTCCATCAACTCCAGAGTCTTCATTGGCAATCTCAACACAGCCGTGGTCAAGAAGTCAGATGTGGAGACCATTTTCTCCAAGTACGGCCGAGTGGTGGGCTGCTCCGTTCACAAGGGCTACGCCTTCGTACAGTACTCCAACGAGAGGCACGCGCGTGCTGCTGTCCTGGGCGAGAACGGGCGTGTGCTTGCCGGCCAGACGCTTGGTAAGTCTTTTCTTAAGCCATTTTAGGTGTCCAGGTGCAACACAGGTTGGTTGCTCCCAAGGGGATGGTCAAGGGATGGCCAGTCCAAGGTCAAACTGGGACATCAGTTTGCAGGTCGGGGTCAGGACCAACGATGGTGAGCGGGTCAGACACAACCCAGCGATGAGCAAGCAGGTCCATGGTGACAAGGCAGGTCTGGGGCCAGGCTGGGAAGTCAGTCAGTGGGTGAGGATCAGCAGGTCCATGGCCAGGCACAGGCATGGCTGTGACAGAGCTGGAGACCAGCACTCCTGCACCACAGCTCGGGGGGGCTGAAGGCTCCTGGGTCCCATGTGGGTGGGGGTCAGAAGCGAGGCTGGTCACGGCCATTCAGGCACATCAGTACCCTCAGGGCTGTGACACTGTGGAACAAAAACTCATGTAATGGGCTGCGATTGTAGAAGCTAAAACACAGTTCTGAATTATCCTAAGTCCTTGTCCTTCATCTGGTGGGGAAGAGCAAGGGTGGGAAGAGACATTGCCTCCTTCCCTTTCTGGACCAGGCCTTACCCTTTGCCTGTCAAGAGAGGTGATAATCTAACTCAAACTAGCTCAGACTAACTTTGGCCAGCTGATGTTAAATGAGAGAACTTCCCCTCCGACACATGAAAGTCTCTCATCTGCACTGCTGTATGAAAAGAAATAACAAACAAAACCACCCCAGCTGCTCCCAGTGGCATCCTTATTTTGCAGATTGCTCTGAAGCATCGCATGCTGAGAAGCTCTTGTCACCAGCTCGAAGCTGAGAATTGGAACTGGAGACAGTATTTTTAATGAAAAATTGTTGTTTCTAAGCCTGCTGCAGGCAGTGGTCATTGGGCACCCAGGAAAGCGATTTGCAGCCCATTCCCACCCTGCTTCTGGCACAGCAGTCTGAAATAAAAAGTTACATGTTAGATCTGATCTTTAAGACAGTGTTTCCATCCATGGTTTACTCAAATACCAGAAACTTCTTTTCACTTCTTTTACAGTCCAGAGAGTGGAGCTGCAGACCGAGGGGAAGCGCAGTGTGCCAGGGACGCTTCCAGCCCAGGCATTGCCCACGTGCAGAGTCCGTAGGGATGACAAAGGGGGCCTTGGGGAGCAAAGGAGCTCGTTGTGATGCTCCAGACAGATACAGGAGATGCAGCTGAGAGACAGGCAACACTTGCCCACTTAGCTGAAGAGAGAGATGAAAGGTTTACCATGCTAGGAACATCTTAGTCTCCTCTCAGTGCTGGTCGCAGAGGTCTGGCATGCCAACAAGACAAAAGGACTGTACTATAACTGGACAAGGTGCAAATTCAGCTCCCTTTCATCTGTGTTCCCTTTATGGGCCGGTCTTACCACAGAAGAGCTCAGCAGGCTTTCCTTTGCTGTTCGTGGACCCATATAAACACAGGGATGCTCCACTTTCAGGAGAATCCAGCAGAGAGGAAGCACTGAACAATGTGGTTAGAAAACATCTTTGCACAAAACAAGGTAGAAAGTCCCCCCCTAAAAAAGAGGAGGTGATGGCCACATCGGAGTGTGGAGAGGAAGGACGGGATGGGACAGGCAGGGGACGTGGCCGGCACGTTGCTGAAGAGAATGTCCCTGCTTCTGTTCATGGGCAGGGTTTTGGGGAGGTCCTCTGAGGTGGTGATAGAACTTCCCTCCCCGGGCTGCTTTCTGCCCTGGCAGCTCCAGCCAGTAACTTCAGCAGGGTGCAACCGCGCGGTCCTGTAGAAGAGCTGCAAACCATGACTGCCAGGCAAACGGCTGAGTTTGGGGTGGCAGGAGCTCGTGGGGGATCACCGCCTGCACGGTGGGGTGGCATGGCTCAAGGTGTAGGGGCAAAGTACCCCCAACCTGCTCAGGGGCAGCAGCTTGTGGACAGTGCACGGTCACCTGTCCCCAGTGCCAGCGGGTGGTCACTCAGCAGGACGGGGTCCCCGTCCGAGTCCGGAGCCACACGGCAAGCACTTGCTGCAATGACTCAGTTGTAGCAGCCCTGCATGGCACCGTTAGAGTGAAACTGCCTTTCCTGCCTCAGCCGTTCAGAAGGGAAAGAGAACATGCACCAACATTTGAGAAGTGTCGTGGGAAAGCATCATAGTTCTGCCTGTGCCGTGAGCGCTGTGCCTGACTCGTCTGCGTGGGCACGTGGACTAAGGATCTCGCCTCTCCCCCAGCATCCGTCAAGGCTCTTGCCACTCCTTCTAATGGATCATAGAAAAGCTGGTCCTTGCAGAAGCCCTTTCGTCCATGACTCCAGCTCCCGGTGGTACCTGCCCCTCGGGGTGCGGCGCTGGCTGCGCTGCCGTGGGACAGGTCAGGCACCGGTGCTGGCAGGAGGGTTCAGCCCTCCATCTGCTCCCGAGTGCCAGAGGCGATTTGCAGGTAACGGTTTCCAGCACATACCACAATGAATGAGCAAAAGCAGCAGCATCTTTCTAGCTCGCATCTCCCAGCTAAGGTCAGCTCTCAAGCTAAGTGGTCTAATTAATAGCATTTATTCAATTTTTTTTCTTTATTCTTCTTCTTCCTTTGTCACCAGATATGCAAACAATCAAACTTGCATTTTAATTGATCAGCAAGATACTGAATGCATCACAGAACGGAGGTGTTTGAAACCACAGCTGTAGTCCATCATGTGCTGGGACATGGACTGCTCTGCCAGGCAGGTCCTGCCAACCTCTGTGCTTTCTCCAGAGGCTCCCAGACACCCCAGTCACTGCAGGAGGCAGTTACCATTCCAGAGAGGGAAGCTCTGCACTGGAAGCTGGATGCGCACCATAACCTGACCTTCCCATGTTGCCTAGACAAAACCCGACCTCCCCATTTAGTGTGGGCAAAGGTGCCTGGATATGAGCAGGAGGGATAGATACTGCCATGGGCTGGCAGATGGGTTCAGCAATGCAGAGGAGGGTGCCAGAATGGGAACAAGATGCAAAATCTGTCCAGGGTGATGTGCATGCTGAACTCTTGTCTTTCCTTGTTCACTATCAAGGGAATCCTGAGGGATCTGACTGCTCGTCACCACTATAGGTTGAAAGTATAAATTTCCTGGCCTGTGTGCATGCCCCAATAAAGGCTCCACAGTGCCATTTCTAGCAGTGCATGCCAGCAAATTGAGCTAATTGTTGTCATTACCCACCGTTGGGCTTTCATTGTGTCTCCCTTGAAGGCTGTTAATCAGCATGGTGCTGTCATTAGCTCTTCATTTTTCAAGAAGAGTGACTGGCAGCTGGAAAGAAGCACCCTGACAGCAAACAGGGTGCAAGGGAGCTGAGCAGGAATGTGTTCGGGGACGCACCAAGGAAGCATTTATTCCTCTCTTCCTTTGCAGCAAACAGCATTGCCAGAAGCATCGCGTTGCTCAACAGACTCAGAAAGGCAACCGCATGCGTAGTGTTCACACTGGCAGCAGTTGTCCACTGACCTGTCCTATGGCCGTGCACATTCTTGCTAGCGTTCAGGCTCAGCACTCTTCTGCATTCCCCGTAGCAGCTGAGGATGGGAGGATGGAGGGTGAAAGGCAGCAAAGGAAACAGACGCTCTGATCTGAATGTGCCTCCAGAGGAACATTCAATGTAGTGTCTGAGCAACACCCTAATACCACGCTCGTTATGCAAGCTTATAAATAGGCTAAGCTCCAGCTTCAAGCTTCAGTAGGAATGATGTCTCTTGCTAGACCCTAAGAGGCAGCCCGAGGAATTGCACAGCAAGACATTTGGGCAGCGGGAGCATGTCCGTGCTCCTCCGGAGCCGTCCCCCACGTGTGCAGCCTGTGCTCCCCCTGCTCAGGTTGTTTCAGCAGTGCTGCAGCTTCCTTCTGCTCCTGAAGGTGATTTTCTTGGTTAATAATGAAGCCAACACCCTGTTCCCTTTGGATCACTTTGCAAGCTCTTTATTTTGATGGTGAGCGGACCAGCCTCTCCACATTTCTCCATGAAGTCCCTTCATGCAGCATGAAAAAAGCAACGATTCATAAGCTTAAACCCGCTGAGTTTCATGGCATGTCCTGCAAGCCCTGAAGAGGTGAGAATTTAAATACCCCGGCTGGCAGTCACAGATCCACAGACCCTGCGCCCCAGATGGAGACCTCCAAATCCACCTGCACCGCAGAGGCTGTAACTCGTGCCACCAGCTTAGCACAAGGACCTGCCCCTCCCCAGCCCTTGCAGACGGTGCTTTTGGTCCGTGTAAGGAGCTGGGCTCAGATCCGGCATGCCCAGAGGTCTGACACCGATTTAGACAGAAAGGACCTGAAGAACAGAAACAATTTAGGGCTGATTGGAGAAGCCAGCAGGGAATTTGCTCACTCCTAGACCAAGAAACGAAGAGGGGGTGAGGCCTTGTGCTCCCAACAGCTCATCTCTCTGCGGTTCTGGGGGCCGCACTCAGCGTTAGATTGCCAGGCTCTCGGCAGCCTGCATGAAATCGGCTGTATCACTTTATTCTCACGTCAAAAGCACGTTTGGCACTGAGTCCGAGGAGAGAAGTTTCCTCGGCGGATTAGAAGAGCTCATTCTCACCTCCCCTGGTAGAAGATGCTCCCCGAGGTCAGCTGGGGTGGCTGCAGGTGTGTGCCTGCACCCCGCACAGCTTTTAAGGCAGCCCAGTCCGCGGTGGTGCCTGGCTGCCCCGTGCTCCGCGTTCGTTTTTATTGGAAGGAGCAAGGGATAAATTGTTAGCCATTAGCAGCATGCGGCAGTTTTATATATCATCCGTGCCTTATCATTACAGCAGCGAGTTCTCCTGAGAAGCCTGTCCTGAATTTGGGGGCGGGGGGCTAGACCATGTGCTTGGCATTGACTTCAAAAATAAATGGTTACTAGCTTTGTAAAGGAAAAGGAAGAGGCTTGCTAAGTGCGAGAATACATTTGTCTTCTTTTGGAGGTCCAGCAGGCCCCAAGACATGCTAAAAGCAGGTGGAAATGTGGTGGGAGGTGTGGAGAGCTTGTTTCTGCTGATGGCAGGGCTGTGCACAGCCTCTCTTGCTCCGTGGTCGGATGCAGCTCCCAGTGAGCATGGACGTGCCGTGTCATAGCTGCGTGTCCGTTCATTGCAGATATCAACATGGCCGGGGAACCTAAACCCAACAGACCTAAAGGGCTGAAGAGAGCAGCCTCCGCGTTGTACAGGTAGGTCTCCACCGGGCCACCTCCCTGCGGCGAGGTCTCCAGGCCAGTGTTTGCTTTCCAACTGGAGCTGATTCTTGCACCCCCCGGCTGCTGCCCCGAGCTCCCTGACCCAACCCCAGGCAGCCCTGGGATGCTGCTGCATGGTCAGATCTTCTCCCATGGGCTT
Organism: Pelecanoides urinatrix; assembly: GCA_013400755.1. Classification (NCBI taxonomy): domain Eukaryota; kingdom Metazoa; phylum Chordata; class Aves; order Procellariiformes; family Procellariidae; genus Pelecanoides; species Pelecanoides urinatrix. The sequence goes on from VZTQ01001383.1 coordinate 116,703, forward strand.
CTCAGCCTTTGCAATGCCCCGCAGTGGTAGGCTGCAGGGAGGAGAGCCAGCAAGAGGCATCAGCGGCAGACCCAAGGTTGGCCAACATCCATGGCGTTGTGGGACTCTGCCGGGGCATGGTCCAACCTGAGAACGGTGTTGGACCTGGAGATCGTTAGAGAAAAGTGGGCAGTACCTGCTTTAACGACATCAGAGGTCTTGAAAGAGGTGTAACGAGGAGCACTCCCCTCCAGCCCCAGCTCCTCCAGCTGGGGAGTAGGAGTGCGGCACGGTGGCATATGTTGGGTGTGGGGGAAGAACAGGGAACAGGGATAATTTAGGAAAAGACATTGGAGAAAAGGGCAAGAGAAGAATGACAGGAAAAGGGAGAGAAGAAAGGAAGAAAGTGGGACGCCCTTGGGGCAAGAGATGGAGGTGGGCCAAGGAGGTGGCTGGGGGAATCCCCAGGGGAGCTGTGCTGCGGGGCAGCGACCAAGGGATCAAGGGAATGGGGAGGACGTGGGACACGGAGCAGGCCGATGGGAGATGCAGGGTGTTAAGATGTCAGAGTGAGCCTTCAGAGCCACTGTTGCCAGCTCTAGAGACTTTAGATTTTCAGAAGAAGTAAAGATTTTCATTTAAGCCCCAGAGTCTGGAGTCATGGGAATATGGGAGAAACTCATTAAGTTCTTGCTCCTGAGGTTGCAGAAGGGAAAACTTGAAAAGGTATTTGGAGAGTACCCTGCAGGTTCCAAGAACCCAAAACCAAATAACAAGATCCTGGAATGTGTTTTATTTATAAATTCTCATTGTTTTTATGCCAGTCTCATGGTATGGAGACTGGGGCACTGAGTCAGGATTTAGAAGGTGTGATGTTGGGAAGGAAAGACTAAAATCAGTGTCAGGGTATAGGTGGGCGTAATAAAAAAGGAGATCATGAGAGAACTGTAGGTTTTTCGACAAAAAGAAAAAAAAGTGAGAGGGATGAAGAGAAATGAAAAAACCTGTGGTTCAGACTCAGCCACGCAGTCCAACACCGGTGTGCTCCGAAATGGCAAACGTCAGCGGTGGCATAGGCATAGGCAAACCCACCAGAGCTTCAGAAACCCTCCCACCACCACCCCCAAGGCGTCTGCTGAGACCTTCCCCAAGTCCCTCAGCTGAGCTCTTCCTTGGCAGCTTTCACCAGGCAAGTTTTTCCTCCCACCCTGGGCCAGCTTGGCCCCTCACCAGGACATGGTCCTCTGGATTCACAGGGGACGCCGGTTGGGGTGGGGTGGACTCTCTGTGCACCACCCATGCTGATGTATGGAAATAGAGACAACACAAATCTTTCTATTTAGCTGCAGGTACACTACTTACGTGGTGCTGGTAGCCATAATGCAGATGAATTCATTCCATACATCTTGCAATAAAGAGCGTTTCATTTATTTTTCGTCCGTGCCTTGACCGCTAATCCATTTCTGTTGACCGATATTTCAGACTTCCAGGCTGCCATGTAGATGAAGAGAGAGCAAACGAGAGGTGTTTGCTTCCTCCCACAAATATGGATATGCTAAAATATGGGCCAGAGAACTACACTGCTCTGAGCTTCAGCAATATTTCATCCCAGATTGGTGACAGATTTAAACTTTGCCATCTGGACTAACAGAACTTACGATATCTCACACAAAGCAGGGAATCCAGGTTTGCTGTGAGCCGTGGTTATAGCTTCCCTAACCATCATGAATTTTTCTAAATGTTAGACTTCAAACATCACAGCACTATAATTTATAGAAATGCTGTGTTAAGCACGTAAGATTATTTTTTCAANGCAACAGTCTTGACAGTCTTACTTGATCCACTAGCCCAGGGGGTATCTCAGTGTTTAATAGAAATCCTTTGGGATGTAGCCTCCCATCTACCTCCAATAGGTAAAACATACACCTAGGTTCGTGCCATCATAAATTTTCTCAGGTCTCTCCACAAAAGCAACCTTCAGTTAATATAAAACCTTGCTGTCATCACTGCTGTCCCCGATCTCTCCGGATCTTCAGGGCCTCCCTCCCGCCACCTCTGGCATTTGTGGAGCATCCCTTTGCACGTGGGAAGTCCCCTGGGTGCTCCTGCCTGGCACCCCGGCCACCGCTGCTGAACGCAGACGTGCCTGGAGATACTGCAAACGAGTTAGTGAGGGTGGCTGGGAGATGAACTTGTATTTTGACCATGTTCCCCAGGTATTCACATACTGTGTCTCAAAACCTTTTGCTTTCTGGCAATACTTCGTTTGCCTGCATAGTGCATGTCTGGACAGGATTTCCTAGGGCAGCCTGGGCCACGTTTGGGTCGGTGCCCGTGATCCTGCTGTGCGTGAGGTGGCTGCCCCGGGGCAGTGGGGTCTGCCAGTGCTGCACTTGACCTTTGGTGGCACAAATCTCTGCCCTTCCCTGTAATGCTGGTGCTGATGTTGCTCTGCAGCCAGAAGGACAGTGAGGACAACCCAAGCAAGAACTGCAAGAGCAGCTGAGTGTCTGGCAGCTCAGTGGCCCAAGGAACTGTCTCCAGAATGGTGACAGACACAAACCACCGCTGACTTACTTTCAGTCTACAGATGCAAGTGGACGATGTCCTTCCAGCTCAGCTGACATTCGCATCCCTTGTTACACCCATTACGACCCCTGCAGAAAGCTGGTGTCAAGGCATCTCCAAACAGATCCACTCCTCCCGTGTCTCGGCAGCGGTGCTGGGAGCAATGACACCCCGGCAAGCCCGGGTGCCAAATCCACACGGACTGTGTGGATGTGTTGTCTTGTTTATGAGCAAATCGTCTAAAGTCCCTCATGGTCTCCAAGCCACAGCGAGCTTCCCAGCCAGAGCAACAGCCCATGGAGGGAGTTTTTGCTGTGAATAACAACACTGCTTCATCCCATTTGGAGTCCTTGAGCCGCAGGGAGATGCCACTGTCTTCTCTTGCCTGTGGCTACAGAGAACATTCTCGTGGCTGAGAAACAACCACAGGGCAGAGGAGGAGGTGAGCAATGGTACCAAACCCAGCAGACCCAGCACTGGCAGCAAGGATGTGCATTCTGCAGCCCCGGCGTCTTGGCAATGCCAGGCTCCCTTCCCACGTTTCTCTCCCGGCTTCCCGCTACCTTGGCTGTTTGCAGGAGGAAGGAATCTCGCACCAGATACACAAGATCTTAAAAGCTCACTATTTGATCAACGCCAGATTTTCCAAGTAGCTTCCCAGCGGGTATTATTTCTACTGCTGCAATAATTAAGGTTGTGCAACTGTTAGTAGAAGGATGCGAGCTGAGCACAACGTGTCACTTGTCATTATTGGTGCGGGGCTGTCAGACAGTAATTAAAAGCACAGCCGCTCAAATGTACATTTGCTATTCAGGTACATGCTCAGAGATGGCACCACAAATGTAATGCAAAGGCAGCACATGCAAACAATTGCCTTTCAATTATGAATATTTGGATTTTGAACCTTTGTGAGTCATTAATAAATGTTATTTAATTATTAAAGAAAAACAAAGCAGAAGAAATGCATCAGGAGGTGGAAGCATCGTGTTACTTGACACAGCCTTACAGCCTTCTGCTGCCTCTCACTCTGATTGTCCCTGCTTTATTTTTAAAGGATGCAATGTCACCAACTGATTCAAAAATGGCAAAAAATTATTCCTGTACACAAAGGAAGCCCTGCCAGGTCACTGAAAAATGATCCAGCAGTCTCAGGAAGGTTTATCCTATGCACAGTGAAGTTTTCAGGCACACAATGTCCAGATAAATCACCCGTGCTAAGGCACTCACTTTTTACTAGCCTTTTTTCTGCACTCGTGTTGGAAGGCCTGCCTTTTGCTCAACGCCGGACTTCCAAGGGTGCTGGTAAAAGCATCCAGCCACTGCCTCCCAGCATCACCTGTAAAGCCATGACCTGACTGGCGTGTTATAGCAGGGTCATACAGTCACAGACTTCCGAAAATCCCTATTTCAGCCTGCTGCTGTCCTCGAGGGCTGTCTCGTGGTTAGCAGGTATTGAAAGCAGTGCTGCCAGAGGCTGAGATCAGAGCATTTGCCGTCCCGCACCGCACCGAGTCTAAGGGTGGATTCATCTCATGTGAGTTCAGCTGTCTACGCTGTCAGGGCTTTTATGTGGTCTGGTTGTCTGGACTCCCTTTATGCTCGCTGGATAAAAAAACAGTTCTTCACCTGACAATATTTTAGATGTCTGCCTTTGGATGTGATGCACCATGACCTGGAACTGCCTCTTCCCCCTGGCTTGGATTTATCTCTTTACATTCCCAGTGTCTGAAGCCAAGTGAGATGAATCCCACTGTTTTGGGGAAGTCAGGACCAGCTCCCCAGGCTTATTATGCCCCTCATTCCTTTTGAAATGGGTGGAAGTGTCTCCAATCCCCTGAGGATTTGGGGCCAGGGCAGGAGTACCCCCCACCCCCTTGCTTTTCACCCACAAATATTAGTAGATGCTCTTGGACCCCCTGCCCTGCAGATCAGGCATGCTGCAAGCCACTCCACTGCCTCTGTGAACAAGCTGCAAAACTGGGCCAGTAGTGATTTCCACCAGAAAAACGCAAGGCTGCCCAGCTTTGCTCACACATTCCCTACTGCAAATAGCGTAATAACATTTACAGTGTTTATTAGCCGCTTCATATACCAAACTGCTGTTTTGACTAGTCTTGAAAAGGGCTTAGGATGTCATCTGAGGTTTTAGGCTTCTCCATCCTTCTCCAGTCCGCACCAGGTTGGATATACAGGTTCTTGAGGCTGGGGTTCATCCTGTTGGTGCTGTAGCTGAGCCCAGGAGTGGTGCAGAGGTGCCCAAACGCCGCAGGGCAGGGTCGGTGATGGAGATGGAGGGTGCCCACCCTGTTCGGGGCTACATTCCTTGTTCCTACATGCACAGCTTTGCCTGGGACCGCGCTGACGGCAGCAGGGCAATGCCCATGCGATGGGGTTGGAGCTGCAGCTCCTCTCCATCCCCACCTCTCCAGGGAGCTGGCCATGTGCTGAGCCCGTGGTGTCCACAGCTCTGCCAACGGGGCTCCCACCGGGGAGCGAAGGCTTGGAAGAAAAGCCGGCTCAGACCAGGAGCATGGATAGGGCGAGAAGAAAGGAGTGCGGGTGTTTCAAAATTTTGCCAAATGCCCCCAAAGCTTTGTGTTGTTTGTGAGCAAATGGTCTAAAGTTCCTCATGGTCTCCAAGCCACAGCGAGCTTCCCAGCCAGAGCAACAGCCCATGGAGGGAGTTTTTGCTGTGAATAACAACACTGCTTCATCCCATTTGGAGTCCTTGAGCCGCAGGGGNTCCTCCTTGAGCCGCAGGGGGATGCTGTCTTCTCCTGCCTGTGGCTACAGAGAACATTGGCTCCAGGGCATTGCTGGATCTAGAAGCAGTTCACCAGAGCCTCTCAGGATTGACAAATACTACAAAATTGCAGCAATTTCATTTAAGTTGCATGTAAGAAAACAAACAAAACAAACACCCAAAAAATGAAGAGGGGGAGTCTGGCAGTGTAGAAGCATCCTCGTTCAATTTTTCTTTCAAATGACTTCTTATTTTGATTGTATTCTGTGGAGTCAAACATCCTTCGTGACCAAAATAGATTGATGGGCGGAGGGGAGCTATTTTCTTGGAGATTTTCTGTATTTCCAGGTTTCATCCCAGCTTAGAATGAAAATCAAGTTACTAGTCACAAAAATCTCCATGAAAATACATTTCCTCGTTCCATACTGCCCATCTCCTCAGCCATACGAAGAGGCTGGTTATATTCCAGCAAGAGCCGATGTGGTAGGAACTACCTTTCCCTTTCAATTCAGAAAAGCACACGAGGGAATAAATACCGATCCCGCAGTGGCTGGGACAGAAGGCTGCCGTGATTTTCATTTCTCCTCTGTGAGCCCAGCAGAAACGTTGTCTACAAGTCAGGTCAGAAGGGGAGGACACCAAGGCTGAAAAGATGTTGAAATTCCTCTATGCTGAGACCGTCAGCAAAACGTCTGTTTTTCATCATGCAGTTGAATTTGGAAGGCTTATGGCAATCACACCTCCCAGTCACATCTCCCCCCACCCCGCTGTTGCTGCTTGCTCAGCAGTGAGACCCTGCATCCAATGTCCTGGCCAGCCATGATGCCTGGTCAGCCACTGCCCAGAGATAAGGTCCAGGTTTATAAAATACCTCCTTGCTTGAAGTCAGCATGGCAGCAAACCCCAAAAGAGGCAGTAGGTGCGAATGCTTTCTTGCTGTCCTTAACCCCTTGCACCAACTGTCTTTGGCCCCAGAGGAGCCCTGATGTCTCCGACCATCCAGTGTGCTCCAGGTCCCCCTTGAGGCATAGGCTGAGTCTCCACATGCTGCCACAGGCTTCTGGGGAGCCCCAGAAGCATCCAAGGAGCATGGAAAAGTCCCATTTAAGAAACCAGCCAGTTAAACTAAAACTTTGGGTGGGAAGCCCGGTGCCAGCACAGGCAGGACAGGTGTCCTGGGTCAAGCCTGGAATTTCTGGTCCAAACCACGCTTCCCACTGGCCATCCTGGCTAACCACACATTCTTCTTGTCACTTCTTGCCTAAAATGCAGGACACCAAATTCACTCTCAGCTTGAACTGAGAGTACTTGAACACTCATCCTTCCCTCTCCCCATGCCCCAGTTTCTCCTGGCTCAGAGTCCTTCCCTCTCCCCATCACTCTCTCTTTCTTCCCATTAGCTTTTCTTTTTTTTATGAGCCACTTCAAACGGTTTCACAATGCAGGACAGACTCTTTGCTTTTGAGGGCTGCAATAACCATTCTTTTTGTTCAGAGCAGGGAGGAGGGAGCATCAGCGTAACTTCTCATTATCCAGCACTAATTCAGCCAGACGCTGTGTTTAGCTGGGACGTTCGGCAGCGTTGCTCTTCCCCGCTGCTGAGAGCGTGCCGCGGCGTCAGGCAGCACCAGAGCAGGTCGTGTCTCTGAAGAGCTGTGATTGCCCGCTGTAACCGCCTGGTTGGTGTGGCCTTGTGAAAAAACAGCTGCAGCAAGAGAGAAAGTGTGTTACTGGGTCTCCAGGGAGTGAGAAATGCATTGCTCCCACTTCGGGTTAAAATGCCGTTCAAGGTTAGGAAAACAGGACGTGGGCAACATCTTCCTGGGAGGAGAGAGGTTTAAACATATTCGATGGCAAAGATGTTAAATTAATAAATATCCCCTTCCTGACTTCTCCCCCAACAATTATATATGCTATGAACAAAAAATGGTACGAGGGTGGCGGCAGGCAGTGCCCTCCTGACACGGGCACGGTCCCGCTGTGCAAAGGGCGGGACGGAGGGATATCGGCAATGCCGTGAGATCGGTTCAACCGACACTTCACAGACACATCAGCCGTACTTTCCACTTCTCTGCGCGGCCGGCAGGGATGGAGGGCTGGTCCCCGCTCCCCAGGCTCAGCTGCTGCCTCAAATGCGGACATCCCCACGGGGTGTTTGCGGACGTTTCTTCCCACCCCGGTTTGTAGGTTTTATTCCACCCGCACATCTTCTTGCTCCACCTTGAGATAACCAGGTTAACACTCTGCTGCCAACATCACCCTGTCCGGTGCATTCAGCCCCCCCAAATCTTTCTCCCGGGCTCAGCCCACCTCCCCGCAGACCCCCGCAGCCGGGAGGAGGAGTGTGCGTGTCCTGCCAGGTGGAAGGACAGGGGCTCCCCTGTGGAGGGGGGATAAATAAAGGACCTGGGAGGCTCAGCAGGCGATGACGGAGTAATAATAATAAATTGGCAGCACTAATTAACCCATGCCATCCTGACTCTCTCTCTGCAGTGGCTACGACTTCGACTATGACTATTACAGAGACGACTTCTACGACAGGTGAGCAGGGGAGGCATCAGCCAAAGGGGCTTTCTATGGGGCAAAATCTTCCCTGCAGCGCGGCTCCTGCCGTGGGAGCGGGGTGGGGTGCAGGGTGGTCCTCCCCGGCCCGGTGCGGTGGGGTGCATGGCCAGGCTGTGCCCCGGCTCACTGCCAGCACGGCTTGGCTTTCGGTGGCCCCCGATCGCCGGCACAGCAGGGCTGGGGTGCTGCAGGGCTGCTTCAGCCCTCCCGTCCTTCCCCACCGCTCCAGGCTCTTCGAGTACCGGGGCCGAGTCTCTCCGGTGCCCAGGGTGGTTCCCGTGAAGCGGCCGCGGGTCACCATCCCCCTCGTCCGGCGTGTGAAGGCGACGCTCCCCGTCAAGCTCTTCGCCAGGTCGGCTGCCATCGCCAACAGCTCGGCCAAGCTGAAGTGTGAGTATGTGCGTGGGGAGCCGCAGGACGGCGCGGGGACTGGTGCGCACGTGGACCTCCCATCCCCGGGCGTTCACCCACGGGGCCAGATGCTCCCAGGGAAAACCTTAAAAAACCCAAAACATCTGGAAACAACAGCCCAAGTGGGGGACTTTCAGAAGGCGGCGGCTGCGGATGCAGCAGGGGAGGGCGCACGTACAACCTGAGCGTGCCAAAGCCTGGTGTCGGCCTCCACAACGTGCCTGGACAACGGGGACACAGGCTTTTTTGGGTGCATGCAGCTACGCCGTGCAGCGAGGTGTGGGCATCACCATGTGTCGATCCCAGGGATGTGCAGAATGTGTTTCTAGCGTGGGGTTTCTGGTTGATTTTTTAACCTGCTGAGCGAGGTGACTTGGGCCAGGCAGAGGGGTGAGGCAGGCGCCTCGGGCGCTCCGCGGGGCACTAAATGCCTTTTTTTCCTTCCTTCCTCCCAAGTGAAGTGCAGCGAGCTGCAAACAATCAAAACTGAGCTGACACAGATCAAATCCAACATTGATGCTCTCCTGGGCCGACTGGAGCAGATCGCTGAAGAACAGAAGATGTCCACAGGTCAGTTGGGTGCGCACGGATGCCTCAGGGAAAAGAATGCAGGGAAGCATCTGCAGATCTGGCCTTGAAACCACCGCAGCTTAGAGCATCCTCCAGGCTCTGATGGTGAAGTGTCGACCCCCATGTTCCCGGGTGGAATCACAGGCCAAAATTACATGCCAGAATTCCCCAAATTACGGAATTGGGTTTTAAAATTATGAGATTTTTTTTGTTGTATAGTTTGTGGGTTTTTAGTTTGCTTTTTTGTTCTATTATTCTATTCTATTCTATTCTATTCTATTCTATTCTATTCTATTCTATTCTATTCTATTCTATGCTGGCTGCCTCCCACACTCACTCTGGAGGGATGCAGAATGATGACCTGCTCTGCCTGCCCTCTCCAGGGTTGCTTTCAGGCAGCTTCCTCAAAATCAGCAAAATTTCCCATTGCAGGAAAAAAACCTAGATCCATTATTTACCTACCAACTGAATTTGGGGGCCCACTGGATTAGGGTCATCAGACTTCGGACATTGCCTCCCCCAGCCCCTGATCCTGGTGGCTTGGCTCTTGCTCTCGCAGAGGTACGGAAGAAGGCGGATGGCAGCAAAAGCGAAATCTCGCAGGAAGACACGGCATCAGAGGCAGAGGTCAACACGGAGGAGCCGCTGAATGGGGATGAGGGTGAGGAAGAGGGTCTCGCACGGGATGAGTGTGAAGATGAACTGGTAAGAGAGTTTGGGTAATACATCCCTCCAGCCAAAGGAGTTCAGTAATGGACCACATTTTTACTGGAACTTACTAAATCCCCAGAAAAATAGTTTTTCCTTCCTCAAAAGCAATTGTTGTATTTAAATCCCATGATTGTTCACAGCTTGTTCTTTCAAACTGTTCTGCTGCTTTGCAAAAGCATTGACCTAGCAAATGCATGTGGAGATGCTCAAGAAACATGGTTGGCTCTTGAAATTCGGACCACATTTATTCTTGATTTCATAACTATCAATTAATGGTTAAAACAAGTTGCTCCACTCCCAAGTAATTCCCAGATGGATTGAAACATAGGGCAAAGACAGGCCATGTTTTATTAGCTGCACTTTCCTAACAATGTGCATTTGCAATGCCTTTTCCTCTGAATGGACACCAAATGGCATAAACCTAGTTACAAGGTCTGAGCAAGCCACGACCGCTGCGCTGTACATCCATGGCGCGGGCAGCACTCGAGCATGGCTGCCCGATGTCCTGCCCCATCAGCCCCGCTGGTGTTGGTCCTGCCCGAATAAGGACACTCCCAGTGAACCCAGTGAGCAAATTTTGTGCCTAAAAAGCATCTGGATGGGAGCCCTCTTCTTGGGTACTCTGATGGCAGGTAATACAGGACACTGTATTACCACTGGCAGCACGGTCATTTATTCCAAATTCAGGCTCCTCTGAGAACAGGATCAGCTCCAGACCCAGGCGAAGGGCAAGAGGGTGCTGGGGTGGAAGGACAGCCCTGCTCGCTGCCTCTTCCCCAGGAGGGCAGCCCGGGGAAGCCAGGCTGGCTGGCACGGCTCTCGCCGGAGGCTTGGGGCACGTCAGGGCAGCCTCCGAGCCTGGACTGAGTGTCCCCCGCAACAGCTCCGCTCCTTCCCCACCCCAGCACTGGTAGCAGCAGAAGTGAGGATGAAGCTCAGCATCCCTTTCTTCTTCCTCACCCCCTCGTCGCTGGGGTGACCGCACCGCACATGGGCAGCACTCTTCCTATGGCTAAAAAGCTCCTCTAACTCAAAACATTTCCCAGCTTGTTTGTATTCTTCTTTTCTGCCCTACCTTAGTCATGATGGATGAGGGATCTGAACAGCGTCTTTCAGCTGTTTCAGTTTCTGGGGCTGAAGTCTCTGACTCCTGATAAATCTAAAAAGAGATGATTAAGGGGAGACATCATAACAGATGCTGTAAAGAAGAAAGGCAAAAGCTGGCCTCCATCTCTATGTCAATCGGGATAAGGAAGGCCAGGTTTGAATTACATCAAGCGAGACAGGTAGTAGAAATTAGGGGGAAACTTTCTGATGCTAATGATAAAGCACACAGCCTGTCAACAAAACAGTGTGGGATAAGAAAACAGAGTGGACAGACATCTGCTGGTAATGATTTAAGAAGAGCTGGTCTTCATTAAGAGTAGATGAACAAGATGACTATTTCAGCTCCCTTCCATCTCTATTTTCTGTAACTGTCTGGTCCTAAAGTGGCATTGAGATCAGAAATATTTTACTGCCAACATCAGACAGGCTCACATGTGCTCAGCATGAGGCAGGGTAATGTGTGCAGCTCGACTGCAGGGATGTTCTCTTAAACACTGCAAGGCGACTCACAAAAGCCATCCTTCATATTTTGCTCCTGACCTTACAACACTGAACAGTTCTGAAGTCTTTCCAGTTCCTGGGGAGCGACTCCGTTACCCCACGTCTCTTTGGCTTACACACACCAGGGTAGCCTTCACCACCCGCTGTCCATGGGCATGGTGCCCACACCGGTCCCTAATGGCATTTTCTGCCGTGCTGTCGCAGAAGAGTCAGAGGTCACTCAGACAAATCTGATCTAGTAGTTAGATTATTGAGTTCTAATCAGAAATTTAGGTATGTAAAATACTTCATAAGTGCAGTTGGATTGGTGGCAATACCGGTCAATACTGTACTATTTACTACACTTAGAGTTAGTATGGGATACAAAGATTATCGTGTAAGCTTACTATACTTATCTTAAATGTTACATGCATGCAAAAAAAAGTCACTTACCAACCCATCGACGCCTGGTGTCAGGTAAGGGATCTCTCGGCCTCGAGGCGTCCCTACGCAAGGGGAGATCCCCGCCGCGCAGCCAGCTGCTATGGAAGGAGAGCTCAAAGGGCCCTGATGGCTGCAGTTATTTATAGCATAAAGTGGTTGATTCGTAGTCAGATTTTCTGCTGTGTTCATGCAGTTTCAGCCACTTATCAGGCCAATCTCCATCAAACCGTTTTTTTTTTTGTTTTGGTGCTGGGTTCTCACTGATAGCCTCACACAAGAGGATTATCTTTGTTTAGGCTTACTTACTGAGCATCTGCCTGGACCAAAGTCCCTTTAGTTCAAACAGGAGGAGTGCATCCATCACAAGTGGGAAAGACGTGGTTTACGCAAGGCAGGAACCAGACCTGCCAACACTTGGGCAGTACCAGCAGTACCCAGCACAGAGGCTGCCCTGCCGTGAACCTCTTCCCCGTGGTGACAAGTGGGGAAGATCCAATTGGACTTGGGTCTAGGTCCCACCTTTACTCTGTAGGCAACTGGAGGATGTCTCCTGGGGACCAGGAGGCCTGAGCATCCCTGGTCATAGGGGAGTTCACTGAACCAGAGCTCTTGTGAAAATACTACGGCTAAGCAGAGTGGTGCTTCACAGTGGTGTTAGCCCCGGCTGGGTGAGGGGGAGCATTTTAGTCCCCAAGGCAGTCAGGCACACAATTTCCACTGAAGGTCAATGGGAGCTGGGCAAATACTTCCTTTCAGCCCCTCTTCCAGTGCAAAGTTGGCTGCCCTGGTTTTATGCACAAATCTCTGCTTGGCCTTGGAGAAGTTTCTAACATCACCTGGGGAAATCAAGTCCAAAATACATCCTGCAGTCCACAGGGAGAAGGACGAAGGGGGCCCCCCCTCCCAGCATGAGTTTGTGCCCTTTTCAGAGAGGGTGAGCAAGAAAGGAGCTCTGCGGAGGAAGGATAAAGTAGGTAGTGCTTCATTCCCACAGGCTCTGCCACTAGACTCAGGGACCTGGGAGGCCAGAAGACAGACTGGACCAGTGAAAACCAAGAAGAAAAAAAAGCAGCATGGAGCACCTTGGCCTTTTCCATGTGCTTTGTCACTAGGTCCCTTGGTCCCCTGCCCCCTCACGCAGTGAGCTTACACTTGCCTTAGCCTTCCTTTTGCTGCTGGTGTGCCTACAGATGCTCTTCTAACTCCATCACTGCACACTGGAGGGATGGCTCTGTATTCCTCCTGGGTATCTCCGCTCTGCTTTCCATCTTCTAGGTTCTGCCTTTTCATGCAGGAAAAAGCTCGGTTGGGAGCTTGCTGTTGGGATCCACGCTGGCCTCCTGCCACATCTGCCCAACTGTCATCAGAACAGGCCATTCTTGTGCTTCAAGGCAGGTGTCCTTGAAGATGACCCAGATGCCCTGGCCTTCTTGGCCTCCGGAGCAGTCTCCCTGCCAACAGATCCCTGAACAACCCAAAATCTGCTCTCTCAAGTTCAGGGATTTGATTCTGCTCTTTATCTTGGCCACTTCGCTCAGGATACTCAGCTTCACAGTCTCACGGTCACTGCAGCCAAGACTTCTCTCCATCTCCACATCTTTGACTAGTTCCTTCGTGGTCATCAGTAACAGTCCAGAAATATCCTGGGTTGCTTGCACCCAGCCCTGCTGCCCTCCCACCAGATGCCAGAGTGGCTGAAGTCCCCCAGGAGTACACGGGCCTGCGATCAGGGGGCTTTTTCCAGCCATCCAGAGGAGCCTTCGTCTCGGGTGGTCTGTAGCAGATGCTTGCCATGATGTCATCCATGTTGGTCTGTCCCCTGATCCTCTCAGCCGACTCATCAACTGTTCCAAGGCAATTCCTTTGCCCGGAGCACATGCCACCTCCCCCGGCTTTCCTGAGGAACCTGTTCCCAGGGCACGACCTGCTCGGCAGCTGCAGGGAAGGAGCCTTTGTTCTGTTGCCAGAAGTCACAAGCCTCCAGACTTCCCTCCCTTGGGAGACTCCATCCACAGCTCCTTTGAGCGTAGTCTCCGGCTGTCCCTTCTTCCTGCCTTGCAGTCCTGAGGCTTCTCCCATGTAGGGTCTGTGCAAAGACCCTGTTGGTCTCCCCCAGTGCCCTGTAAACCAGCCTGCTGCTAAGACTGGGACTGGGTTTCCTTGCCTTTCCTTTCAGATTACCTAGCATCCCCTGCAGGCATCTCCTGGATCCATTTCCATCTCTCAAATTCACCACAAAATCTGGCCTATGCAGGAGGTAGAATACTACTGCTGAGCACCTGATTCTTTTAATGATGCTGCATAGCCGAACGGCTCCAGGAGAGGGACGTTCACATGCCGTGCTTTCCAAACCACTGTTGCCTGGGGAGCGGTTCAGCACACCGGCACTGTTATTGTGGCCTTTGGAGTGATGATTATTATGAGTGTTATCATTCTGGATGGTGAGTTCGGCGGCAAACTGGGACCAGTTTCTGTGTTCAACAGCAGAGTCATTACATCGTGCACGATTTGCCATTGCGGACTGGCTGCACTTTGACATCATCAGATGGTTCCAATAACGCGGGAATGCCTGTTCCCCGGTGTGGGCCATTTCTAGGTCCCAAATTAACTTCTCACAGTGCTACAACAAGGCAGGAGCTGTGCAAGCGCACACAGTAAACTTTATGAAAGTGCTGAGCACGGACTTAACCTGGCCATGCAGAAGTCAGGCACGCAGCCCGAGCATGGCAACTCCTGCCACAGGCTCGAGACCTTCCCTGGGACGTGCCCGCTGGAGGTGCTGACTCTGGTGTAGCCCAGGTCAGACACCTGACTTTACACAAGGGAAGGTGGGCTTAATTTCATCCCAGTCCCTTTGAGGTTCAGCAGGAGCCAGACTTCAAAATCCAGGAGGGAATCACACGTCCCAGGTCTGTTTGGCAGAGCCCTTCCAGAATACAGAGCCAGAGGAAATTTCTGGTTTTCCCTGGGACTGTGCCTGTCAGAAACCACAGCCACGGCACCCGGTGTCCACATCGGGGGTGTTTTGTAGCTCCTCAAGCTCTCCCCGCCGTGGTACCGGCTGGTCACCACACGCGAGGTGTCGCGGTGTCCCAGGCACGTGGTGATTTACGGTTTCTGGTTCCCTTTTCCCTCCAGGAGAACAGCCATTACACAGACGTGGAGGATGCCAGGCTACAGTAACCAGGTACAGCTCCCACGCTGCGTTTAGAGGCTGATTCTGGGCAAAAGCTTTCATTCCATGCATGTTGGGGTGGGGGGGGTTGCTGCTTCAGAAGATGCTCTTTTCCACTGATTCTCTGTTTTCCTAGCACTGAGCCTGGCTGCTCTGCTGGGTCACTGATCTACCCCTCACTCCCTTTCCTAAAATGACAAATCTTTGAGGTTCAAGGCAAATTATGTACCTTTTTTTCCCTGTCCCCGCCTCCCTCTTCTCCTCGCAGCCCATTCAGAACAGCAGTGAGCAACAGTGTGAGGAAAGCACGAGGCTAAACCCTGTCCTGGCACGTTGAGCGAGACAAGCTGAATCGAAGTGCTGCTGTCATCTCTACCTGGCATTCAAAAGGAGAAACATGGCCCGACATCTTCCATCCATCTGTAAAGCAAAGACAAAGAAAACTCATCATCCCGGTGAATCCCCACTACCCCGTGCAATGGATTCGGAGCTCTGCAGCCAGCAGAGGCAGGAACCAAACCCTGCAACCCATAACCGTCACTGACTGGATAGCGGGAGAGCGGTTGTGTCACCAAATGAGTCAGAGATGTTATAGGGTTTTTTGTAGGGGAGGAGGGAGAACTAAGCCTAACCCAATAAAGACGATTTTTCCTGTGCTAGGTGAGAGCCAGAGCATTTGCTAACTGGGGGAAGAGTGCTGTTGCAGTTTGGACTATTTGTGTTCTTACGCTAAAGGTCATGTCGAGGAAGAGGGAGTGGGGTGAGCTGTCCTCCCAGAACGGTCACCTCCTGTCATGTCTCTTTTGCCCCATGAGCTGCCGCAGGTACACGGTCACTTCCAGGTGGAAAGGAGTCGGTGCTGGTGCACGTGCTGTGCTCTTTGCAGCTGCTCGAAGAGAAGGGAAGGGGAAAGGAAGCTGCCTGCAGGAAAGCAAGAGATCCCAAGCAGGAGAAACACAGCACACGTCATCTTCAGTGCTTCGGTATCCTCGTTCTCCAGTGGGAAACCGCTATGTACAGGCTGAGCAAGTCTCTGCACAGTAAGGGGGTGCACGCGTGTGTCGATGAGGCCCTTTTCTTGGACCAGCTGCTCCCTGGAAGGGATGTAATCCCCCAACTTCTCCAGCCCAGTGCCAGAGACATCAGCCCCTTCCCCGGGGTGCTGATGTCTCCTCTCGCCCCAGCCTCGGGGGTCCTCACACCGACGTGGCACGCCGGGAGAGCAGCTCCTGACTGCGAAGGCTGTGCTCCATCGCCAGTCTGGCGGGTCTGCGCAGCATGACGCCTTGCCTGAGCGTAACGAGACGGGTACCGGTGAATACCCCGAGCACGGTGCATGTGGGCGTGCAAGCACCTCCCCTGCCTACCCAAATTCAAGCTGCTTTTGACCCGAGCCACGTCCCGCGAGCGGAGGGCTGCAGCAGCCAGCATGCGGCTTGTTGTGGGAACCCCCTTACAGCGCACTCCCAAGAGGTCTCTCAGCCTTTCTCTTCTTGTTCGTTCCTCCTTTGTGGGCTTATCCAGTTTTTCTGAGTTCAGGGGTAGATGGGACTGAAACTCGCACAACACTTTATTCAGATCAGGTGTGTCCTGCCCGTCTCCCCTATTCCCCTCCAAAACACACACACACACATCAGTGCTTTGAATGCGGAACGGTGTCCACAGCTTCTCCTTGGTCAAACCCTCGAACAAACGTGTGGCCCCAGGTCATATAGAGGCTCTGAGACCCCCCACGTGGTCGTATAGAGGCTCTGAGAGGGAACTCCTGCTTTCTGCTCCAGCGCTCAGAGCCAGACCTCGTCTACGGCATCTCTCTTTGAAGGGGAAAACAGGTCCCGGGGGCCACGCTTCCCTCCCCCGAGGGCCATCCTGGAGCAAGCATGGCTCTTGAAGCACAATGTTTTGTTTGCATTTCTTAGTTTCAAATAATTCATGAGGGATTAAAGGGATAACCGTGCTTTCCCCTACCTTTTTCCGGTTCCTGTACAATTTATCCATTGTGTTGTACTGAGCCGTTGTAGAGCTGTTTTCTAGGCTTTGAGAGATGAGCTGCAGTTTTTGCTATGAACTGACTGTGATGCTGATGTTTGGGAGAAAGGTGACCTTGTACATACAATCCTGTATAATAAAAGAAAGAAATCTAATTTGCTTTTGCTCTCTTCTCTCTCTGTCGTACGTACCACACACACACACGCTGTTTTCCTCTATTTCAGACAGGTAAGTCTTCTTTGCCTTTCTAAGCTTCAGCGCTGCCCACAGGATTTGCTTTCCCTTACACAAGGTATATCCCACTGGGCTGAGCAGAACATCTGGGGCTCTGGGCTTTTCCTCCGGAGGCCTGGAAACTCCATGCAGGAGAGCAGCAGACAAATCCAGACCTTTAATCTCTGGACTTTGCACTGGTCCAGCTCATAACAGACTGGAAAAATGAGGCTGCTGTTCCAGTTTGCACGAGCCAAGGGTGCTAATAAGTGCTCCTTAAGCACAATGTCTTCGGGCCGACTCCCCAGTCCCTTCCTCAGCAGAGCAAAGCTCACAGCCTGTTGCCAGCTGTGCATTGTTCATGGAGTAATCATCCAAACCCCGGCACATTCGGCACCTGAGCTGTGTCTGGAGGGCACCAGTGACCACATGGGGAGAGCCAGCTGCTACCACATGTTCAATGCTTTTTTAAGTTTCCAGTGCTGGAAAGTTGTCTGCTGAGCCTGGCCTGAGCTGTCATCCAGCACTGGAGGGCAAAGCTGCCTACTGCATCTGTTCAAGTTCATGTCGGTCTGGGGATGCTTGAGCGTCCATCCGTCCATCCGTCCTGCCATCAGTCACCAGTTCACTTCAAGGTGAGGAAAGCGGCATGGTCAGACTAATGGCTGGACATCTTTGCAGCTGGGAAGAACAAGGTAAGGCAGGGAAAAAAAAAATTTAAAAGCAGGTCAAAACATTTGGCTATCAAGAAGATCAAAATGAGCCCAACCTTTAGTCTGTTGACCTGTGTGTGTACCTGGGCCCTGAGAGCGACCATGGCTCAGTGCCTCGGAGGAGGGAAGAGCTCCATCCCCCCCTGAGCCCCCGTCTCACTGGCCAAATGCTGAGCCTGGCACCGGGTCATAGACTCATAGAATTCACTAAGGCTGGAAAAGACCTCTAAGATCATCGAGTCCAACATCAACCCAACCCCCCCANCACGCTCCAGCCCCTCAATGTCCTTCTTGTCATGAGGGGTCATTGCAGCACGGTGCAGCTCATCAGCTTTAGGCCATTGGAGCATGGTCGAGATCTAGCAACAACCCTTTTGATTTTTTTTAGTTATTTTGGGAGGGACAGCGAGGGTCTTTGGGAGCTCTTACGCAGGCCCCTGTATGGTAATTAACTTTGCTGTTGGCTGTAGGTAGGGCCTGGATGAAATGAGGTCTGGGTTTTTCATGCTCTTTGAGTTCCATATGTGGCTATGCACAAAATCTTTGCGTGAAGAGGCAGGGGCAGAGCAGTGGGGTGGGAAAGGGACCGCACACCACCCCTTCCACCTCTTAAGGCCGTGAAGGGGCTGCAAAGCTTCCTGCTGACTTCACTGGGTCCATGGGGAGAGGAGCAGAGGGAGAGGAGATGCCACCGCCCCCCCAGCACTGCTTTCCCGGGGACGGGTGGGCAGGGGACAGGCAGATGCCCGCTGCAGGGGCACGAGGCACAGGCAGAGCTTTGGAGAAAGAGGCAGGTGAAAGCACATGGGCTGTAGATGTCACAGGGGAACAGACCGCAGGGAAGAGCAAAGGCCCCATTACTGGGCTTGTCCTGGTTAACAGAAAGATGTGTGGCCCTCCCCAAGGCATTTTAAATATCCGTGACACAAGAAGATCTGTCAGATCTCGTTAGGTCTTGAATGAATGTAAAGGGGTCCCACCCTTCATGCACCCAACCTCCTTTTTCATGATCCAGTGTCCCCACAGAGTCGCTCCCTGTAAGTTGTCCCTGCCCTGCTGTGATGTGGGAAAACGAGGGTTGGGCCAGTCCATTTTCCCCCAGCATTTCTCCCAGGGCAACAGTTAATTCAAAATCTGCACACTCTGAAGAAAAGCGACCACCACAAATTGAGCAACTTAAATGAACATACACACAGTTTCCATCTTGTGAACTGGAAAAAAAATGCTTTTGTTAAAGCCTTTCCCCACCACCCACAAAGACAAGATCTCATTACCAAGCGCCCTGGACCTCGCTTGGCGACAGCAGCGTGGCCGTTGTTGGAAACAAAACTGAAGGTCTCAGTCCCCACTGCCTTGCCTGCACCTCTACAAAGGAAACATGAAATGTAGGAGGTTGCTGACACACTTTGGGCTTAAATGTGCTGCTCTGGATGGGAATAGCAGACGTGCAGGAAGTTTTGGCACTCTGCTTTTTCATTTGATGGCCTCAGTCGTCATTAGAGCAATAGAGCAGAGTTGCTCCGGTCCCAAATCCTCCTTCTATGTGCTTCTGGACGTAGAAAGGCCATCTGTCAGGCCAAAACGCCTGTGATCTTGCATTCAGTTTGAGTCAGGAGATGCAACAAAAGCCCCCACTAACTTTAATAAATCCTTTTAACTTTAATGAGCATCACGGTTAAAGTCCATGTGGCCCTTTGGATATACTTCAGTTCCTGCAGCTGCAACAGGACCCATTCTTCAGGGAATTTGTGAAAGCCAGTTGCTGCCTCTGTGAAAGTTATCATATCCCTCCTCCATTGTCTTCCCATTATCTGCAGGAGACTTAATTCCGTATTTTTTCTCTTCTCAAGAAAGCTGTGGAAACCTTTGGAGGTGTGGTCAAGAACCCCAAGGGCTCCTGGTGGAGTCTGTCCATCCTCTGTCAGGAAAACACACCCGAGTCTGGGACGAGGACGGTCCGATGCCAAAAGGACTCAGACATATCCAAAATCCTCTGCACGTGCCCGGCAGAGGGGCCCGAGCAGCCATTCCTGCGCCAAGCCCTGCACCACTGGCACCACTCACGTGCCCGTTGTGGAGGTGTGTGGACGGGCACGTGCCAGTACGGACGCACTGTACCAGTTTAGAGAGAAAACCTTCAAGTTCAGCACCTTTTCATTGCCCAGATTTACTTCCTATTAGAATCACAGAATCACTAAGGTTGGAAAAGACCTCCAAGATCATCGAGTCCAACCGTCAACCCAACCCCCCCATGCCCACTAAACCATGTCCCCANAAATATTAGGTGGATTATTTTCTCTGACAGGTTTGAGAGGGTTCCTCAAACACAACTTCTATGGATCCCAGCTTTCACCCCCTCCCTGGGCTCACAGCCCCAGTGATTCGCCCAAACTAGTTGCAAAGGAGACCCAGAGAAAGCGTGATTGAGGTAGACAAGATGCGAGAGGGGGGAAAAGGGGAGGATAGAGGTGAGAGACGCAGGCAGAAGCAGGAACCCGGTCTCCCAGCCCGCAGAGCTGCCTGCAGTACGTGAGCCTCCTTGCTGATGCCTTCTACTCCCGTTTGCCAGCAGACATCGTGGAGGGTGAAGCACAGACCAGAGGTGCAGCCTCCCCTGTCTGCTCACCAACCACTTCTTCATCCCTCCTGCCCCACTGGTGGGCACCTGCTGCGGCTCCTCCTCAGCACCGCAGCTGAATTCACCACGCTTGGGAGCCAGAGATGTCCCCGCTTGGGTGTTGGGTTGGCCACGAGCGGCTGGACGGGAATGTTTTCAGCCTGTCAGCAGCTCTGGAGCATCACGCTCTGGGCACAGCACAAGCAGCTCCTTGAGGCCAAGGTGAAAATTTCCTGCATTAGGACCATGACCAAGACCTGGGAGGCTTCGGGAACTTTCATCTGCACGTATCCTTTGATAAAACTGATTTGGGTGCAACAAGGTGGCGACACTTAGATATATCCATTTAAACTGCTTAAAGACCAGTCAGGCTGCAGGGTCCAGGGACCCAAACACAGCACCCGACCCCATTGCGACGCAGGAGCCCGGAGCACGGGAGACTCGTCCTCCCAGGCAGGTGCAGCCCTGGCCACGGCTCCTCACGCTGCAGAGCTGCAGGAGCCGTGCCAGCACCGCCTTCCCAGGGGCAAAAGCTGCGATGTCCACGTGCCACCAGAGCTGGCTATTAATACTCTGTCACAGGGGGAGAGAGCGTGTGCACAGGCTGTTAACACAAGAAATTAGGAACTTGTTTGCATATCAGCATCTAATATAACATTTCAGTAAATGCATTAAGAGCTTTATGTGAAGGGAGCTCAAGCCGTGCAGGAAGCAGGCAACCAGCAGGAGGAATAGGGACAAAAGTAGAATAATCTTAAACATACCATAATGAACTATCTTTGTACCTAAAAGTTCTTCTAAAGTCATTCACATACCCCTGGCTGATTGGGTATGAACAAGGAATCAGAAATCATTTTTATGTACTCAGGGCTCTTATGGCCAACACAGCCGCCCGGGACGCACATTTGCATTCAAAAGCCTAAACTTCAAGAGACACTAGAGAGAGAAAAGGAGAAACAAAGACGTGTTAACAGCAATGTTGGGAAGGTGGATTGAAACTAAAAGGACAGGGAAAAAAAAAAAACCAGAAGACATTAAGAAAAGTAACAGCACGGGCACCCAACCCTCCAGGACACCTACAGTTGCAGCCCAAAGCGTAACCCAGCAGACAGGTATCCCCAAGAAATTTTCCAGGTCTCAAGGCTTGGACACACAGGACATCCTAGGAAGAAGTAGCACAGCAACTCAAAAGGTAACCAGGGGTTACGTAGAAGCAAAAATGTAATTCCTATCAGTTTTACTTGTAGTCATTTGCTCTCGGCCTCTTACAAAACAGCCTGGCCTTAAATCTTTACCAGACGCAGCTGCTCACACCTGCACTTGTCCGGTGCTGGGGCAGAGGGAACCGGCTCGAACCCAACGCCGTGGACCGGCCTCTCTCCTTGCAGAGCTCAAATCCCGAGGACGTGGCGAGGGGAGGCACCTCTCCGGGGCTGTACCCACCGTGCTGGCGGGAAATTCAGGCTGGGCAGCATTTCTTCCTGCCAGGAGGCAAACGGGGGGCACGGGGGAGCAGGTCAACAATGGCTGAATCTCTGGGGCACGCAAGTGGCTGGTCTTTCAGCTGATGTTTCTCCTTCTCTTGTTCTCCTCGCCCAAAAAGAAGCAGTTGATTGAGCAATGCACCCTTGCTCCAGCCTCACCATTACCTGTCACATACCTGCACACGTGAATGGATTTCCCAACAAGGCCATCATAAAAATTTCTTTTCCTTCCTGGCAACACTGGGAGCATTCTGCAGGTGGTGGAGCTCAGCCCTGCTCAGCACGACGCTGCGGGCAGGAGCTGCCTTCACAGGGACTGAGACGCTGGTGGGAAAGTGGCCCAAAACATGGCTGAGATGAACAATGCTGACACCACAAAACCAACATTAAAAGGCAAATGCTTCAGAACCTTAATAGCAAAAATAAGGACGAAAGATGCAGTTGGCTTCTCTAATTCACTCCAGGTCCAGCTTTCAAAAACGCTTGATGCATTGGGTGATGAATTCTTTTAAAAAACATATCACAGCTGTGGATGTTGACACTTGGAGCTGTGCTACAAAAAGCTTTTGAGAAATCTGGTCCTAAATGAACCAAAAACAATGGTCCATTGAGAATTGTTCCCATCTGCAGAAAACCTTAATAATGCATTTGAGGAGCAATTTTCCCTTGGGGCAGAAGAACACTCGCCCACCTGTCCTCAGCATTGGGAAGAGGGAAGCCAGAGAAGGTAACAGGGGTATGTGATGGGGTAGCAACAGGCAGCACACAAGCAGGACTTTTCTGTTCCTGTATGGCACAACATATGCTTTCCATCACCCCAGATCACCATCCGTCACTGCACTCATTTAAAATACAGACACAAAAATCAAGTGCTGCTTTTGCAACTGCTCCTCACCGCTTTCTACTCCTGCCTTAATGGATCTGAATTATTCCCCCAGCAGGAAAAGCGTTTCCCCAGCAGCAGAACATGCAGAACCTGCGCTGAATCTGGGAGCGAGGTACTGAAATAACACAGAACCAGCCAGCCAGGGCAAAACCCATAGCACTCTGCAGGAGGTACATTTCATCTGTCGTCATTTTAAGACAATTTCTGTCTCTCATTCCACTTCACTGTAAGGAACAAAAAATACTGGGTTTATTGCCATCATTTCAGCTGGTTTTCTGGTAAAAGACAGCTTTTTCAGTTAATTATAAATATATATGTTGAAATTAGTATGATACTGTCTTTCAACAATATCATAGTAGAGACCATTTCACACATTATAATTTTTGTTGTGGGATCATTTTCCAATTCAAGACAGATCTCCGCTCTTTTCTTACCAAAGAAAAAATAACTGCATTGGCAAATGAGCAGCAAGGCTCCCTGCCCTTCCAGCCACCAAGCCCAGACGTATGGGAGAGTCCTGCGTCCTCCCAAATCCCAGCCAGGAACTATCCTGATAGGATGGGATTTGCGTTTAGCTATCCAACTTAACGCCTTTGCTATCCATCACCACCGGGTGTGTGTGGAGAACGTCTGCCTTGGAAAATTGCTAAACTCCTAGCAGGGACCAACTCAAGGAGTCTGCTGAACTTGAGCCAGTAAAGAAAGTGCAAGAACATCACCGAACAGAGGACATGCAAAGAGCCACCCAACTTAGAAATGGAAAAACCCTGCTCATACCCCAGCTCATATGTGGCGATATAAAACATACTGACAGAGAAAAACCAGTATATATAGTCTAATCCCTTCTGTACTTCAGAAGACGAGGACTGGCCATAGCAATGGCTTGGCAGAGCACTCGATGGGAATGCAGAGGGACGGGCTGTCGCTGTGTTAGTTCCTACCTCTGTCTCATCCCCATCAGCTCTGCTCCTCATGGCACTCCCCTCGTTCCTGCCTCGGGTTTCTTGACTCCTTTTAAGTATCATTTCAACCCACAAGGCTGTGGATGTACAAGACCCACTCTTCTGGAACATGCAAAACAGGCAAAAAAGCGTGGTGCACTGGGCATTACAATCCAAATTAGCATGGTTTATCTGATATACACAATCACCTTTTTAACAGCAGAGCTCACAACAGTATTTCAAGGTAGCAGGAATATTAACCCAGAACCAGTGCCTCTGCACACACAAATCGATACCTTTCTGATTGCATTTCTTAGTTTTTTCTCTATGGCATTTGCATACTTGCCCAATCCTCGCCTTTTGTTATTTCTATGCATTAAGTTTAATCTTATTTTTTCATTACCTACATATTTCCTTTCTATCTTCAAGAACCCTTCAACTTTCACAGCAAAACCGCTCTCTGCTGCAGGGATGACCGCAGCTCCATCTCCGGTAAAATGGCAGCAGCGGGACTGCCGTGGTGGCAGCAGGAGTTGCGAGACGCCAGCCCGGGTGGGCTCGGGCTGCGGAGGGGAGGTTAGCCCAGGCAGGAGGGGCTGAGAGCCACAACGGTGCAAACACTCCCTGTGTTTGCTTGGAGTTTCCTTCTGCTGGGTGATCCTGAGCCGTTCGGGGAGAGGAGGACAGCACAGCTGGGACATCCACTCCTGATTTTCACCCTGTGCTGCAGCTTGGCCCCCTCCTTACTGCTCAGAAGATCCCCTTCATGTCCACACATGCCACAGCATCCTGCCTTCTCATTTTGGCCAGCTCAGAAGACACCTCTCTGCCCACAGCATCTCCACAGCTCCAGCCCCAGCACGCTCCTCATTCTTCAAGCCCGAGTATGTTCTTGGTCGAGGGCAGGATTTAATGGCCACCTCCCTCATCCAGAACAAAGTGTAGAGGGAAACAATGTGCTTCAGCACGCAGCTTAAATGAATCTGAGAAAGTGGAGTACATCTGGAATTAAAAACAGTCACATACAAAAAAAATTTTGAGACCCCATGGCCATCCCCAAACGGCCTCTCACTAACAGGGAAACCTCAATGGCAAGAATAGACTCAAACCTAAATAACCACTTTAAGAGAACCGATGAGATCTTTGCGCAGCTCCTTCAGAAGAGAAAAGAAAAATGCAATCCTCCCTGCTGGCTGGGACTCGTAGGAAAGCAACCCATTGTTTGAGAGTGTCGGAAAGTGTGGAGACAATGAAAGGAAGCAAAACATTTTATACTTCATTTCAGATGAGTTCATGTTTCCCAGAACATATTTTCCCATATTCATAGTGGAAAAAAAGGCTATTTTGGTGCTGAACAAAGACATAGCACAAGGCCTGCAGCAGGCTCTGAGGACCATGAGCAGTACAGAAAGACATTTCAGTCCACAAAACTAAAAAGAACCGAAAATTTATTTTTTACTTTCCTTTTGTGCCTTGCTTTCAAAATGAATTACATCTAGCTTTTCCTCCTGTAATGAAGGCATTTCTTTTCCTTTTTAAATGAAAATTAATATTATCAGAAGAGGACTGAAAGACCACATTAGAAACACCAGGATCCAGCTGTGTGACCTAACACTGGTGACAAGCACGGCTTGCCATCAAAGTCCTGCTCCACTCCAAGTGAAACGTTCCCACACGGAAGAAAGAAATACATGAAACGTATGGGATAATTACCCAAAGCAGCAAGCTAGGCTGGGGGAAGAAACAAAGGTTTTAAAACTAATTTGTTTGAATACAGAAGTTAGAATTAAGGAAGCTGCTGCTGTGTTAGAAAACCCAAAGTCTCTCTGAGCCCAGAGACCCACTATGGAAGATGCAATGGGCTGAAGAGGAAGGTATCCACACATTTCTGCTGGGTATTCAGCAGAAAAACTATTAATAACACAGACGCAAAGTTATGACTGTTTTATTTCAGAAATATGGAGTTGTTTGCCATATGCAAAAAGGAAAAAGGATGAACTGCAAGCAAGGAATGAGCCTGGCATTACAGTCACAGGCAGAAGGGAAGCAAGAACATATTTTTCTTCTGCAAGGAAAAGACAAATCCCCACGTCTATCGGGCAGCAACGTGTTTCCAGGGCCAGCTTAAATTGCTACTTCTGAATAAAGAAGTATGGTTGCTCCCTTGGGCTTGTGACAGAGACTAACAGCACAGGTTCAGCCATATTCTTACATACAGAATATGTCAGAACATATAGCGTGTATATGTGTATGACACCTATGGGAATATGTATGTATATCTTATCTATATTCATCGATGGTGAAGCACCTACAGTAAAAGCAGAGTCTCTCTAGGCTTTTTCTAAAAACTAATCACCTCTGGAGGCACTTCCCCGTCTTCATTATTGACTATAGGAAGAGCTAAAAAACCTGGATTTCTTAGCCAAGGGCCTGGAGCCGGGTGAGGTCCCTTCAAGCCAAAGGCTTTTACAGATGAGACACCACGTGTCAAAGAGCAGCAAAGAGTCCTCGAACCTGTTTATCTTTAGGATTCCACAATTTCCAAGAAATATCTTCCTTCAAAAGCCTTTTTCCTCCTCCTGTCACAAGATCATTTAAGCAACTGATCAGGATCAGAGCAACCTTTCTTCTCCATCAGCTCTGCATTCGAAGGCGTACTGAGGGAAAGGACACATGAAGTTGCGCTCCCTTCTCTGCCATAGGAAAATACTGTTTATCCAAAATCCTTTTAGCTATTAGCCCAAATTAGAGCCATCTGAGAAGAGTTTTCCCAAGGTTGACAGACACCTGGGACTAGAGCAAGCTGTGACTTAGGTCAAATACCAAAACGCCACTACACATGCAGAAAGCAGAATGCAAGGTAGAGCCATGAAAGTCCAACCTAACCCTGGCCGATCCCCATAAACATTGTGGGAATTCAAACATCTGTAGGCTTCAGCCGTAGGCCCTCTTTGCACTGCTGGAAAAGCCCAGGAGAGGCTTTCATCAGATCAGGCTTGTCCTGACACCTGACCACTATCTCTCACCTGGGTCTCCCTGGCCATTTTCCTCCAGGGACACCAAACTGCCCATTTTCCCACCATTTGGGTCCTTCACGTTTCTAGGGAAGAGGGAGCTTGGTAGCTGGAGAAACACAACGGTTAACAGGACAGCTCAGAAGCAGGACAAGTGAACGCAGACTTACCAACCGGGGTTACAGCACCGTCCATCCAGACCGATGTCCTGCCTCCGGCAGGGGCCACAAACTGGTTGCGCAGGGAAGAGCTTGCACTGGAGCAGCCAGGGTGCAAACCCACGGACTGCGAGGGCAACCACTTGTCAGAAAGCTACAGAAAATTATTTTCTGCTACTTGGGCAACGTGGGACTAACCTTTACTATGACAAAACCAATTTAAAAATAGAAAAGCAAGCAATTATTTTGGAAGCCGGTGTGGCTTTGGAGTTTGTTGTCCATACAGGCTGAAGCTGAACTGGTAATTCTTGTGCAGCTTCTGTTTTCTGCTAAACATCTGCCTTCAATTCTTTCTCAAAGTTTGGCCTCCCGCTTGCTTGGATACTCTTCTATTAGTCTGGTAATATGGAATAAACCTCTAGCAAAAAACTGTGCAGAGGGGCAGAGCAGATAGCTGGAGAAATGTTATTTAAAACATTAATAGATAAGTTCTAATGAATCTTAGCTGTCAGCATCACACTCAATTTTATTCTCTTGACTTTCAGAGCTTTCCTGCTATTTCTATTTCTGTACCTCCTCCACTAGAACCATCATATGCACTTTCGCCTGACTACAGCTGAACATCCCATGCAATTCATGACAAACCTTGTCCTGTTTTCAGCAGCAGCAGCTTTGAAGGTCTGCTTTTTCTTCTCCTTGCTCACAATCTTAGGTGACAAAGAAGTTTCCCTGTCAAGCAGGCCCACAATTGACACAAACCAGTGATTTTAGGGTGTGATGTACGTGTCTGGAGGACACAATGCATGACGACCCATGCGCAGTACTAACCAGAAATCCCCCACTCTCAGTGGAAACTTTTTATAAATGCTTCTCCTTCTTTATACCATTTCTGTTTATAAAAATACTACTGCTTTGATTAAATACTTGCTCTGGCCGGAAGCTTCCATGAAGAGAGTTTCATCTCACTTATTTTCATAATAGAAAATTATTTCAGTAGAACAGAACCACAGCACCTCAGAGGTAGCTGATCCCACTGCATCTATACTGAACCAGAGAACTAGATCTGTTTTCATTTTACTGGTTACTTTGGTGACCTGAGCAAGGTCACCTAACCCTTTGAGTTCCAACCCCCTGACTACGCAATGAAGACAAAAGCATTTACCTGGCAAAAGTGGGTTATAGAGATTATTCTTCTTACAAAGGATATCAGTAAATTTTAGGCTGACTGACTCCTAGGGCCTCCAGTGACAAGTCTGATTTTCTTTTGCATGTTCTGGGCTGAAAGAACCCAGAACATGCATCTTTACTGCTGGAAAGGAACAGACCTGCAACAGCTTAGATTACGTAGATAATCTAAGAGAACTCTGGGCACAGAGGAGCCATGGAGAGGAGCAACCCAGCTGCATCTCTGCGCTCTTTGTCAGCTCCCAGGCTCCTCCCCAAGCCACTCATGCAGGGATTCCGTTCCACTCTGCAGAATCTTCTGCAGGTCTTTCAGTACCTAAAAGTCTGGCTCTGACATCTCCATACGCACCATACAGCCAATTTTCAGCTCACAGAGAAAAAAGCATGGAGAAACACAGTTCTGTCTGCCTCCAAATACATGCCTGCATGCAGACCCAAGGCAAACAAAGCTATCACCTTATTCTGTTAAATAAGCAGCTTAAGGATGGAATTCTTAAATTCAGCTTAAGTACAAAACTCTTTTTTTGCCTCTGAACACATGACTGCACTTCAAACTTACATCAGCCTTACAAGCAGCAAGAGGCATTTATGTTCATACAACACTTGTGGTAGACTATACTCCTTTTTTAGTGTAGACTGGAAGAAAGGGTTTGTTTTTTAAAAAAAATAAAAATCAACTAATAGCCGCTCTAGACACAGAACACTTTCCATGCATCAGTGAGGTTATTCCACAGGTAAATTAGAGTCTACAGCTCAAGATGTTTCACTCAAATATTAGTCATCAAAACCAATGCCTTCAGGATTTCATGCACAGACTCAAAATACATGTATAAAATACACCTGTAAGGCTCTCCTGCGAGCCAGGAGAGCTCACAGATGATGGGTTTGAATAATTATTTATTCCTTTATTAACCTGATCCTTTTGATCCAAATATACTGAAGCCAAACTTTGTATTTAATGCACTAAAATACAGCACCAGCTTAAGGCCATACTGTACATTAAAGGTATTTGACCCAGGAAAAAGCAAGCATTTAAAACCAGAAAGTATCATTGTTCTTCAGCTATTTCAGTGTGTGCCAACAGCAAGTCACCAAATCAAAAAGGCAATTAGTACTTCTCCAAAAAGTTTTACTTCCAACAGGAGAATGCGTATTTGCTAGAGAAAAAACAAGAATACAACAATAGTGTTACAAGAGGCACTGATCCTGGCTTTATTCACTTAAAGATACATCCAACATTTGTTATAGCTCACTTGAAATTCAAAATGCTTTTAAGAAACCAACCATAAAACCTTGATTTTTGCCTTACAGTGCTGTCAAGTTTTTAAATAGCAAGTAAGTGACTTCCCAGCAAGACTGTGTTCTGTATTAACATACATACAAAGATTAAAACTTGGTAGAAACCCTTCAGTTTCTGATATTTGATGAATTGCATTCAGAATGACCACCATTTTCTCTGGGGAGGAGGCCACTCTGCTTACCTGCAGGGACAGGTGCCCCGGGGTCCTGAGCTACTACACCTTATCCTGACCCTCTGCCATTTTGGCAATTAAATGAGAACTGTCCCCCCTTAAGGTACTCAAGAGGGACTTCACTCCCCATTTGCATCTTTGTACTTGGCAGCTGTAACAAAATTTCTACAGCACTAGAAAAACTAGTTAGGACAGCACTATGCATGTCCCCTAGAGATTACTGATACTGACCGCTAGCAGAGAGAAGTGCACATTATGATCAAGAAGCATGTGTTAATTTGGAACTCAAGCTACTTGGCAGTATCTTCTGTAAATTCAAGATTCATATAAGACAGTGTGTTGCAGTCATCATATAATGATGTTACCTAGATCCTTTTTTTTTTTCTTTTTTTTGCTGCATTTATTTAGATTCTTTTTAAAGTGGTGAAGAGTGCAGGACTTAAGAAATATAAACATTTCTCTATTAGAAATTGCAGAATTTAGTACTATGACACTATGAAAGCTTACAGTACAGTTTATCAATTCTATGTTATGATTCAGCATCAATATCGTGTCTGAACTATCTCAGAGCTACATTCTGCCTAATTAAGCAGTATCAACATGTCCTGATGTCACTTTCTGTGCAAAATGCATTCCCATATTAATGTGGCTATAAAAGCATGAGCAGCTCTCATGTTGGTATGTCGTTCCTGTGACTTTTTGTGACTGGTTTCTCTGTTTAATGATAGCTTAACTGAAAATAAGCTTGTTATGTAAAAATAAAATAACCTGTATCTTAAACTTTATTCTGGGTCTTGGACATAGTTCAGTGACATGATCTGCAGAACAACACGCCAACCATTCCCATGAGCTGTTTAAAGAGGAAACTGAAGGAAAAATCCAAATCGAAGACACTCACTGTTATAGTATCTTTAATTTATCTTGTGTTTTACAGAAGTCTGAACGGATTAAAAAGCACCTCCTTTCCCATCACGTTCCTTACAGTTGGTAAAATATATCCAATGAGCAAATGTATGTGAACAGCTTGAGGATCTGCATCTTGCAAGGATTTCACAGACCAATCAATCAAAAGCCAAATTTCTTGTAGTTTTTACAATCTTGTTTTAATACAATGGTAAATCCATTCAGATTGTAAACCTGTCCAGTCATATCTCCCCAGAACACTTTGCAAAATCCAGTGTTGATTAGCAAACTAGTTAGCTTTGGCACGGAGCTGTGCTCTCTTGCCTGTGACAGCCTGGAAACCAGTTTTGATGCTGGCGACGGAGCAGCGAGAGTGGCAGGTCTCACACTGCAAGAAATATAATCTGGTGTCCTTCTGTAGGATTGTGTCTGGTGACCGACACGTATGACAGGTGACATACTCCTCTGCAGAAAAGGAATTAAGTTGCAGTTAAAAGATGATGCATTATCAGCAGACAAGTCACCACTTCTTCAGCCTTTAGTTTAACAATTGTTTTAAAAGGCTGTTCAAATGCAGCTACTAACTTAGAAGTAGCTTACTATGAAAACCACAGAGGTTGAGGCAACCTAAAAATTCCCCCTAGTTCCCAGGTTAATAAAGACTAGGTTTCATATGGTACATTATGCACTGACACTGGTGTTTTAAAAATAATAACAGTTAAGACTTCCCACTGGCGTTCCATAACTTCCTCTGCTGAATCAGCATTCCCAGATGTCAGCAACTCTTGTACAGACACGGCACTAAAGCAGTATTTTTTGTTACATATAATCTGAGTCCTCTGACCAGCAGTCAGAGGACACTGTATTTGTTAATTAATGTGTACAACAGACTTTAAAATTAACAATTACTTATTTTCCATAGTCCTCATCAAAGCCAAGAACTGAAAGTCAGATGAAAACAAGCAATTCTTAAATGCTCTTACTGTTTTCCTTGGTATGTTTTAGTGCCAGGACAGAGTACGACCTACGTGCTTATTATAACCATGGCAGAACCACCTGTACTTGCATTATTTCATTATAAAGCTGCAGCAAAGTTGTAGTTTCTTAGCACAGAATCTCCACAGCATGCACACACATGGGGGCCATACATGGGCCACTGGTCATCAAAAGGGGTCCGAGAGAAATCTATACTGGAAAAGGGAGTTATACTTACTGATATATCTTCTCAAGACATTTTCTATCTGTTTTTGCTGGAATCTTCCTTTGATTACAAGTTGGTTATTACCATCTATTGAGCCACTAATTTAAAAGAAAGATTAATTAATTATTTGATTTGCAGAAGACATCAAGCATTAAAACAAGTCAGGAACATGAAGCAAGGTGATGATGCATTCTTCAAGATAAGAGTAAGCCAGAATTACTTTGTGGAAAAAAATGCAAAATTCTGAAGGCACTTAAAAACCTAGAGGAAGTTCTGCCCAAGCATAACCCTCACTGCAGTAAAAGCAAACTCTAGTTAAGCTACCCAACCAGAAGAACTTTACAAAATTGAGAATTAACACCTGCTTATCTCACAGAAGTGACCAAGACAACTCCCTAGTAAGGTGTAATATGACTAATAAGATCCTCTTCTAGCCATTCTGATGTAGTAAGTTGAATGTTTTTTCACATTATGGTTTCTAAGTTTTTAAGTCATCTGGAGCTGAAGAGACTCCAAAGCCCATTCAAATGGGCATTTGTTATATATGCGTTACAGTTAGACTCCTTGATTCCTGTGTCTACATATAACAACACTGTAGTATACAACAGAGAAGTGAACAGACAACCAGAAAGTACACCACCACAGCATGAGATCTTCGATAAGAGGCATATAAAATCAACACTGTTTTTATGCTAAGACAGGTGGATTTAACTGCAGCATTAGACAGAATAACTAGCTACAGGCCCACAAGACTTGCCGTTAGGCAGTCAGGCATTCTCTCCTCCCTAGCTATCTATCATCTGTCTTAGGTTGATAGGAGCCACAGAGCCATCCTCAGTGATTGTGACAAACAGCTCTGCTATCAGAGCATCTTTGAGAAAGGTCCCAAATAGGGAAATCAAACCCCTATCCAGACTGTTCCCTGGGACTTACACTTTGCCTCTGTACCTATTCCCTAAGATGGTATCTCTTCAATCACCCAGCACAGCATCTATGCACAGGGAAGGAAAGCCTGATGTTCAAGCATATATACACAGACCTAAACCCAAGAATTTTATTTTTGATCAGACAACATTAACTATGTTGCCGTTGCTTCCTACATGCAGAAGCACATCATAGCCCAGGAGCCTTACCTTGTACCCAATTCTGCCAATAAAAATGCCAAGAGATGTTTTGGCTGACGATGTAATCTAAAAATAAAGCAAGGATATGTTTAACCTTCCCCCTTCAGAGAAATTTGATATTTATACAGGACTGGCAGGCTAAAACGATCTTAGATTACCAAGTTTAAAAGAGGGCAGTGCCAGAGGGTCTGCACCAAAGAGCATAGGCAGACAATGACTGAAGACACAAGAAACCTGAACAGTCCACAAAAAACCCCCATCATCCTCCCCCAAACCAAGCTCACAATTACAGTAACTATTGAAAATAAAGTTTTCTATTTGAGATTTTCCATTCTTATCCTCCCGTCCCCCACTGCCATTCCCCCAGAAAAGTTTCATTACTAGCTACCATTAAAAATTCACTTCAGTATACTACCCAGATTCTCAGTATGATTTCATCAGGACTGTCTTCTGGCACACTTAGGAAACAAACCAGATATGCATTCCCAGAAGTGCCCAGAAAGAACAGAACTGCCTTCAAA
This sequence comes from Pelecanoides urinatrix, assembly GCA_013400755.1. Classification (NCBI taxonomy): domain Eukaryota; kingdom Metazoa; phylum Chordata; class Aves; order Procellariiformes; family Procellariidae; genus Pelecanoides; species Pelecanoides urinatrix. The sequence goes on from VZTQ01001383.1 coordinate 149,877, forward strand.
AATTACTGAACTCCATACCATTTACTAAGAGAATAGTATTTGTAGTCAGCTCAAATCAGAAAGAACTTTCCCCACCCCCCTGCGCAACACTTGCAAATAAAATATCACTGGTGGCCCAACTACAGACTTGATAGAAGCCAGTGACCTCACAAAAGCAAGGTTTAGTTTCAGTCCACAAGGCCATGTAGCAAGCCTACGGTTTTCATAATTTAAGTATAAAGTAAGAAATTATCTCAATAAATCATTTTCATAAATATCTTCTCACAGAGAAATGTAGAGGAAATGAGCAGTATGATTGAAATAGCTTTCAGTTTACTTGGTTTACTATGGTTTGCCATAGTCTTTTGTCAGAAAACATGCATTCACCACAACAGCCAACAGCACAGAAAAGTGCATTCACCTGCTATTCCTGGGAAATCTAAAGAGGAAACTTACAATTTGCAGATATCTGTAAAGTTGACAAAAGATGTTTTCTTGGTCCCTACTCTTACAACCTGCGGAGGCTTCATGACAAATTTTCGTTTTTCTCCAGCTACCATATCTGGATTTTTTTCCCGCATGATGTTAAATACTCTATTGAGCAACTACAAAAAAAGGGATTCGCATCAACATGAGTATCTTGCATTTCTCAAATGAAGTACATCACTTCTAAAAAAACTTGAAACAGCGTTCACAATGAATATTAGACTGTCTTTGTCCATTAGCATTTCCCCACATGCTTTTGAACACACACACACTCTTAAAAAAATGTTCTGATAAATGCAAAATATAAAAGCTGTTTCCCCAAGGGTTTATTTCATAATCTGCACATACCTCAGCCTATTTGCAGAGGTGTTTTAAATATCACGAATATTGCCCTATATGAAAATCAACTGTGATAGAAGATATGCTTTGTTATTTTTCTGTTCATGAGCTTCCGACTACAAGTCCTTTAATTTTAAGTTAGAACTAGGACATATGAGCATAAGGCCCCGCTCTACTGATGCACATCAACATGGAAAATTTAAGAAGTCTTTTGAACGTTACCTCATCATATGTGTAGTCCCTTTCTGAGCCTGCCCACGCAGGTCCTGACTGAAGGCTAAAAGAAATTCCATCATCTTTTTTGCTATCTTCATCCTCAAAAGCTGTCAAGAAAGTTGTTTGGGATTCATTAAGAAGAAAAGAAACATTCTTTAACCTGATGCTTACACCATTTCTAAAAGGTACATCAAAGAAGATTCCACTAAGATGTGGACACAAGTCTTCTCTCTTTGTCGGCCTACAAGGGACACCAGCACTTATGGCAAATTTATACAGTGCTTTTATAGAACATTTTTCTGATAAGTAATATAGTGGTAAAGGTAACAAAATGAATTTTGAAACAAAAGGCACTTGAACAGAACTCACCTACAACATGAACTACATTTCACTTTCAACATCTCATTGAGCTAGGTTATACTTTTACCTTCATCCTTCTCCATTATCTCATCTTCATCTGGAAACTTCACATTCTTCTTTTTCTTCTTTTTATTGCCCAGCATGATATCAAGGTCATCTTCAGGTTCTACTGCCTCTGGCACATCTCCTTCAATTTTCAAGTCCTGCAAATAAATAATAAGACTATAGTTTACAGTATTAAACACAGATTTCCATTGCACAACATTAGAAATACTACTAGTAGCACACTATACTAGATGAATTCTAGTAATATCCACCACAATCCTGAAATATAGCAGATAAGAATGGAACTAAAGCATGTTGAAGAGAGCACTGCACTATTACCATGAAGCAGGACTAGATTTTTATCTTCTGGTCTAACTCCTGGCTCGTCAAGAACAAGGTCACACTATCCTTGCCTAAAGGCATCAGCCATTTTAGGGCATAAGGGAACAAAACACCCTACATGCCAGACAATAAGGTAAGGCAAAGCTGTGCTACCAGCAGTCAGTCCAATTTGTTATCACAATTCTGCACATGTAGAGAACACAGAGCAAGCATTTCGCCTCTCTGGGGCAAATCAAAGGGATATTTTCTTCCCCAAAAGGCAGAATCCAAAGAAGAGGTTTACACATAGCATAACATATCTCTGTCCTCTTGCTGTCTGGGCTTGCCAGTTACACTGACATGGGATACAAACACACGACTTGGAATAAAACTTGAGAAGCATAAAAATACCTCATACACCTTCTGGAACACAGAACAGTAGCCAATCATTTCTAAAGAAAACACCAGAGTAAAAACACATTTCTTAGCAGATATATACCCTTTATTTGAAAGGCTGGCCTTTAGAGGACTATTCTGTGTGTGGCTTCTGACATCCATTTACTTCTCTCACCCCAAAAGACAATTAACCTTCATGTTAGTCAGCCTTTACTACAGATTGCAGAATTACTTGCTCATTGTGCAAATCACTTCTGGGCAAAAATCCCTGCAGGAGCAACATGTTCTGCAGAACCTACTATATATGAAAGACACAGTGAAACGTAAGTTTCATTATTAACTGCACTAAGACACAATGACAGACTCGAAACAACTCCTGCACTGCCAATCCCGAGAAAATGAAAGCAAGGAAGTTTCCAGCCACAGACAAGATGGCCTAGTTATGTAAACAAACCTTTACACCTTCTTCTGCTTCATCTATATCAAATATCTTTTTTGTTTTTTTCTTCTTTTTCTTTTGATTGAAGAAATTTAAATCATCCAGATCATCTGTTGCATCTAAAAAACAAAGGATTGCCAAATGAAGTATAACTGTAGAAACAGTTTAGACATTAAGGTTTCTAATTCACATCCAAATCTTCGAAACATTACAGTAAGACATAAGCAATGACCTGTAGCCCCTACAGAGATCTTTCAGGTTTTAAAGAGGTCATTCCCCTCTACCCCCAAATACCTCAGTACTATTTTACAGTTCCTGCCTCTCCTCACTGCATTTTCTTATTTTTCCAGTGCTTAATCTTTCTTTCTGCAGTACAACAGAAACTAGCCATTTTTGTCATTATAGTAAAAATGCCTGAAAAAAATGAAAACTGTAGGAGGAAGGTATAGTTTCTTTGGTCTACTGCAGGAGCCAATTTTATCAACAAACTGGATTTAAGTTAACAGTATTCCCTGAATCAGGTCATCTTGAAATGACATTAGCCTTAATTTAAAAAGGAAGGTTATATACACAATCGCAAGCTTACTTCCTGAATGATTCCAAAGAACACTCTAGTTATCACATTCACAGTTTCCAAAAGCTAGAAACCCTTTTAACCATATTTCTGTTATTCACACTATTGCTTAATTGTTCAAACGAAAAACAGCCATAATTGTGGAATTACTGCAACAGCTGCATGTGGAAGATTTAAAACTTCATGGTAACTATTTTAAGGATTCTCTTTTAATTGTCTCACACAAAACCCTCTGTTTGAGTCAGGAAAGTGGAATTTGCATAAGCCACTAGTAGCTTGCTAGATGTCTGTGAACGTGATTTCAAACAGGAGGGAAACACACCCTCCAAATAGGCAGCAGAGTATTACTCACAAGCCTCTAAAAAAACTAGGTCTCCAGCATTATACACTGTGATGCCAAATTCTTAAAATGAGGCGTGTAGTCTCAAAATACAGAAGGAATACCTTTGAGAGTTTATCTACGTGAATTCACTTTACCTTTCTTCCTGCTGTCTTCTTCATCTGCTTCAATATCTTTGTCTTCTGTTGGCTCTGGTTCAACTTCTTTTGTTTCTGATTGCTGAGTCTCTTCCGCTTGTGTATCCCCTCCTTCCTCATCCAACATAAAGGGCTTCTTCTTTTTCTTCTTCTTCTTGCTCATAGTGGGATCGAAAATCATCTGTAAAAGTCAAGAGTTCCTTAGCAGCATAATAATCAGCTACCATTTAATATTTATAACACCTTTTAAGTTTCTCTCAACATTCCTTCTGTTACCCAAACTGTTCCTTGGCTTCAATCTCAACTATTTTTCTGTATCTGTAACAATGTAATACAAGTTAGCTGACCTAAAACAGTGATTCCATAGGCTTCTTTAAAAACGTCACAGATCTTGTCCCAAGGCATATAAGATGTGACCAATTACAAGAGAAGACTGCTTGACAGTTTAGAGCTTCTGCTACTTTTCCTATGATAGTCCTAGTTTCCTGCCATCTACGTATTAGTTCAGCTGAAAATATATTAAAGCTGTGAATCTTTGACAGACTACCTACCAGCTGCTTCTCCATTTTATTATCATTATGGACTCAGATTTTGAAGTAAAACGATGCAAAGCAATCAGTGAACCACTTAGCATCAGAAAAAAATTTAAGCACACCTATACCACAGAGCCTGATTACATGTCAGTTACACTTCGTACCTCCATTTGTGAGACACATTAATTTCCAGATTTATAAAAAACAACTCTCTTGACAAGAATGTTTTGGACTAGGGAGAGACCTAGGAGGGGCTGCTGACACAGCAGGACCTGTACCAGCTCTCAACACAAGCAGCAAAGGTCTCATCCTTCCCCCCCCACCAGGTGGGAAAATGAAGCTCAGAGATCAAGTGATTAAAAGCCTTTAAGAGTTCTTTAGCCAGCGAAGAAGCTTAATTCACCTAGTCTGACTGTGAAGAAGGCACTAACCCCAAGACTCACTTTTAACCTCTTCATCATCTGCAGACCTGAGATAATGAACACATGAGCTCTTCAGTTTTCCAATAAAAGAATGCCTCTTACTATTTTCACTTAAGATGCAAATTTAACATCATAGCTAGTGGTCAGTTTTCTTACATATATCCGGGCATATTTTCACACCATAGTATATATTTAATACATCAAACAATTTTAGACACACAATAAGACTCTTCGTCCAGATTTTCTTATCTAGTAATTGAAGAGACACAGACATTTAAAATTTAGCATCATGAATACCCTCACTCATGAAAATACCACCACTTCATCAAAGGAGCGGTTCTCCAACTACTTCTTTCGTTACACCCTGCAAGTTTGGGGGTTTCCCTCCCCCCACGAAGCAATCTTTTCCTTGCACTTCTCATTTCCCTACACATGATATTCTTGTAATATTCTTCTGATTTTCTGGAACTTACACGTTTCATAAAGGCTCTACTGAACTGCAGTAAACTGCATATACGGGTGTTTGAAGCACAGCATCACAGAAGTGTCCACATATATGGGACACTGAAACTCGAAGCTGAAGTGTGTCTTTAGTTGTACACACTGCGCTAGAATGATTTTCAAAAAAGTTCTGTCAGAGGGCTTCCCTCTAACGCTTAGACACATGTATGAATCATGCACAGTAACCAAAGAATGTGCACAACCAGTTGCGCTGTCTGCTGGCTTCCTCTTGGAACCTCCACAGTCTGCGGAAACAGAAGGAAAGCTGCTTGCCTAGGCAAGAGTCCACAGCTTTGGGAACAAGCACATGAACACCATTTTCGAGATCATGACTCATTTCAATAAAGCAGCTTCTCAAGATTCTGAAGAGTTTTATATCTTCTCACATGATTAAGCAAACATAAGATTATGCTTAGATTGGGTGTAATGATTTCTAAGAAGGAACCAGCCCACCCGCCCCAAATCTCTCTTCTCTTTTTGAAAGAAAAGATGTTTTTCATCCTGAACCACTATAAAGCGTATCTTGTGTCTACAAGAGACAGAATGTGTCGTCAGTAGTAGCACATACACAAGGACAACTTCTGGATGCAGAAGATTGTTTTAATGCTGAAAAAAACAATCTAGCTGGCCTTGAACAGAGCACTGCTCTGAAGGTCCACTCCATCCAGTCAGGTCAAGCCAAGCTTCTGCAAACCAAAGACCTAGTCATAACATGCTAACTGCTCTCAGGAAACTAATGTAAGAGTTCCACAACCTGAGAAGGAGGTCTATGCCTGAAATATTTTGTTCATCAAGAGCTTCAACAAAAACTAAGCAGGAGTCTTAGGTCACACATGCTTCAACAAATCATGATATAAACTAACCAGTCTGATAACCAGCTATTCTGTGTTTTGCCTTTCTGAGCTAGACATTTCAGAAATTTCTTCATCCCTCTTCTCTATTCGGTATGTTTGATTAGTTGAAGCGTTAAGACACCATTTAAGCACTGAAAAACTCCACAAAGTTGCAGGCCCTCTACTGAAGGGACTGTAGCCCCCCCTGCCCAAATACACCAAACTCTATGCTTTTCCTGTGTAGAAATGGTTATAAATTTCCATCCCATTTCTGCTCTCTTATGCCAAATTCCCATATGGGGTTTTCTCTTCTGTAGACCACACAGTTCTTTCTCACATCCAGCTCCATATATCTACTCCTTCTTTCAAATGCCTACACAGTCAAAATCCCAACTTGCAGAAAATGAGCAAGTGAAAGAAGTGCAGAGGGACGGGAAATCAAAGCTTCATAGTCCAAACATAACTCTCAAGACAGAAGACAACATTACTCTAAACTGCTGTGAGAACAGCAACAGAGGTCACAAATTAACCCCATTTCATTAGTCTGAATAAACACAGGCATGTCTACAAAGCAGATACAACTCCGCACTGACAGTTAGTTCAGGTATCCCTACACTACACTGAGCTGATGTCGACGACGGAGTGCAAAATTATTAAGACTAATCTGCACCTAAACCCTCTGGTTGCTCAAAACGTAGCATTCTCCAATATTATTTCCTGGAGCTTCATAAAACTACAGGGCTGGAAGAACTTTTAAGTATCTAGTAGGATTGTATATATAGTAGGATTTTTAATAAAGCAAATAGATGTTAATGGACTGCTTCCCCTTGCAAATAGGGCCTCTGCTGTGCCACACTTCTGGGCAGCACTCAGACAGTAGATGTTTCTACAAAGGAGTTTCATTTTGTATACAGCTCTGAAAATTTTAAGCTACAGTCCAATGCAACACAGCAAAGTTTTGTAACATCTATACCAGTTTAAGGTGCAAATTTGTCATGCATCTTCACCCTCCTCAACTTTATAGGACATTTGCTTTAAAAAGCTTCATCCACTTAATGTCAGTAACAAACTATTTGGCTCCTAACAACCAGATACACAGAAGTTCTGGAAGGCACATGCGCTCACTCGCTCTCACATGTACACTAGCCAGATCTAAGAGTCACAGTTCAACTGTGGTATCTGCTACCATTTTCACTCTCTGTCAGTCTGCTACATACAGCAATCCAGAGACATAACTGTATTATACCAGATATTCCTGATATCACCTCAATATCAGAACAAATGCATTAGGCAAGAAAAATAAATTAACTGACATTGAAACTAAATCCAAACTGGAAAACTCCAGATGAACTGCTGTACAGTCCTATGATCACCTGACAGAAAGCATCTGATGCAAGGATTCCTCGGTCCTGATTTCTGGAACCAGAGTACAACCTAGACATTAGAACTGCGGTTCTAATTAGGCATAAAAATGCAGTACACTCATTCTAGACGTTAAAGTAGCTGAATAACTCAGTCTCAGCTACCATTAAAATAATTAGTAATTACACTAGTTCTCCTTTATTACATAGGACAAATTATGACTTGCTTGTCTCCAAGGCTAGAATGATCACCTTGCTCAGAAGAAAACAAGCCACACTGGTATTTTAAACACCACCAGAAAGAAGATACAAGACTGAAAGCAGCTACCTCATGGATTCAGCCAGTGCAGTTTCCCAGAAGCTATACAGTCATCCATCAGGGTGCTTATAACCTCATGCATGTAAAGCTTTCCTTTTCCCCATGAGAGCAACTGAAATGAGGTTAGTAAAGGTGCCAACACGTGGCACCTACAACGCTTGAAAAACTTCTCAGAGACAGATATATCTACTTCCCTGAAAGTGTGCCTAAGCAAACACCGCCGGATCCGGAAAACCCGAAGTTATCGTTTGTTAAGATGTAGCTATTTAGCCCTCGGGGTTAAAAGACAAGATATTAAGGCCTCAGAAAGAGAGAGTGGCAGTATACTGACTAAACGCTAAATATCGCTAGAAGAGCACGAAAGACGATGGAGAAGGGGTGGCGGGGAGATCTGCCTTCCTCCCCGGCCCTCCCTCTGCCAGAGGCGGGCGCCGGCAGAACTCGGGGAGCTCCCGGCGAGTTTTAGGCCTCCTCACGATGCGCGAGGCCAGACCACGGCCGCGGGCCAGGCGGCACTCCGCGGCGCGCAGGGGCCGGGAAGGCTCCAGCCCCGCACCCGGCCCGGCCTCCGCCCCGCGCACCGAGAGGCGGCCGCGGCCCCCTTGCTCAGGGGCGGCGGCGAGTGGGGCAGCGNGCCGCGGCGCCTCGCGGGAGTTGTCGTTTCCGGAGCTGCGCCTGCGCCGCGGGGCTGTGGGCGGGAGCCGTGAGGCCCCTCCCGGCCTCTCCCCGCCGCCGGGGAAGCGGGGCCGTCACCCGCCTTGGCATCTGGCGGACGCCGCTGTCTCCCCCTCGGCATCCCCGAGCTAACCCAGCAGGCACCTCCGTGCGGGCTCTGTGGAAGGGCCTGTGGAGGAGTCGGGCAGCAGCCGCCGCGGCCGTTGCTGCTGGCGTGAGGGGGCGAACGGCGGGAGGACCCCGAGGAACTCAGGGTGTGTGTGCGCCTCTTCCCGGGGTTTATTGGGCCCAGGAACAGCAGCATTTGTTTCCCAGGTTTATTGCGTGCGAAAGCATGAAGGGAGTAGGAGGAATACGTGTTAGAAAATGTCAGGACTGAGGGACAGGGGAGGGAGGGAACTGGGGGGTTGCTCTGATCAAAGTAGGGGAGAAATGCAATACTGCTTTTCACTGCATCATTGAAAAAGCAGACCCTCCTTCCTTGGCCAGAATCGTAGAGTCCTTGGTTTAGCAAAGGACTTGTGGAGAGTGTCTGGTCCAACCTGCTTGTCTATGCAGAGTCAGCTAGAACAGGTTGCTCAGGACCTCGTCCTGCTGGGTTTTGAATATCTCCAAGGATGGGGACACCACAACGTCTCTGGGCAACCTGTTCCACCATCTTCACAATAAAAACGTTTTTTCTATGTTTAAGCAGAATTTCCTGTATTCCAACCTGTGCCTGCTGCCCCTTGTCCTGTCACCCAGAAGAGTCTGGCTCTGTCTTGTTTACCCCCTCTGTATACACATTGATAAGATCCCCCTGAGCCTTCTCTTTTATAGGTTTAACAGTCCGGGCTCCCTCAGCTTCTCATATGTTGGATACTCCAATCCTTTAGTCCTTTTTCTTCATTCCATTTCCGTAATACTAGCTAATAAAAGAATATGGTACTAATACACAACAGAATTACTTACCACGAAGTATGTTAAAATTCTGCCTCCCAACCAACTCCTTGAAATTTAAAGGTCATCCATTTAATGCAAGATTTGGTGTTAAAGCAGACAGCCATCAGCCCAAACATTGTTACAGGGTGTTTTACATTTTACTATTTCCAGACCGTTTGCATTCTTGGCATCCCATAACTTCCCGTAAAGTGATGTAAACCTGTACTATTCTTTTTACACCAGCGCGAGATTATGCACACTGTATCATTTAACTTCTTAATCACCTGCAAGAAAAGACTGCCCATCTTGTCTATCCTTGGTCTTCCTTTCATCTACCTTTCTTGCTTGCCTCAGTTAAAAATGAGGAGACCCAGCATATCTGTATGCAAAGCCATCAGTTCGGAGACAGGATCAGTTTTAGGTTTTCCCAGTACAACTAAAATATTTTTCTGTTAAACTGCTGAAACCCAACTTCAAAAGATTGCTTTCCTTTCTTGCTTCAATACCACCACATTTCCCTTGGTATTTGCAGCCTTTGTGTCTGTGTCACTTGCCATTATGTCGCAGGGATACCATGGATGCTCAGGGGCTGCAGGCAGCTGTTATTTAATGCTGTTGGGAAGCTGAGCAGACACATTTGGTGCGGCTGTAACACTGAAGATGGTCTCCCACCAAATTCTTCTTCCTTCTTTTGCTGCAAGTGTTTGCTTCAATGTCCCTGTCATACTAGACTGTTCACGCCGAAACACTTTTCATTGGCATGAAGCCAGAGCGCAGGGTTTGCTGGTGACTGTGCCCAGCCACAGCCCAACACCCACCTCGCTCCCCGGAGCTCACCTGGACCAACCTCCTGTCCGGTGACAGGATAACTATATTTTTTATAGCACGCCCAATTACGTTTGTCTAAGCTGTTCATAAAAACCACCATGGACAGAGATTCTCTCTGCAGCCCATTCAAGTGCCTGACAAATTTCTTCATCTTCCTTGCTGTGACTTAACCCAATGCCTGTTGCGGTGTCCCCTGAGGACACAGTTCTCTGTGTGACAACCCGCAGGCCTTTGGAACATCGCTGTGCCCTTTCTTGTCTTGCCCCCGCGGTCGTCTTTTTCAAAAGATGCAAATCCAGCCCCTCCAACCTTTTTCACGAGATCATGATTTTCTGTTGTTTTCTCATTTTCATTGCTGTCTTCTGCACCTCACTTACTTACGTACGTATTTCTTAACTGCAGTGCCCAATACTGGGCATAGTACTCTCACTGGATGCCTTGGCAGTACCAAATGGAACAGCGTAATTCCCCCCAGTGTCTCATCCATAACGTATCTGTTAATACATTCTAGAATAAGAGTCACCATTTTCTTTGTCAGTAGTACTTGGGGACCAAGTATTATTGGTCACAAATACCCTGAGATACTTGGTGATGAAAAATCCTGAGATTTCCTCCAGTTGGGCTGCCTAATGAATAATACATAACATAATGTTGTGCACATACATAATACATTTGGAAAATGTCAGAGGAAAAGCTAGTGGGAGCCGCTAGAAGAGCTATACTGGAGTTACAACGTGATCTTCAGATAGAAACCGAAATGCTGTCTTTGAAGCTCTTGGCTGCAGACACTGCAACATCAAAGGCAGGCCTGGGAGATCACCTTATACTGATTTTTTCCCCTCCTCTGCTGACAGATTGTTCCAGATGCAGGACTTTCCTGTTCTATTTCCTTCTTTGCTTTCCTTGTGAATTAAATAAGTTCCAGAAACTTAAGAGTGCCGCTACATTAGTTGTTAATTAGTTGTTGGCCAATTACAACAGTTGGCCAAGAACAGCTGGAACTAGTATCTTTGATCTGATACTTGGGGAAAAAATTCCTACATGACTTTTGGTAAAGAAAGCACAGTCTGGGTTAAAGAGTTTGCAGAAACACACAGATGAAAAAGTTTCTTTTTCTTTTTTTTTCTTATTTTGTTGATGAGCAACAGTCATGACATATTAAGGAGGAGGCATATGATGTAGCATGTTAAGTAGAATTTTAACTTCACTAAGTTAAGTTACTTAAAGCTCAGAAGTTGAGTGCACTGGTAGTATTATGCAGTTACCCAAGTTATAGTCTGAAATTGATGAGCAGTCACAGTCTGGGATGAATAAACTTCAAATGCAACCCTGAATTGGGGGGATCATAGAATGATAGAATAGTTTGGGCTGGAAGGGACCCTTAAAGCTCATCTAGTCCAACCCCCTGCCGTGCGCAGGGACATCTTCAACTAGATCAGGTTGCTCAGAGCCCCGTCCAACCTGACCTTGAGTGTTCCCAGGGATGGGGCATCCACCACCTCTCTGGGCAACCTGTGCCAGGGTTTCACCACCCTCAGCGTAAAAAATTTCCTCCTTATAGCTAGTCTGAATCTACCCTCTTTTAATTTAAAACCATTCCCCCTTGTCCTGTCGCTACAGGCCCTGCTAAAAAGTTTGCAACTATCTTTCTTATAAGCCCCCTTTAAGTACTGAAAGGCCGCACTAAGGTGTCCCTGAAGCCTTCTCTTCTCCAGGCTGAACAATCCCAACTCTCCCAGCCTTTCTGCATGGCACAATGAAAATCACAATCATGTGAAATATGCTTGTGGAGGCTGCGAGTATGTCTTCCTCTGAGTATTACCCAGTCCTCCAGAAAAAGACCTTGTGAATTTTCCTTACTGAATTCTGAGCCCTGCTCTAGAGCTCCCTGTGATGCTGAAGCCATACTTTTATACAGTGCCAAAAACTGAAGACATCAGACATCTATTTTAAGTAGCTATTACACACATAAACTGAGATTATAGAATCGTGCACGGCTGTTTTGATCTTAGCTGTGTTGGTATGATTACCTGGGGAGGAAAGGAAGAATTTCATTCTAGCCACTGTTAGGTGATGGCCAAACATCTGTTTCTGTACAGAGTGAAGTTCACTCTTCCACGGTGTTGGTGTAACTCTAGGCACAATTTAGGGCTTACATGAGCATTGAATTTAATGTAGACCTTGCTTTAAATTTTGTGTAAGTCAGTTTTTATTAAGTCTATGCATAGCACTGAATTCTGCTCTCAGTAAGTAATTTAATTTTAAAATGTCTAGTCTAAAGATTGCTGTGGAATAAGTGGTGTTAACAGCTGGGCTTAAACTCACTGACACAGGTTTAACCACTGCCCTTCGCTTAAGATGTCTATAAGACAGAATTGTAGCCCTATTTCCACCTAAAAACAGTGGAACAGCAAGAAGGATCCTTGATGGAAATCTGGAGCAAGTAAGTCTGTGCTCTTAGGGAAGCCCGGAGAATGGGTGAAGTAGGTTTGGAGAAGAACGTAGTTGCACGGAAAAAGGCGGCTTTCTAGCAAAGCAGCCCAGACAAACGGGGCCCCTCTGAGGAGGCGTCAGACAGAGGAAGCCGTCAGGATTTAATCAGCCTGGTGAGGACAAAGAAAGATCTGCTTCACAGCCGAAAGCCCAGCTGGTAGGGACAGGGGTGATACAGCTCTGGCTGTGCAGAAAGGGGATAGCTGAAAAAGGGAGGGGAGGATTTCAAACCTTTCCTGTGGGCTTGCTTTTACAACACATGTTTTTGAATAGCCAAATTTACATTTTAATCAGTGCATTCATACAGTGGTGAAAGCTCTTCCCAAAGTGAACCAGCGCTTGGTCAAAATGCCTATTTTTGAGGCTTCTCCTGGCCCACAGTCTAGCGTCGTTCGGGGTGAGTGCAAGTTTTCTTCTTTCTGTCTTCCGCCATGCTTCTTTCCGCCAGTATGTGAAATCCTCAGTCACTTCAAAACCAACCTCCAAATCCACCCTTACTCCTCTTTGTCACAATACTTAAAAAACATAGCAGCGCTTAGGCTGCTGGTGTGCTAGATTCACTGTCATTTTCTTCCCCATACCTCTGCTGCTTCTTGTCTTTTTCTTGATTTCAGTTATTAAATGATAACAATAAAATAGGTTCTATACTTGCTTTCTTTTGAGGCAGAGTGTTCACCAGTGTTTTGAGAGAAAAATGGAAAATAACTTCCAGAGCACTGTGATATTGTTCATGAGGAAGTGGAATGTGCCATAATTAGCATACTAAAATCCATTTTCCACTCCAAAAATGATCCTGCATTGTTGCCAACTGCAGTTAAGAGTAGAATCACTCTCAAACCACCTAAAACAATTAAGGGAATATTACATTGGACTGCAGTTGCATGAAAATGCACACAGTCAGAGGTTTGAACCTCTTGGCAAAATTTTAAGCAGTGGGTTTAAATTAGATAGTCACTTTTGGGCTGTTTGAGAAAAACAGAGACACAAGCAGCATAAAAAAGAGTGAAAGTTGTTGTCCAAAGTTAAACTTCATGGTAACTGACAGATTTAGCAGAACAATAAGCCGAAGGCCGGGGTCTTAAAGGGGAAAACTCTAGTGACAGTCAATTACCTTTAATGCAATTCTGTTTACATGAATATACTATGTCTGCTCTCTGGCATCCAGGAGACAGTCAAGCTATAGTCCTCCTGCCAGTCCATCCTTGCCTTGCTTTTCCCTCTCAAAACCCTTTAGTCCCTATTTTCTTTTGTTTTCTGTACACAAAGCATTTCTGTCAAAATGCTTTCTCAAGTCTGGAGAAGAACTCTGCATCTTCTCATGACCAGAGACTATTTTCCAAAACCCGACACTTTGAAGTTATATATAAAGTCTCTTTTCCTGAGAGCCAGTGGATGTATTTACTCCCTTTTCTGCCTGGAGCAATCACGTTACGGCACACCTTGCAGGCATTTATGGCCGTCATCCCCTAGTAAATGTCTTCTGATGTTTCTCCCAACTGTAGTCCTGAAGGGACTTGGTCCTAAGGACCATAGTGCTTAAGGGCTTATTGAAAGTGTTTTACTGCAGAAGAGGTACTGGTCCTAAATAGGGTCTAACCCTGGCACTCAGGACCTCAGTGATGCATTTCTTTAAGCTCCTGACAGGTCGTTTGCCACTTCCCCGTGGTGGTGTTCCTTGGGGTGATGGCTGTCAGCTGTCTGCGGGGAAGAGTAACAGAGATTAAGGTGATCACCACTCCCACTTGTACCATTTTCTTCCTGGATGAGGTTATTCTCTGAACCTTTTCCAGTACCCAATCCCAAATCACCTGTGAGTCAGGAAATGCAAGGGATTGTTTTCTTCCCTCCACTTCACGCCCCCAGGGCTGGGAAATCCCTTTGCACATTGAATGCCAAGTGTCCGGTAGGCATCATCCTTCTTGCTGCGTGGGACTGAGCTTTTCAGACGGTCCGCTCAGCTGTTTGTCTCATTAGCTGAGAGATTAAACAATACAATGATCTCCATGCAGAGATTAGCAAAATAATAGGTTGTATCAAGATTTATCGTGAGATAGGCAAGGTTGGTTGGCCTGAAGTAATCAGAGCACATACGCTGGAGTCCAAGCTACACCTCTTGTCTCGCAAAAACGCATTTCGAGCAGAGCTGCCTGAAGCACCGTCCATCTGTCAGTCCGTCCCCCGAAACTCCCCGCAGCAGCTCCCCAGCTGCGTGGAGGAGGTGGCCGGGAGCCACCCGCCCCGGGCACGGGCAGGCGCCGGCAGAGGAAGCGCCTGCGCGTTACCAGCGCGATCGGATTTCAAGATCTGCTGTTGGTGCGGACGTTCCCCTCTCACCACCCCTCTCCTCCTCGGCTTTTATCCTCGCGTCCCGAAGCCGGGGGGATCGTGCAGCTGCCAGGAGCTGCAAACCAGGCGGTGCGCGGGGAAGAACGAGGCGTGAGCGCACCCGGCACGGCCGGCCCCGCCAGCAGAGACACGAGCACGCCCCGGCGCGCCGAAGAAGCGCCTCGCCGGTGCGGGGCTCCTCGGAGGGTCCTTCCCGCCGCCGCTACCGCCGTTTGAACGAGGGGCCCTGTCGGGAGCGGCCGGACCCGCACCCCCCGCGGCCGCCGCCAGGGGGCGCCGGCGCACAGGCCACCGGGCGCGGCGGGGACGGGCGGGNGGGCGACCACGACCCCGGGCGGTCCCGCTCCCGGGCGACCCCAACCCCGACCCGTCCCGGGCGACCCCGACCCCAACCCGTCCCAGGCGACCCCGACCCCGGGCGACCCCGACCCCGGGCGGACCCGGCCCCGGGCGGCAGCCACCGCAGAGCGGCTCTGGGGAAGGGGCCCCGCGCTCTGCCCTGGCGCGAAGGGCCAGCAAGCAAAAAACCCCCCGATGTTTATTGTCATTCCCCTGGGCAGAGTCACAAAGCCTTGAAAAACAGCAAGGCAACACAAA
Source organism: Pelecanoides urinatrix (assembly GCA_013400755.1). Lineage (NCBI taxonomy): Eukaryota > Metazoa > Chordata > Aves > Procellariiformes > Procellariidae > Pelecanoides > Pelecanoides urinatrix. The sequence goes on from VZTQ01001383.1 coordinate 165,338, forward strand.
CTGCAGATCTAATTAAAGGGCTTTTGGGAAGCGGGGAGGTGGCGTTTGGTTTGGGGTTTTTTTTACCAAAATAAGCAAATGCATAATGCAGCTAGACGATCAGCCCCAGCTAGTGCACCCTGAATGAAGACAGCACCTAAAATTATTTGCCTCAAGCTGGAGCCCACAGGTCTGAAACGTCCCAGGACGCTCCGGGGGGGTTGGATGGCTGCTTTTATGGTGACTTCTGCAGCTGCGGGCAGCAGGACATTGTGGTGTCATGCAGGAGCATCACTTCAGTTCTCCTGCACCTCTTTTGGGCGAGGGGATAAGAGGGGAGCATGGCAACTCATAAGCCATGCTCAGAGCTCAGAGCCCGTTTTTTCCAGAACATTGGAAGATTAGCCAGCTCTCAGTTCAAATCTGCCAGAAACGGCTAATGCAGAGGTTTACGCTTGAAACCCCTGCTTATTACTTGCAAAGAAAAGTTTAAACACACCGCTCACTATTTTAGAGGAAGAGGGTAAGGCAGGACTTAGTTCTTCTCCTAACTATCTCCAGCTCTGCTCTTCTGAACATGGTGTTTGCAGACACTTTCAACAGGTGCTAAACAAATCAGGTGCCCGAAATCCACCGAGAACCACAGATGCAGGGAGCCTAACTTTCCTCTGTCACAACTTAGTTTTCTAAACTTTCTGCCTGGATAACTGCACAGGGTGTCCTTTAAAATAAACATTTTATTCAGTGTGTGAGAAATTCTCAGGTTGGGAACCATAGCCCTTGTAATGCAGCTTTTATAGTCAGATTTCTGCTTACCTGATTTGGTAGCTTTGGTAGCCGTAGTCTAGTGCCTGTCTAGGAGCTCCCTGGAAACCTAAAGCACATGCTGTTGCTGTCACTCCTATTGCTTTGCATGACAATTTGGCAATGAAGTAATATGCAGACAGAGGTTTTGCTAGGCACTGTTTTCAATACAGATGGAATATAGGAGGAGAAAGAGGGGAAACAACTCTGGGCATTAAAAAAGCCAGGAAACTGAATGCACAGCCTGGACAAGCTCTAAATATCGTTGAGAAAGAGCAGGTGAAACAAGGATTGGTCCTGAAAGTCAAGAACATGGTTCATGTTCAATTCCTCCTGTATGCATAGGAGCAGAGGACTTTGTGCCTTTTTTGTACATAAGCAAAATTGCATCAATACTATCTGTCTCCATCAGCCTTTCTTCCTCTTACAGAGGTGCAGAAACCACCTACAAGACAGTCATATTTGCAGAGGTGTTGTCACTTTTTTCACTTAAGACTTTCCTGCACTTGAAGATTAATTGAGATCAAAAGCATTTAAAACACTGTTGCTATTCTTGAGTAGCATCTCATTCAGGAAAAATTGTCAATTTGATCAGGTTTGATCAAGAACACCACCATGTGTATGCAAGATTTCAATTGCATCCATTTAAACAAGGAGTAAGTCCTAACTTAATTGCCAGAAAACACTCTGTTCCATGTCTACATTTCAAAAAGTTGCATGTGGATAAAAATGTCAAAGGTATGTCTAGAAACGATACAAGACCATAAACAACCTTTTCCAGATTTGATGGAAATACCATCTTCTGTCACAAGTTTTGATCAGGCAAGTATAAGAAGAAAATGGATACACACGAGCATATATTTTAGATTATTTTCTCATCATAGCCCGTTAACTGGAAGTTGACACATACCTATTAGTGATAATTGACCATATGAATAAACACAGTTTTTTAAGCGTTGACAGAACTGAATTGCATCTCGGTTCTGGAATTCAAACAAAGTCCTGGAAAAAAAAAGAAAGTCATTAGATCAATTTCTAAACTGTCACATAGGCACAGATCTTGTGAATGCATATATTTCACTTAAGCCTCAGCAGTTTATCTTTCTATTCCTAAATTCATAAATGATTGACTTAGGCCTAGTCAAAATAAAAGGCAAATGTTGAGTGGATTTTATAAACCTATTTCAAGCAATCCACCATCTCACACAGACCAAAGATACTCTATTATATGTCCGGTCTTGCCATTATAACTGCACCCGCAATAGAATTTTTGCAGGGACAAGTGTACCAGTCAGACAAGGTAACTACTATCAGCATAAGCCGTACGAACAGAACTGTGCAGTAGGCTGTGGTAGAAAAATCAGAGGGATTAGTAAAAGTGCTGTTCAGTCTTTTTTTAATTAGCACATTATTGTACAAGTTAGGAAAAGTTTTCAAACACTGGAGCGGTCAGCTGGGTTAAGTTACGCCGTGCAACGCATCCACATTCCTAAACGGGATTTCTGTATAGTCATGGTTGAAAAATGGAGGCCCAATGTTTTTCATAGTTTTCTGATTCTTGGTACACAGTAAAGAAAAAAAAAAAGTGCTATTCTAGACATATCATGGCATTGCTTACAGAAAAGTTATAAAGTTGCTGTTGCCTCTGACATCCTGAAGTTCAGTTGCTGGCCTTAAGTTGAAGTTAATTTTTGTCAACCTGACAGTAAGGATCTGATTTGATTCTGTGAACTATTTAAGAATCAAAAAGTCCAAAATAATAATTGATTCCTTGATCTTATTTTCAAATGCTAATATAACAGAAGCAAGCAGGAAATACCCTTCCTTCACAAGGTGACAAAGATTATTCAATCAATAAAGATCAATATATCCGGAAGACTAACAGGTGTTTCAGATGCCTTAGCTTAATGATGACAGCAAATCCGCAGTGAGGATCAGAGCCATTCAGTAAATTACAAAGGAGCTGATTTGGGTAACACGGGAACGGCTCCATTAGTCACAGATTTCGATAGACTCCAGTGCTTTGTCAATCACTGTCATGGACAAAGAAAAAAAGACTTTTAAGACTCCCTGTGTGACTGCACAGAGCATCATACCATCTCAAACAGACAGTGATATAGACCTTTTGCTTCACACAATAACTTAACTGGTCCGAGGAGCAAATAACGCTGCCACTATGAGGCTGTTGGTGCCCATAGAAAGCAAGGAAAGATTATATCAGTGCCTTTTGATGGAGCTGCACAACTGCTGTGACAGTTCCTGGGTCTAGATCCTTCCTCACATTGTTCTTTGGCCTTTAGAAACATGGAGCCAGAAGGAAACACGTGGGCTCTGAGGTGTTGATGGCATTCAGGCCATCTTGCAGAAGAGGAAGCAGCACATCGTTTTCTGGGTTTCGTATCCCAGCTTGGCCTTGCCTCTCTGCACAATACGAAGAAAATGACCTCAGGCTGGACCTGGTGGGACCCTCAGCCCCCGGAGTTAGATGCCCAGTCTCCCAACACAGCACACAAGCAGAGCAGGAGCCTTGCAACCCGGCCATCACGATATGACCAGGAGGCAGCAGCTCTGTCCCCCACAAACATAGAGCCAGAGCATGCAGGCTGTAGGAAAGGAAACAGTCTCCATTTCGTTTCTTCCTCCAAAGCCTGAACTCTTATCACCCATTTCTTCAGTGCACGCCCTAGTAATGGGGCAAAGGGGACGGCATGGTATTCTGTGGCTTCCTTCAAAGCTGCTCTACATTGCATAAAACACTGAAACCATCCAAGCAGAGGTGGTTGTTCTCAGATCTCCAAGGAAAATGCTTTTCCCACTGGCCATCTCTTTCATTCCCTCTGGCTCGGCAAGTGCCAAGACCCTCTGTGGTTGTGTATGTGGCTGCTGCAGAAATACGGGTGGAATGGGAAAGTTCAGTGGTGGAAACTAGGGCAGGGCTTAAGCCAGGTTTGAAGGATCTCAGGACTGCTGACATTTCATTTTGCCCGAGGCTATGAGAAGATATTAAGTGTCCAATTCCCATTAATTTCAGACATTTGAATATCGTTGGTAACTCAGGCCTTCGCTTCTGTGCTTTTTCCTTATCACCTCTTCTGTCTGTAGGAGTTATGAATGCGTTGGAACAGAGCCTGTTCCTAAGCACGTGTAGGTGGTGCTTATTGCTGCAGGACCTGCTGGTGCTGTACAGCCCCTATAGCAGATACACCAAAGTGGTCAGCCTTCCTTGAGAGAGAACTCTGACAAATGGGCAGTTGTTTAAAAAAGAAGGAAGTAATCATTTTTTGAGTTATCCAAGAATTCAGATGGATCTGAGGGGGGGAAGATGCTGAAAATGTGAAAAATAGCTTTGTAGAACAGCCAGATGATTCAGCTATCCAGTGAAACAGGATAAATGTGTCTCAGATGAAGATCAGACGGGGCTTTCTTTACAAACAGTAATATTTTTAGACTGTTAGCTGTATGAGATTGCCTTATGAGCCCTAATTTCAGGCCAACCTGTCTTCAAGATACTTAAAAAATGTGTTGGTCCTAGAATACTGCTTCTATTTTCTATTTCTTAGAACCAGTGTGAAAAGAAATGCACAAAGATTGTTTACAGCTCCAGCATGCAGGGCACAGCTATGGTTAAAATCTCGCATAAGAGAAATAACCCTTGGTTTGATCCAGACATATTCTGTATTAAAGCAATAAGCCAAACAGAAAACAGATTGTCAGTCACAAAGAAAAAACATTAAGAAAGGCACAAATGAGACCACTCTTAAAAAAAAAAAAAAAGCAAGTAATTAGCAATATCCTTGTGGGAACTGGACCAGAGGAGGAGATAGCTTTGTTAGTGGCTATGGGGTGCTCTGCTGAGGGAAAGGCTGAGGCTTTAGATAGCCCAGGGCTTCTGACCACCCATCTAATGATTTTTGTCTTTGAACTACAAATACAAAACTAAATACAAATTAGTTCCCAGCTCTGTCTGGGTTTGAACATAAGGATGCAGGTCCAGAAAAGAAACACACTGGGTGGAAAGGGGAACCAGGAACCCCTTTTCCTGCATCTATCAGTAGCACCACAATCTTCACAGTGCAGCTGTCTGGAAAACCCTGGACTCCCGAAGAGTAGTTTGAGGTTTCCCACAAGTGTTTCTTTCGTGTTAAAAAAGCCATGAAATTCTTAACAAGTAAGCGTCTGCCTTCGTATTGAATACTTTTGTTTATATTGAGCCAAGTGAGAAAGAAAACAGAAATCAGGAGCCCAAGTTTCAGGAGAGAAAAACATATTTTTTCTCTGAACAGCCTGATCTTGATCTATAGTTAATGAAGACATAAACAAAGGAGCTGAAACATGCCTGGAGATTTATGAAGCTTTGACTCATACCCAGCTGCTTTGTTACACACCACACTAGCACTCTCATTTTGCTGCATTTTCCACTCCACACAATAGATGTTAACTTTCAGTTGGGTGTTAGCTTAAGAATTTGAGCATCAGGAAGACTTATCCTTCCCCATCTACATCTTAAAAATGATCAAGCTTTTCAGCTACTAAAATCTGCTCTAAGAGGCTATGAGGTTTGCACTGCCAGAAGGCGGTGTGCTCTGCAGCCTCCTTACTCTATAACCACCCTTGAGAGCACGTTTCGGTTTTGCCGAGTTCCCAAGTACGGTGCAGCAGTCACAACCAAGGCTGGACTGAAGCCTTGCACAAAGAGGGTGTTTATTTGAAATGCTGTGAAATTAATTGGTCCAGGAGGCTGATTTAAATCATCCCCTGGTGAAGGGACAGGTTTTGGCTTAGCGGAGAGGCTGTTTATGATGAAACCCTTTCTGCAGAGAAATCCCTTAGGGGACAGCCTGGCTTTCAGGAGTTCCAGCAGCTGGAATTCCTGGAACAGTCCATATTACTGTTTTAGGCATTTTCTCCCTGTGCCATGAGCAGCACAACTTTGCCAGCAGCACTGAAATAAAGGAATATAATCCCTTTCCACATACCCCTTTTCCCCTGAAAACCTTACCAAGAGTTGGGAACCCCATGCTCTAAAGCGTCTTGGACCATTTCCCTTCAGCTCCATTGCCTTTCAGAACATATGTTCCACAGCTTTGCCACCACTGACACTGGTTTTGTGGCTATTATTCTGCTCTTGTTTACATATTGCTCCCAAACTACAGGCTGGAGAGCCCAGGGATCCTGATGTTCAACACTTCCCTGCTGTTTGCAAACACTCCCTTTGAGCCTCCAACACAGAGTGAATCCTGCTCCCCTTCAGAGGACAGCTCAGATGATTTTCTAAGCTTGGTAGCAATTGCTGCCACAGTGCAAGTGGACGAGGTTAGCGCAGATTTGTGCCGTAACTCAAGGGCACAGACGCTGGGCAGAAGATAACAGACAACACAGCAGAGCAAGCACAGAGCAGGAACCATTTTGAAAGAGGTATATGAGAGGGACAGAAGCTCCTGGTGTCCGTTCTGTACAGGATGAGCTGGGAATCCCCAATTTGTTGAAAGGTTTCACCGGTAAACTGACTTAAGACTCTTGCTTCTTGTAGTAAACAGTCTGCTGTCCCAAAGTTACTTAACTTTGTTGCCAGGAGGGGAGAAAATTCAGTTCACTTCCTTCTTCTAGAAGAAATAGACAGTCCTGTGTTTCATGACCAAATTTATGACTTCTGTTGCCACAGCAGTGAATAAACCAAACCACAGTAAATGGTAAGGATTAGTAACCAATGACAAAGATAAATACAGTCCACATACAAAAATCATGTTTAGCTCATGAGATCACTGGTAACTTCTGAGACGTATAGTTCTTTTGTCTCTGACTCGTGCCTTTCCCTTGCACATCGCTCTCTTTTAAACACAACCTGGAACTTGTTTCCCCCACCTGCAGGGATGAACAAGCACGTGATGGGTTGACCTGGATGCCAGGTGCCCACCAAGCCACTCAAGACTGCACCCACGTGCAGCGAGCCGAAGGGTAATTCATTAGATTGATTCCCTCACGTTCATGGCTTTTTCACAGCGTGAAAACATGTAGGAAGACGATTCCTGCCCTGAGGGATGTAGGAACAAAGCTGTAGAGTCATTCTGACCATTTTCTCTTTGGGGATGCATTCTGTGCTTTCAGCCACGTGTTTCATTCAGGTCTGATCCACAGGCATAAATCCTGGAGTGTGGCAGTTGCTTGGAACCTGCAGCGATGGGTGCATCACGAGGCACTGGCCGGAGCTCAAATTAACACAGCTTCTCGGAAGCCGAGGCAGTCGTTCTGCTAAGACAGCCCTGGGCAGTTCCCAGGGCTCTGAGTGCAGCTAATTCAGTCTCTGTTCAGTCCAGGTGCTGTCCCGCAGTCTGCCTGCGCTACCTGAAGTGGCATTAAGAGGAAAAGAGTTCAGATGACTGCTGTGTTTTTGCAATACATGGTTGTGATAAATGATTGAGTCNAGTTAAGAAAATCCAGATCAAGAGTTATATTCTTTCTGAACAGGCAACAACAGAAGGATTCTTCCTGGAGAATCTAGAATAGTCTTCTAACATGACAAAATAAAGATCTTCTTTTACAGAGATAACTGAAGCCATCTTCAATGAAACCTGAAATGAAAGTAGAAATAACATCCTGATCATGTATTTCCCTGGAGAACTTTAACTTGCAGGCAGGAAACAAAAGTGTTCTACAATTTAAACCAATAGCAGGTTTTCTTAAAAACCCCCACACTTGCCACCAACGTTAATTTTTAAACCTCAGCATGAAAAATTGTTGCTCAATGTAGTTTCAAAGGAGATCTGAGAATACCCAGCAAGTGGTATTCATCATCAGTTAATAAAATCAACACCCAATTTTTTTTTCAAAGGAACATTTTTCACTTCCTTTTGTTATCATCTTTGGTGTCACAAAATAACTTCTTGCTATATCTTTACTACATATATTACGTAATTTTAATTGGGTTTATTGTGCAACTCGAAGTCCTTACAGAAAAAAGAAAGACATAACTGTTTAAGGAAAATTGGAAATACTTTACTCTTAGCCAGTACACTTCCCATATTCTGAAACTACTAACACTATCTGAAAGGCAGAGACTTGGCCTCTTTCCAGAGCAGTATTTCTGCCCATAATAGGATCAGACCAGCACAACACTCCCCGTTGTAAGTTTTCTTATGAATGGGTCAATTCAAATGGGGTACCCGCAATAACAAGTTCTTTTGATGGTCTGTAACAACTATCACACCAGTGAACCACGAAGACCGATAACCATCCACGCGGTCCTTGGCCACTAATGGAGCATTACCTACTTCTGCCTCGAAATTTTCTCTCTTTTGTCTGCTTTGTCATCTATGTGTTGCAATATATAGACATTTCAGAGGGTGCTTTTGTGAATAACAAAGACATACACTTAAACTGGGAAACTAGACACATGACTAATTTGGGGCATGGCAGCAAGTTGCCACATCTGCTACGCTACTGTTCACTAGACCACATCCACTACACTGCAGTAACTCTGTGTTTAAAAGTTTAGCCAACGGTAAGTGCAAAGCGATGCACTTCAGCTGAACACTCTTCAATGAGGGATGAAGAAAGGCAGCATCCGTCATGGGTAAAGAGCGTGTGCAGGACAGTCACTGTGACTCAGGGACGCACAGTCTGGGACAGCCGGCTCGCCAGAGTTAACTGCTTAAATTAATGCCTTGGGGCAAACAAGTCCGGGGGTGGCGGGGGAGAAGGATGCTTATTGTTGTTAAAGAGTCTTTCTAAACTCTTTACATCTCTAGGGTTTTTTGGTGGGTGTTTTTTTGTTTTGTTTTTGTTTTGTTTTGTTTTTTAAGACTTTTTCTCACTTATTAGCATGTCACCCGGTTATTAGACATGGCAAATGCTTTCATTCCCTGCAGCATTTGATACAGGTCCCTTTTAAATACAACAAATTGTAATATTTTAAATCCAAATAGGCACCTTGTCATTTCAGGAAGTCATTCTTGGAAGAAATAGAGTTTGGGAAACCCCATTCTCCTTGGCAGTTTTGCCTATATATCTGTTTACTTAGGAACTGATCCCCTTTGAGCTGGCAGATTTACAGACTCTCCCCTGACATTGGTCTTTCAGGAAAGCAAGGGGCAGCTAGCTCAATTCTGCAGGTTTCCCTGTCTCCTGCCTCTGCCATTCAGGCAGTTGTTTTCCTGCAAGCTCTTCCCAGTACAAGAGGCTATTTTTTGCTCTTATGGAAATCCATAGTGGCCTTACCGATAACAGAGGGTACTGCTACTTTGCCTTTTAGGAGACCTTTATCTCTGGGACAAACACAGAAGCAATATTTTTCTTTGGGTTTACAATTCTGCCTGACATGAGGTCTGCTGCTCTTTAAGGTATTTAAAGCCTAAGCAGCCCGTTGCTCACCGTGAGTTTGCAGACAGGGATGGACACCCTGCACCGGAGCCTGACTCCTCACAGGCACCAACCAGGTCGGTTTATCCATACTGATGGCTTCTTTTCAGCTTAGCCCTCACAGACAGAGCACAACCCCTTTTATTGCATTTTCTAGTGCTGCTTTATCTTGTAATTACTGTCCAACAGCATTTCTCTGTTTTAAGAATTCAACTCAAAACCAAACTGCACCTTCACAAATAGAGGAAAAACAAAAAGAGAAGAACAGCAAGAAGCTGCTACTTCAAACTTGCCAAAAATTTAGAAGTACCCTCTCCGAGTTTGCTTTGAGATGAAACTCATGTTCTATTCCTCTGATGCTGTGGCAGCAACTAAACATTTTCAGAAGCTCTGCTATGTCTTTATATTGTACTTCACCAGAGTCTTGTGAAAAGCCCAGGATGTAAAGCACTGAAATGACACTTTTTTCCCCAACAGAAATACAGACCACTGCAGAGTTGTATCTTCTATGGAAGTTGTGCAGGAATAACATTCAGGCTTCAGTATATATTGCCAAATCTCTTTGTTTGGCAAATACATCTTGCCACATGTAGCCATTTACTCTTCTCATTTTATATTTCCGTCCTTGTGGTGGGTTGACCCTGGCTGGGAGCCAGGTCCCCAACAAGCTGCTCCATCACTCCCCTCCTCAACTGGACAGGGGGAGAAAAAATACAATGAAAGGCTCATGGGTTGGGATAAGGACAGGGAGATCACTCAGCAGTTACCGTCACGGGCTTGGGAAAGAGTTTGGGCTCCACGGGAAACGCAAGGAAAATTTGGTGCTTCGCCTTCTGACTGTTGTCAGTTGGCAA
>VZTQ01001386.1:0-112234 GCA_013400755.1 Pelecanoides urinatrix
TTCTTTTGCTGGTTTTACTTTGGTCATTTTCTTTTTCCTAGGTTCTTTGCTGCTTTGTTAACCGCGGTGCTGACATATCATCTGGCTTGGGTCCCAACAGTAATGCCGGTTGACCATCCTCCTTTAAAGGCCTTCTCTGAGAAGCGCACATCACAGTCTGTGAACATGCTGGCAAAATCGCATCCATATAACCCTCTCTGGGCACAGCTTGGTCAGTAGGAAATGGAAAGCTTCAGACTTCTCTGTAACTAGCACCTTCCTGCATCCACTCCTCTTCTCTAAGAGCTACTTGTGATCCAGATCACATTTGCTGATTTGTCTTGCTGTAAGCTGGGCAGAGCTACCAACAGATGTCTTGTGCCCGGTTAACAGAGCATTTGGGGGCCTCTTTGCATAGCCTAAGTGCTCTGCTTTTTTCCTTGGTCCCTTGTTGTCATCCTCTGTTACACTGCCTGGTTAAGTAGATTGGTATAGAAGTATTAAGACGGTGCAAGTGCTGTGAACAATCTGAGCAGTTTGGGAAGAACAAGAGGGAACAGACTGGATTGAGGGGAGTTCTCTGGGCCTTGGAGGCCCTTTGTAGCTGAAACTGCCCTGGCTACCTCCTTTTATCTCTTTCTCACAGAGCTAGGATGAACACCAAGACAACAGAGTAGAAGTTTGGCAACTGGCAGTACATCCATTCATTCACAGTTACGTGAGTGGGCTTGGGCCAAGGTTTTTTTTCTATACCCAGCTCCTTAGGCTGTTCTCTGACAAATGTTTTATAGCTTATAACTTGTCTCGATATAGGGGATTAAATAACTGCTGTCAAATGAGTAGGTGAGTGAGAGCTGAGAGAATAATACTGCCAGTGGTAAATCCTTGAAAATTCCTCCTCTTCTTGGCAGCAGCTGTGAGTCTGACATCAGATTGGCCTTAACTTTAACTGATATACTATATTGCCATGCAAAATAACACACATGCACACTAAAGCAATAATGTGACTTTTACACAGTGCTTCTGGTTGTGTTTTTGCTAATTTTCTCAGTTATGTTTGTTATTCTCAGCAACTTCTATGAAACTGAGAATTGCTACCTTGGCCATGTAGTTGTAGCAGAAGTGTTTCCTGGTTTAGGATGTCTTTAAAACGTTATGCAGAGGAGTAATGGATTAGACTTGGAGGGGAAAATAGAAGCTTGCTCAGGATGTTGAGGATGGAGCCAGGCCTGGGGTTATAAAAACCAGCTGGACTGGAGGCGTAAGATCGGCAGTAGCTCTTGTGGTCACTCCCAGGAGCTACCACTTGTGACTAGTCAAAATTCTGTTTCTCTTCCTGCCTTCCCAGGCTGTATGTTGCTGCCAGCATTGGCCTAGCCAAGTTCTGTGTGCCTGAACTCAAAATGCTGTCTGGTTTTGTTTTGTTCTTAATAAAGCCCAAAAGCCATTATTTGGTGGTTGCAGTAACCGATAGTGAAAGTAAAATGTTGCCCTCTGCTGGTCTCCTTCTTTAGAAAGAGGGAGGGAGAAATAAAAAATCATGAGGGTTAGTGCTTTAAAATGGAAATTACTTTCTGTTAAGGAAAGGATTTTGATGTACCTATCTTTTCACCTTCAGACCTATCTTTTCATTACATATTACATATCAATTACAATTACCGATACAACTGTAAGTACTACTGTTAGGAAGACATAATACTGTCTCTTAAAGACCAGCTTCAATCTAATGGTCTTAATAGCAGGCATTAGTGTGTTTTGAAGACCACAGTTTTGACTTTTTGTACTGTCTTATTAGTAATGGTTTTATATAAAAGTCAATTGTGCAAATGAACATGAAACCTGAATCTGATTTCCATAGCAACTGTGCTCAACTCGAAAATAAAAAGATATCTTCCCCTTTCCTTTCCAAATTGCTAGTGCTTGTGGCCCACCAGGCATTGAGGTTCATTCCAGCTGAGTATTCTGAAGCCCACTTTCCATTACTGAGGAATGAATTTGCTGGCCTGTTAGGCTATGGGGCTAGTTGCAAGGGTGTTCTGAACTGGGGGAAGACAGCACGCTGATGCCACCACACAGCAGCCTCTTCAGTGCATCGCTGGCATCATGGGAAATGGCAGATCTTGGCAGGGGAGACAGTAAGTGAGAGCAGTGGAATTACTGTCTCATTGATCCTTGTTTTGCAGGAATGCAGTCAGGAGCCTTATTTGTTTTATCTTCTGTATGGTGAATAGGAGGCTGGGCATAAATGTGTTGTTTGGTTAGGATTTGGGGGGGGGCGGGTGGTGGTGTTGCTGTTTTAGTCTCCTCATTTTGAAACCAGAGGTCCCCTGCCCTTGGTAGAAACCTTCCTGAAGCTTTTATTATACCTTTCATTTAGTGTTGCTTCTTGAGGTCTAGTACAAAATCCTGGTGGCAAACTCGGTCCAGAACGTTTGAGCAGCCCTACGCAAGGGCTTAGCACCTAAAACAATCTGGTAGATTAGCAGGCAGCTGATAAAGCCTCAAGCCAGAGAAGCCTGCTTTCAAGGTGAGCACTTACAGTGGCTAAAGAAAATTGAGCTTTTGGTGGTTGTCTCCTGTCTGCTGCTGAGATCAGCCACAGTTTGGTTAGGCAAAGACAATTTAGTGGCTGTTCTCTAACGGCTGTCAGGTGAAGGCAACTGGGTTAAATCAACCTGGTAATAGACATTTCTTGTGTTAACCCATCTTTGTCTGATAGAGCATGTGAATGTTCTCTTATTGGCTATGTTTACTTCTCCCAGAAATTTGGACTAGAAACCCTTCAGCTGACAGAGGATTATAGGCAGCTGGAAGATAGTCACTACTCTCCCAAACAAATATGTTGAAAGTAGGATATGTATGACCTTAGTTCTGTTAAAAAAGCAGTTCTTCAGGATAAATGAGCTAGCAAATAAGCAGTTCTTAGGAGGACTCAGATCATGTTGTACTACCTACCTTTCATATTACAGTTCTATTTTAAGTAGTGAATATATTTTCTAGTTCTCTGCCACACCCTGCCAGAGACAAATGCTCATATTAGTGAGGTTGACTCTAAGAACATAGAAGTGCATGTACCTTGCCCAGTAAGGTAGTTATATGCCTCTTTTTTCAGAACCTTATTTATTAAGCTAATATTGAATCGTTTTTGCTTTTTTGCTATCTTAGTCCTGAAAAATATAGTTTAGATTTTATCTGAATGAAAATTCCTATGTTTAGCAGGAAAAGTGACTGCAATAAACCAGAATAACTTTGTGAAAGAAAATGAGTAGGAAAATAGTATAGCTGGCTTCAGAGTTTAACTGGATCTATATTCCTCTTCACTCCCTGTTGTGTCAATTTCCAAGTGATAATATCTTGTAAGCATCATGTAAATAAAAACCTTAGTGGCTTTGAACAGAGAGAAAGTGAGTAATAGCAGCTAATCCCTCACAAAAACACCAAAGCCCTTCTGGACACAAGCCAGGTAGAAGTGCTAGGGGACTTCTTATGTTATTCTTTGTTTTAAACTTTTGTGAACTTACTGTGAAAGAAATTAACTATCTGATTTCTGCCCATAGTAAATGCTGTTTCAAAATATGTTGAATTTAAACTGTATAGCTTGTATTACAACCAAACATAAGCATGTGAATTTTTTGTTTTCCTGTATAGGTGATCTCTACGGTGCCATAGGCTCTCCAGTTAGATTGACTCGAACTGTTATTGTTGGAAAACGCAAGGAGTTGGTGCAGCGCTTGCTTTATGTTCTAACTTATTTCATTCGGTGCTCTGAGCTGCAGGAAAATCAACTGACATGGAGTGAGAAGGCTGTGGAAGGAGAGCAAGTGCTAAATGGAAGCAAGATCACAACTGCACTAGAAAAGGGAGAGGTAGAGGAGTCTGATTACGTGGTTGTCACTGTTAAAAATGAACCTGCTCTTGTGCCTCCAATCCTACCTCCAAAGAGTGATGGAAGTAAGAGCAATGGTATTGCAGAGTGGGTGCATGACCCAGAAAGTATTCATGCTGTCGCAGCCTCTTCAAAAGAAAAGAGAGAAGCAATAGGAAAGGCCAGTGAGAACTCTGAAGCATCTGTTGAGTGTCCAACTAGAAGTTTCCATAAAGGAGCAGCTGATGGTAGGAAAAGAACTGTCACTGATACAGGAATGATATCCTGCCACTTTGAAGAGCCATCTAAGTTGGAGGATTTAATGGATATGAAGAACAACAAGAACCAGAATGAGAGAAAAGTGGAAAAGCAATTGTCTAGTAGGTCATCTGCCTTACCTTGTCCTGAAAGGTCTGGCCACAGGAGTTCACATTTAGAAAAGGTCACCTTTCAGATTGGAAGTTCTGCGTCACCAGAGTCAGACTTAGAAACTCATAGAAGAGAAATAGAAGAAAATCTGAAGGCATTCAGAAAAAATCCAGAGGTGATATGTTGTGCATCAAGTTCCACGAATCTGACTGTGGATGCTTCCCAGAATCAAAAAGAAAGTTGTGAAGCTGCCTTTATACCCTTCAGTAAACATAATGTTTGTTATGCACAAATCCCACCTTGTGAGGAGAAAGAGAGTATACTTAATAACCAACATATGGAAAGTAAAGGAACTGAAATTAATTTAGTGAACACAGTATCTAGTGAACCACTTTTGCCCACAGATAACATAGAAACTGTAAAATTGCCAAGTCTGAAAGAAACTATAACTTTATGCTCTGGCAATCTGGAGAACTGCATAGAAGTAGGTTCTGCTGTCAAACAGGATTCTCCTAAAGTAGGTGCTAAAGATGTCCCCTATGGGGATGCTGGAAGGAAAATCCCCTTAAGAGTTGAAGGGGATATTCCAAGGAATGAGAGTTCAGACAGTGCTCTTGGAGCCAGTGATGAAGAAGGCGATTGTTGTATCCCTGACGAAGTGCATCATGATAATGTCAGCAAAAGACTTGAAGAGTTTGCAGAAGTGGAACTTCCTTTACCAAGGTAAAGAAGTTTAAATTAATTTAGAACTAAATGGGGTCAAAAACTGTTGCTATTTTAGAGATGTTCAGGGTTTCAAGTCTGAAATTCTCTGGGATCTCAACTAAGTTCCTTGCAAACAAATCCATAACAGACACTGTTGATGTGGTTAGGATTCTTGCAAACAGACTTGGCAAAAAGAAAACCAAGACCGAGCAGGTTTAGGTATTGAAGTTTTCTGACAAAGGTGTTCTTTGAATGTCTAGTAAAAAGTGATCAAACTTTTTTAATGTAAACGGCCTGAAACATTTGATGTAGACTTGTAGACAGAATGCCTGAGGACAAGCAAAACGTCAGCTTTGCTTCAACTGATAACTGTTTAGATTTGACATATTTGACAAATCAAAGACAGATTTGAAATAAATAAGGACGTTCTATTTGAAAACTTCTGAGCTTTGCAGGTGCACATGGAGCTTGCTGATGCTTAAGGTAGGTAGCTAGAAAGAGTTTGCCTCTTGGGTTTGAGAACTCAAATTTAGCAAACCTGTTAGCTGCAGAACAGGGAGCTCATGCATACCACAAGCTCTAATACATTTAGATTTGCCTTTTCATAAATTTGAAGGAATCAATACATTGTTGAAGTTCAGCTTTTAAAATCCTTGTTTCAAAGAGCACTAGTAATTGGTTTATTGTATTTTAAGTACATTTGTTGATTAATATTTGCAGTAGAAGCAGGAGTGATAAACCAAACATAGCATTCATTCAAAATCTGAATGTAGTCTGTCAAGCAAGAATCTTACCTGCTTTGTATTTCTGTATTTCAGGTCAAATACAATCAGCAGTCAATGTGTGAAAAATTTTGGAAGATCACTTCTAGGTGGTTACTGTCATACGTATATACCTGATCTAGTGCTACATGGAATAAATAATGACGAAAAACTCAAGCAGTGTCTGTTAGCAGACCTACTTCACGCAATGCATGTGAGTTAAAGTACTGTTCTGAGTCATAGTAGGAGTTGTGGTATTACTGAGACTCACAGAAGCAGGTCTTCTGAATAGGTCCTGTTTCTTTCTACTTCCCTGTTCTTAACAGCCACACCTGACATGTCTTCCTTCTTGAAAGATGTAAGCCCTTAATTCATTGTGTGCAAAGCTTGTTCACACAAGAATCACATTTGCTGTCCTTTATACTCTTTCAAGTCTTCTCTTCAAAGATAAACACAAGGAAAATTGTTTGCAACTTCAAGTTACAAACAAGGAAGAAAAAAAGTCAAACTGCTTTTCTTCAGTCACAATAGCAGACAGAATTATCTATATTTCATAAAAATTATGTACAAGTTAAAACATTATTTTTCCACTTCGTGGCATGTGTTGCAAGGGAGATAGTCTTGTGGAGATCTGTGTTATACTAGACTGTAGAAGAAATGACTGACTACAAAAAGTAGTTGTCATCTGTAGGCAAGAACTTTGCCATGTTCTTACTCTACTTTAGGTACTCCTAAATTATAAAATTAATTTATAACTAACCTTTCACTAAAGTAACTGTGATCTTGTAATGCAATTTTAAATGTTTATCTAGTAATTGTCAACAGCTTCTCTCTATAGCAATTAAGAATCATCCTGCTGGAATGAGTTCATGTACTATCCGAAACAGTGATGTGCGTGTATGTAACTATTTTAAATAACATCAGATTCATCTAATATGACACTGTCTCTTCATACATACCTTGCCTTGATTGTACACAGTGAAATCTCTCACATATCTCTGAAACATGAAATATACTTTCACCATCACTGGATCAGTATAATTATTTCTCTTTTCATTTTGGAAGAAAATTATCTTTTCGGGGAAGGTGGTGGAATACTTGAAGAAAATTATATTGGAGTAGTGATTTTGAAGCACTAATTAAACAAAATTAAATGCCTTGATCAAATTGGCACTTAAGACTTACCTGACCCGGTGTTGCTGAATGTAAACTCTGTCACTGAAGTTGGTATTCCTTGTCGTTTTTGAGATGCCTTTGGTTTCCTACTGGACAAAAACATTCATTGTATCACTTTCTTATTCCCTGCCTCAGTGTGAATAAAAGTGGAACCTCAAACTAAGTTGTGGAAATGTATATGAAAGTGTCACGTAATGTTTGTATTTTGTATTTGTTGCAGCATCCAGTGCTAGATGAGCCCATAGCAGAAGCTGTCTGCATTATTGCAGACACAGATAAATGGAACGTGCAAGTAGCTACAAGCCAGAGAAAGGTGATGGACAATATGAAGTTAGGCAAGGATGTTTTGGTTTCGAGTCAAGTGTCCAGTTTATTGCAGTCTATTTTACAGCTTTACAAACTCAACGTCCCAGCTGACTTTGTAAGTATTTCTTTACTGAAGACTGAAGCTAATGAAAATTGCTTATCTTAGATAGCAAATGCAGAGTTTTGTACACTGCATTGCTATACCAGTGAACTAATACCTGAAATAATGCAGAGTTGGTACAGTATATTTAAAAAAATACATGCTACAGTCCAGTAACACTGTTTCATCAGTAATTTACATCTAGTAGATCAAAGTTAACTACTCCAAAATACATATGCCAAAACTCAAGTTGTTTAGGCAGTTTTAGTATGGTCCTCATGTGTTTATGATTTGGCTTTTATTTTTTTGTTTGTGTAATTTCCACACTTTTCTTCTATGTTGTTGAAGCTCCTATTTACCCAAGCCTGTTTCTAGCATATAACTTCATATTCTTGGGCTTTCTATCCAAACGCATGTGGTGGATGCCTCTTCTCTCTTCTCCCCAAATAATTGTCTGTGTGTGTTTACTTGACCCTTCTGTTCTAGGCATATTTCAGCCAACCCTGTCAGCAAGTGCTGAGTCGGGCAGCCTTGCCGATGTCTCCGTAGGATTGCGGGGAGGCAACTGAAACCTGAAAACACCCGGTGGTGGGTGGGTTGCAGCAGGGGATGTTACTTTGTCATATTGTATACTCCCTATCCTATAGCAGCCTTTCCTGTCCTCATTAGTAGTGGAGTTCATCAGAACAAAATCAGTAATGCTGGTTTTGCTGATTACAACAAAATTACCTACAAGTCTGACAGTGGTAATTATAATACAATTTTTAATGCATGATTGTAGATTAGGGAAGATGAGGTGTTTTTTTCAGTAGTCACTCCTTTTTCAATAAACAGAATTGATTTGTTCTTCAGCAGATAGCCTTGAGAAACTTTGTAGGAAGCCTGTGTAATGACTATGCTAGTAGATGGAAGAGGAGGATAGAGCTAAACACTAACAGCTGTAAACAGTATTAGTCGGCACTGTTTTGGATAAAATTAGTGGTATTGATTATGCCAAGTTCTTGAAGTCAAGTGCTAGGCAAAATATGTGGGTACATTGTCAATGTTGTCTCTGGATTCTTCTTGAAAAATATGCAACTTTGATTAAAATTATATCTGAACACTTGCACAGTAACACCTTGAATTCTGGCATTTCTAAACTGAATAGTTGATTTTGCAACTGAAGTGTTCTTTCCAATGTTGCCTTGTGATTTGTATATGCAATTTCTGTATGCTTTGAGTGGTGTGGGGGGTTTTGGAGGTAAAATGTTTTTCTGAGTTTTTTTTATTTCCTTTTTCTTACAAAAAGGAACAGTGAAGTGACAGTGCTAGTAGTTTGTAAATTCTCTATAATCCGCGTTAGAGATACTTTGATCCTTCTGTTGGTGGATTTTACAGCTCTTTGCTAAAACATAAACATGAGCGCATGGAAGTCAAGTGTTTCACTAAACTCTAGGGGGAGAAGTGTGACTTTTTTATTGTAGTGATTCTATTGATTTAAATTTTGACAAAAACATATGTACTAATGTGGATCAGAGATGAGCGTAATACAGTGTGTTTGAAGTTTCGTATATGAGTGTGTGTTTCTTTACATGCAGTTACTGTTCAGATGAATAAGCTTTTTGGTTTTTTGTGGTACAACAAAAAACAAAACCCAGCTTGAGATGGATGGAAGACAAGTGGTGGTATCTTTGTTGTGGCACTTCAGACTAGTAACCATACTGCAGAAAGCTTTTCAGTATGCCAGGGTGAGAGGGAAGCGATGGTTGCAGCTGCTGCATGTCAACAATATATCAAAAGTTTTACCTGCATCTTTAAACTAATTTTAAGCTACTTTTCTAATTTTAAAATTAACACTCTTCTCCCTCCCCCTCCCCCCCCCAAACAAACAAACAAACAAAAAAAACCCCAGACTTTGGTACCTCATTTAATGTGGACATTTTGAACAAAATGGATTCATGTACTGAGGTTACAAGGAAAATTTCTTTTGATTCTTTGCTGGTATTCAGGAGGAGCAGATAATCTTATGTAAAGTATCTCTCTTAGAATAATGGGGATTCTTCCTTACTTGCTCCCTCACAACTTAAAAAAAAAATAAAAATCCATAATCCTTTAGCATGAGTACTGGAATTGAAATATATTGAACAGCTACTTTGTGAATCAGCTGCATGCTCCCCTGAACCACTGAGGAAGTGCTCATAGGGTTTTTGCATTAGAGTTACCTGTAATGGAAAAGACAAGAATGTTTCCTTTTGGCTAGAATCAGAAATGTTATTATTATAATGGCTTGAGTGGAAACTTACTTAAATCAAATAGATCAAACTACTCTCAAAAAGCTTTTGCCTTTCCTCCACTGGTAGCGGTTAGCTTATTCTACGACTATGTAACACATTTTTTTAAAAAATGCCTCTTTATCTTCCATGATTAAGACCTGATATAAGCTCAGAGAATCATTAAAAATCTTGCTTCAGACCATCAGAAAAATACATGGTAGGCTACCTATAAGCACGAATCTTTTTCTTTGCTCATTATTTTTTAATTAGCAAAACTGGTTTCACAGGATCTCATTTCTAATATTTATGGTTTTCATTCAACTTGAAAAGTACATTGGACGATGGCCTGAAGCTATTTGCTGCTACTGTTTCTAATTACTGTCTACGCCTGCCGGATGATTATACACTTGATAATGTGAGGTTCTGCATGCGCTTCCTGCTTTCATCTCTGGGAGTTTGGAGGGCTGAACTAATTTAACTTTTTTGAAGTGGTCCTCCCTGTGGAAAGAAGGAATATAACAAATTGAATATACCTTTTGTCCCAGAACAAAATACCTGATAAGACATCCTACCTACTCACCTTGTGAAGATATCCTACCTACTGTCCTTGTCTTACCAAAAAAAACCAAACCCTCTCCCTCTTTGAAGCTGAAGTTCATCTGTTCTCCTGCAGTTGGTGTATGAGAAATTACCATGCATCACGTGTATTATTTTTAAATACAGTCATTTCTAGCATGCCACTGCTGAAAGAAAAGTGGAATGATTAAATTGGTATTTCAATTTGAACTATTACCTTTTGGCAAACAGTATCAGATGTTTAAGCAATTTAAAACTAGAAGTACCTAGGACTAGTAAAAACAAATGCCTAAAAAGGATTTGTAACCTAGCTTCTCCAGTAAAGTACTGAGCAAAAGAGCTACAGTTTTATGACAAAGAAGGTAATGGTGTCTTCCACTTCTTGAGTCTTAGTTTCTTGAATGGCAGATCCCTAGAGCTAAAAAGTGCTAGTTTTAGGAACTGTTGTCTAGACTGAGTCTTTCAGAAAAAATAGTACTTACTCATAACAAAGACATCTTGATCCAAGTGTTCTAGTTAGATTCTTAGTAAGACGTCTTGAGTGTCTTCGAACCTGGTTAAACCTATTTAAGTCAGCAGAAACACTGTGGCTGACTTGAGTGGGAAATGGATGTGCAGTTTGTGCAACAAACTTGCTGCCCAAGAAAGCTGGAATGCCCCAATTCGTTGAGGGGGTTCCCCTTTGAGGAGACTATCCAAAAGTTATCCAACTTTTTAATGTTGCTAGCAGAGCTGTAACAAAACCAATTGCCTTTTCTGGATTTTGGAGTGGATATGTAGTTTGAAAGATGTTCAAGCTAAGATAGAAGCTAAAATGATATGCTTACATTTCTGTAAAATTTACATGCGATTGCTAAAGCCATTCTGAGGTTTTTGGTCTGTGTTTGCAGTGCATAATGCATCTTGAGGATAGACTGCAAGAGATGTATCTCAAAAGCAAAATGCTTTCAGAATATCTGCGAGGACATACAAGAGTGCATGTAAAAGAACTAGGAATTGTATTGGGGTGAGTATTGCAGATATTGATCTTAACCAATGGCAAAACTTGGGGCAGTTATTTTCCTTTTCAGTTTCTGAATGTTGACATCTTGTTCCCATGGGCGCTTGCTTCTTAATTCATATTTAGCACTCTTTCATGTGCCTAATAAAACTGTAAAAATGGGTTCTACTGAGCCATCTGGAAATCAGGAGGAGAGACAGTTCAACAGCAAGAACAAATCACTTGTCATTCTTAAATCTTCAGAGTGAAGAAAGCTTGGATTTTGGTCATTAGGAGGTTATCCACGTATTCATATGCACTCTTTCTGTCTCGATCTCCTTAATGAAAACTCCATCCCAGCAAATACTTGAGAATTTTTGGAAGGTTAGGTGGAGCAGTTGTATCTTGAGGGAAGAGGGGTTCTCAAAAAGCAGATGTAGGAAAATAGACAGGCATCCTGTTTGGCAGCTGTCTTCTAATAATAGTACTTGATTGGCATAAAATGTTTAGGGATGCACCTGCTGACAGCAGAATAGGGGAAAGGGGGAAGAAGTGAATACACATTCCCAAGAAGGTGGTTTTTAGCACTGTAGGTAAAACTTAATTTATCTTTATCCAGACTGTTCAAGATTTCATGCTGAGAAATGTAGCTGTAAACAGTGAAATAAGCACTTTTCTCAGTGTGTCTGTATGTGTATAAATATATATACATATGTGCTGGCATCTGAGCAGCTTTACATTGGAAATGGTTGGAAACTGAGCACTGCATTTGAGAGACATTCCTGGTACTGTTATTGCATAATAATTAGTAATTCCAGCTTTTGGTCATTTTTGGTAAGAAAGTGTATGGTGAACTGAGTTATATTCAAAACACGAAATGCACAGTCTTCCATAAGCTGATGTTTAGTACTTATTTAAACTGGGCTTATTGGTGCTTACTGACTGGTAAAACTACAAGCTAAGGCTTATGGTTTAGCAAATAAATAAAAGTTTTTATTTAAACCAAACAAGATTATATACCACAAAATGTAATATTAACTTTGACTTGAATGGTAGCATACTTCTTGGTTTTAAATGTTACTACGTACCTTTATTGGTATGTTATGAGTAATGGCAATAAGTAATAATTAAACAATGAACTCAGTTATAGCAAGACACTTCCAATTTCTTTAAAGTGGATGTAAAACATCCTCTTGTGTTTCTCTTCTTTTGTGAAGGTGACTGTATGTTTTAAAGTCTGTCTCTCTTTTTTTTAATTTCTAGGATTGAATCCAATGACTTGCCTTTGTTGGCTGCTATAGCAAGTACTCATTCCCCGTATGTTGCTCAAATACTCTTATAAATTCAAATCTCAGGATAGTCATTCCCTTAAAGTAAAATAAAGAAAATGGGAATGTTGAATGAAGAACAGAGGTGCCAAACACTGGTAAAGGGGAGCACTGAGGAAAGCAGGTGATGACTGTACATTCTACCACCTTCTGATTCTGATTTCAACCGGATGTTTTATTGGAGGACTTCAGTTTACATAATGTAAAAGGCATTCAGGTTTTTCTTACAATCTCACTTCTGACTTAAATCAAGAAAGTGACTGCATCCTTGCATTTTATTTTTATTCAAAGGACAAAAGTTAACACTATGTGGCAGACTAGGCGCTGCCATCCAAAACGCTGCTCAAAACCATGAAGTAACAGTTAAAAAACACAAGTGGGTTAGAATGGATTTCATAATACTACGCTTGTGAGTGTGGTGTGGTGTATGTTTCTTTGCTGGGGAGGAGGAGGAGCTGTAAACTATGTATATAGCTTTCCTATACACAAGTGTATTAGATGGAACATCATTTTCTTGCAGAGCGTAAGCATGATTTTGTATAGTAGAACTGACCAGCTCGGAACAAGGAACCTGGATTCAGCAGCCAAATGTTATGTGGGAATGGATGTGTGCATGAGGTGATGTGACTTTTCCCTTAAACGACAAGAGGTTAAGAAAGCTGTGGCTGCTTCTGTTTTAATGAGAAGGCATTCAAATGAGCCCATGGCTAGAAGTGGAATGGAATGGACTTCTGAGATAAGGATTTTGTGGGAAAGCCTTATGGAATTTCTGCTACAAGTTTACATTTGTTGCTGAGATGCAACTTCAATAACTCTTTTGAGTTTCTGTATGACTGTAGTCCCGGGAACTAAGCCTGTGTCTTGGTGTCCTCAAGTATTATTATCTCTGAGGAGCATGAATTTGACAAACTTCTGTATGATACCAGTGCTGTTAGCGCGTGTCTGTGCACGCATACACCAAGCAATTGGCACAAACTGAAGATGACAAACAACCCCCCCACCAAACCTTTAGTCAAAAGTATTACTTTTTTCCAGCTACTAGTTGTCACTCTAAGTAGGAATAAAAGAGGAGCATTGTCTGAAGGGAAATGAAATGTAGGGGGCACACCCTAATATTGGTTATTACTATGAATGTTTGCAATTACCCTTTTTGATTCTACAGAAATCTTGAACTATCATCCGGGTGCCTTTCCTTAATAGGTTAACTATTCTGAGACCAGAAACTACTTCTCCACTAGTTGATACTGGCCTTCTGTGTTTCTAGAAAGCAAAATAAAATTTTGTATTTTACTGTTTTCATGTGGTTGATAACATGAATGTAAACGAAAAATTACTTTTATTGCATAAAGCACTGTTAAGCTGGATATGAAACTGTGGACCAGACTGAGGAAAGAACAAAGGATCAAAACAAACATTCTTAAAGAAACGGAAAGCTTGATGTTGGACCATTCTGTTGTGAACCAGCAGGATTGAGGTGTCTGAAATTGTCAGCTTGCAAGCAAATTGCTAGCCACACAATTGCTTGGGAATAGTGAATTCCAATAAGAAACTCCTGGTCACTGGTTGTGAGTTCTCCTTGTTGGCGATTACAGATTTTTAACACTGAAGGGGCACACTTTTATTAAAAGTGTTTTTATTTCCTATTACCTTGATGTTTGGAGTTTTCTACAGTAAACTTTCAATTATTTGAAATAATGAAATGTGCATATTGTGAATTGTTTAAATGTGATGGGGGGTCTTGATTAACCTTGTGTTGCTTTTTGAGAGAAATGGGTAGACTGACCTACTGTGAAGAGAGGTTGTTTCCAGGTGGAGAGATACTTAATATTCTGATACAATGCTTCTAAAGCTGTTCCTTACATGCTGGGTTTCTGACCTGACGTTCCAGATGTTTCTTTTATCGAATTTTCATGCTTGTCCCTAGTGTTCTGCCTAAAAAGGCTAAAATCTTTTTATGGTTCAGGTTTTCTCCTACTGCTTATAGTTAAGCAAACTTCTCATATCTTTGGTCTGTGAATCCTTCTACCTTCTGGAAAGTAAACTTACCTCTGCATATAGCTGTTAGCAGATACCACTCTATTCCACAAGGTTAAGACAAAGTAAGAACCATAGAGCAAGTCACATATTCCTTAAACTGCCCCTGTGATGGAGAATGTGTGCGTGTGCATGTGTAAGACTATGAAACTGCTTCCCTGAGTGTATATAGAAATCCTCATGTACTTTCTCTACTTCATGTCACTCTTAAATAGTAGCTGAGTTCATTAAAAGTCAATTCCAGTTCTCTTGAAGTATTAGTTGGGTTTTTATCTGAACAGATTCTGACAATTCTTCAAAGAAATATGTGCTAACATTGAAATATGTGCTTTTGTTATCACAGAGTGTACTAGGGAAGTCAAAGGTCAGCCAACATTCAGTGATTTCAAGACTAATGCCATGATCAGTAACACCTGATTTTACTACATCAGCTATTTAAAAAAAAAAAAAAAAATCTGCCTTTTGGCAAGACATCAAATTAACCTAGGGGTGGCATGTAAGCCGATGGTCAAAAGCACTTGGATTTTCTTCAGCCCAGGCTAAAACTTCACAGTTCTTGCTGCTTTCTCTAACATTTTGCTGCTCTTCAGAAATTACAGGATGAACTATCTTGTGCTCACAGTTTTAGCTTTGAGGGAAAGAAAATCCAAAATGAAAGCTGTTTATTACCTTTAAAAGGCTTTAGACTAAAGAAAGGTAAATACGTATTTTCCCCTCCACCAAATGTACTACCTCAGTTGACCGGATTCCACCTTCTAGGGCTTTTTTTGACTCTAAGTCTTTAACTTGTTTCTTTTTAAACATCTTGCTGTTTATGTAAAATAATGTGGCATGACAGGGCAGTAAGTATTTACAGATGTGTTGTTAGACATCTTTAGGGCATGTTTCTGTTTTTATTTTAATAGGATGAAAAGTGATATGAATGTACAGATGTGTTTAAAGTTGATAATGCAGCTTAATTTTCAAATATTCCAAAGCTGTTTTTATCAGTATTATGTAGTTTTTTGTAAACTTAAATACATACTTTCTTGGTTAAGTGGGAGTGCACAGTCTTTCCAAAATCCCACATAAATGCAGTTGACACAGTGCAATTTAAAGAATGTATGCTTTTTTTCAGGCAAGACGAAACCTTCATACACAGAGGGGAGGAATGAACTCTAAATTGTAGTATTTAATCTAAATTAATTCTTTAACCCCAAACAATACCAAGATCTAAACATTTTAATTTAAGTAGGTACTCTCTGAATTAATGTATACAACTTTCTTCTGCCCAAAAGAAATGAATAGATAATGATTCTGTAATTCACATTTCTAATGGCATCCTCCAGTTATAGATTAATCTTCCCCACTGCCTACTATATGCATCTTTACTCTTAAAGTCAAAAACCCTTTTCAAACACACCAAACTCATATAAAGTTTACACAAAACGATCTCTTATTCCTCAAGTGTAACTTCTGCTTCAGTTAAAAGGACCCAAATCAAAATCGAGTCTGAACTGCTGAATATACTCTAGACATCTTTTTTTTGAAGTCAGGTGAGCTAATTTGACATACATAGCAGGTTTTCCATAGTAGAAAAAAATGTGTGTTGCTATTGCATGTTTGGAGAGCATAGGCTTTTCTACGAATGACTGAATATCAATGTCAAACTACATGTGGTTTTTTTTTCTTATAGTTGTTTATGTACACTATAATTTTGGTCTATTTCTTTGCGGCATTTGGTGCAATAAACTCTCTGAAATGAACATAAGTGGTATTTGGTATCTTCCTTTTTAAAACTTACTTCTGAAATAGCTGTTCTTGTTGTTTGTAGCTGAGATCTAATAATGTGTGGACATCCATGGACATTAGTGGAGTAAGTAAATGTTGCAAGAAATGTCTAACAGGAAGGCTTCACAAAATTTGGAACCTGATTGAACACTATTAGCATCTTTGGAAGCTTTACCCCACTTATATATGTAAACAAGAGCTCTTATAGTGTGAAAACTAACTGCCAAAAATAATGGAAAGTAAAGACACTGGCTGTTGGAATAGGTCCTGCAGAGGTTCCACACACCTGTGTGGCTGGCATGTAGCTCAAGTGCATAGGAAAAGAGCTATCTGAAAAATGTGTCACTGTTACGTAATATATCCAATTTTAAAAATTACTCAACCTAACAGGAATGAGTGACACCTTGTGTCTACTAGTTTATGAATTGGTTGATGGACTTGACATTAATTAGTTTAAAATAAAGAGGTCTTCAATTTGTGTCAAACTCTCCATGACCTTAATTTCTATTTAGTGTTCTGCAGCTTACTGGAAAGTCCTTATTCACGAAATAAAAATGGAGAAGAGATGATCAACTGTAATTATGCTGAACATCTTTGAACAGGACTGAAGTATAGTCTGATTTGTAGGGTGTAAGCACTTCTTACTTGTAGACTGAAATGTTTGAGGTTTGCTTGTTGGTCAGGCTAACAAAGATTAGAAATAAAACAAAAGCCCAGGAACTTTGGCATCAAGGACTTTTCATAGTGCTCTGAACACAGCTTCTGGCTTTCTGGTCTGGCTGCAGTAATTATCAACTCTGGAGCATTTGGAAATAAATCTACTTATTTTCTCACGCTCAAAGGTGCTAAATGCTTGCAGGCACACACTTGAAGTATGCAGAAATGTCTGTTGTGTTGTCTACTAGGACTCCTGTGTAATTTGTGCTCCTGTTAGTACTCCTGCACAAATGGTGACCTGTTACAGAGGTTAACCAGATCTGTTGTTTATGAGAATGAAAGTTTTTTAGTGTGAAAAGTACATCAAATGATGGTGCTGTGGTGAGCTGTAATCTCGCTCTAGCTCTCTTCTTGCCATATTGTGTAGCTGCCTCCCTCTTTCTAGGTCTGTGCTTTCATGGGAAGGCTTGAAACCATTTAACAGCTGACAAGGGAAGACCCCATTACCCTCTCCAGTCTTTCCTCCTGTCATACTAGCTGCATCTCAAGTTGCTTATGTTGTGGCTTGCTCTGTTGCTCATTGAATCACACACATCCAGGTGCAGCATGTTTGCAGAGAAAAAGCTGCTGATGGTTGTCTGCTGGGTTATCAAATTGAATTTGGCTCCAGTAATACTTGGCTAGCGTAAGGGCAAGGGAGAGATGGGACCCCTCAGCTAGGAACAAGAGAGAAAAGGAGTGAGACTGCTCCAGCTCCTGATGTCTTTGATACTTGTGGGCCGTTGGATTGGCTCAGTGGTTTGTGTGGGGCAGCAACCTGGGCTGCCACCCAGCCTTTGTAAGATTCCATGAAGCTCCTCTGCTCTGACTTCGCTATTTTTAAAAAATTGTAGTTAAGCTGTTGGTCATATCAGCTGGTTTAACTTTTTTCTAAAGGACACTTTGCCAATCTCTTTCAGAGACATGTGGCAGGTTAGCAAGAGGCAGGTGCACAGGCTGACCAGTATAAAATGGCCAAGCACTGGGAAAGGGTGGAGACCTGCATTAATAAATAGTTATGTGGTATGGCTGAGAGCGCTGCTAAGGAGCTTTTAAAACTGACAGCTGCAAAAGAGAAAATAATACCTAGATTTGAAAACCTCTTAAACTCTGCAGTCGAATTCCGTGATTTGGTCAAAAGGTGTGACTTGAAATAACACAAATATTAATGGTAAACAACTGATTTAACCATTTTCCCTCTTATATAAATGGTGAGGATGACAGAACCGATTAAGAGATTCTCCTCCTATGTAATGAGTTCAAGGCTATAGCAGGCATAAGTAAACGTGAACTATATCACAAAGTAACGAAGTCTTGTGCCAAAATTCTGCTAGTCTTTCTCCTTTCTTTTCTCTCTAAATGAAAAAGTCATATAACATAGCAAAGCTTTCTGCTGGTCTTCCACGCACCATATTCTTTGGTTTGCTGTACATACACAGTTGAAGAGAGCACGACTGAACACATGAAACAGGATTTTGGACCTAAAAGACATGCAGCTGAGTGACAAACCATGACACTCTGACCTATAAGGCTTCTGATCCCATATAAAATTAGCTTAGGTGGCCACATGCTAGTAATCCACATACTGGAAAATGGCTCTTATAGTACTTGCAGTCAGTTGCCTGTCTGGCACAATCCCAAAGCTAAAACAGTTTAAGCAGTACGGGTAGCATCTTGTCTCGAAATCTGAAGGGCTTAGGAGTGACAGTCAAGCATTTAAAAATAAATATAATCTCATGAACTGGATTTCTTCCATTTGGAGCTACGAGGGAGATTCCACTGTGATCTGGCAAAACGGTGTTTGGGAGAGAGCAGACTCCCCTGAGGAAGGAGTTTCCCACCAAGAAAAAAAGCTCCTGCTCCTACGGGCAGAGAAATGTTTGCGGATGTGGAAATATGAAGTGATAGTTAGGTCTGCTTGCGATCTTCCCAGGGAGTGACTGTGCTGTCTGACAAGAGTGCTGTGGGGTCAAGGGCTGGGATATTTGGCTCACAAAAATGTTTTCCCTTCCATTGCATTGAATTCCAACCCCGTATATAACAAAATTGTTTCGAATAGGTCCTTAAGTTTAACTACCATTTTAGGTTTATTTTACTACCTCATCTCTTTTTCCGTAGGCAAAATGAGCTGGGGGGGAGGGGGTTCTCCTCTTTTCAATGCGTTACTGTCATGTTTTTATTTTTCATTTTCTACAGTATTGTGTCACTTTTTTTTTTTTTCTTTTTAAGATCTGCACGGGCCTTGTTAGCCTTAAGATGGTCAAGTCTCCTAGAATTGTTCACTTTAGCTTTGAAAAATATAGGGGTTTTGAACTGAGCATTTTTTGTTGAACTATTTGTGATTCCCTAGAGCATGCAACTTTTTTGACCTTGAAACACGGCCGCACCATGAGCAATGTGAAATTAAAAATTGCATTTTCAAACCGTCAGCTCCTCCTGCCCTCCAAAAGGGACGGGCTCGTGTTATGGCACTACAGTTGTGGTGCAAGCACTTTAATTTTTCAGGTTTGTTTCTAATAGAGAAAATATACCTTACCTTTTGATTTGGGAAGCTGAGGTGCCTGCGATGCCTGAATCTTTGCAGCCCGTTTGCTGCATGGGTGAAGTCAGCCTTTGCAGCTGCCCAAGTCCCAGGCCAGCCTGGCCCTTGCATGGTGGCCTTGTTGTTCAAGAATGTGGGGAACGGGCTGCCTGGCGGGAAGACAAAACAAAACAGAGTTAGTGCCGAGGGAGAGCTAACTTTTTTCCTTTGCCCCACTCTTTGCACTTCTGTCTGTCTCCTGGCGGGGTTTGATGTCCCTAACGTGAAAGGGCGACTGAATCCGAAGGCTTGTTGAGCGGGGCCCTCGGCGTGCCTGCCTGATGCGATTCCCAGCGTGAGCGACGAACTGACCTACGTCAGCGCAGTACAACTGGGGACATAACTAAGACACTAATGTTTCAAGTGAGTTTGTCAGGCCTCTGGTATCTAAACCATTTGTGTTAGACCTAGCTATGGCTACACCCCGGAGGTAGACAGCTTCCTCTGGTTTTCCCTGTGCCATTTTCTTCCCACAAGAATGCAGTAGCCTCTCCCGTTGCTCAGCAGTGGATAAACACCAAAAGCAAAAGATGCAAAGCCCATTTGCAATGTTGCTAAATAAATTCTGAGTGTTGTAGGTAATTTGTTGGCTAGTGGGAGTGGTTGGAGGAGCAGCTGAGCATTATTATATGCTTGAATTAAAGAAGCTCTGAAGAAGACCTGGTGGCTTCCCAGATGTGAGTGCCTATGCTCTTGATAGATGAGGAAGCTGGTAACTCAAGAGCGCTGTTCTCATCTGCAAAAGGCTCCTGTCCCGAGTCTTGTGATGTTTAAACTACAGTGCTGCTAAGGACCTAATCTAACTAGTTCCTCCCTGGGATCATACTAAACTTTGCAGAAAAGCTGACTTGCCGCCGCCTCCTCCCCTCGCTTCTTTTTAAATTAGTATTCTCTACTTCTCTTCTAAATATAAGAAGCTTTTTCTGCATGTCTATTTTTGTGGCTAGCAACGGCTCTGCCAGCCCTGGTATGGACTCTGCGATTTGTTCTGAGGAGATTTCAAACCTTGGTCTGGTCAGAGAGCTAAGAGCTGGGTGGTCCCATCCCGGGAGGCAAAGCGCTTGGAGCAGGGGTCCCTACAAATCACTGTCCCCATGAACCCGAGAGGCAAACTGCACCTGCAGGTCATCTCGCTGCTCGTTGCTGAGTATTGCTAAGTGTCACTCTTTCCCCAACAAAAGGGTACCACTCTAAAAAGCATGTAACTACATTTTGCACACAGATGAGCTTGTTAGCAGTCTGGGGTGAAGTCTCTGGCAGCATCAGACTATGCTTTGAATTGTAACGCTTCCAATAGTTTGATGATGGTTGGCTGCCGACGTGCACACCACTGCCCTTTTTCTTAGAGCTGTGACGCTGAGCTGGGTTGCGTTGTAGTTGAGGTTGAGACTTTACTGACTGTGAACTTTACAGTGTGGAGGACTTGCTCGAGTTAAACACAGTTTTGCGTGCTCTGCGATGATGTATAGCATAGAGCATCCTGATAGCACAGCTTGGCAGTGTAGCACTACGCAGCAATGCTGAGATTGTCTCTGGATTCACTAAACCTGTCTCTAGTCACTCTGTAATGTATCTTAATCTCAGTACCACGCTGAGCTAACAGCACTGATTAACCACTCCTAATTCTTGATTAAGCTTGGCTAGTGGCAGATCAGGAATTTTCACCCTGTGTCTGTGGCTCAGCATAAAAGCAGCTCCTGTTTGTTTTCTCAGCATTCTGGTAATTACTGCTGCTCATTACAGAAGGATGAGGTGACTGGCCAAAGGTATGCAGGGAGGCTGCAGCAAAGGTTAGTGCCTGATCTTCTGAGTCCGAAAATAATGCCTTCGTCATTGGACAGTCCTACTGGCCAAGCTGGGGTAGAGGGGGTGCATACGTCTCCCTTTTCCCTTCCTGGCAATTGCTTTAAAGAGTCAGAGACATAGTGTCTGGCATCCAGACAGCTGTCTTTTGGGAAAGAAAGAAGAGAAAAAGAATTCTCTCATTCTTATATACTGCCTCGAAAGCTTATTGTGTACAATTGCAATTGTGCCTATAGGGATAGTTTAGCTGAAATTATCTACTACATGGGCGCTGGCAAAAAAATGTATTTTGGTTTTCCAAATACCTGCTTCTTTGCTCTTATACATCTTTATTTTTTGCTTGGGGTGCGTGAATGATGTGGGGAAAAGTAACTCGTGACAAGCTGCTGAGCAACACTTAGAGAGAAATAGCAGGAGTCAGTAACCACTCAAGAGAAGTGTTAGTTTTCAGAAAAATAAAGGCAGAATTGAAAGATCAAACTTGTCTCTGAGTGAGTTTCTTGTTTGAGGCAGTGGGAAGGTGTTACAGGCAAGCATGTGGAGTGTACAAGATGATAACTTACTGCTTCACAGAAACAGCTTATGCGCTAGCTTTTACACATTGGTGTGCAGGTATCTGTAATGAATGTTCTGCTGTGGCAATGCAGCATCTTTATATCTGTCTATTTTAATATAGAAAATAGTGATATAATGCGGCTTTGCTCTGAAGTACGCATGCGGACTGAAACACCGTAACCAGTGTTACGGCTTTAAACTATGTGAAAGGATAGGGGCAGGAGGAAATATAAGAAGAATGAGCAAAAAACTGAAATTATGGGTCATAAATGCCACTTAACTCAGTGTCACGTTATGAGTTCCTCAGTATCAGTGTCTGTTATGAGTTCCTGATTCAGTCTTGGTGCTGCTTATTTTAATCCATGTGGTGGGAATCGGAAGATGAAAAGCAACCTTGACCAGACAAGATGTGACTGTTGTTCTGTAAGGGGATAAATTGCCATGGCAATCCTGGCCGTTGCTGGTGGGGAGCTGGCTGATTTTGGCCAGCTGCTGGGTAGCTGGAGCTGGTGGTTCCTCTTGAGGATAAGGTGCCTTTTGGATAATTAGACAAACATACAAACTGTGTCTCAAAACAAAGGATATTAAATGATTTCTTTCGGCTCCTTGAGATTAAGTAGTGTCTCTTCTTGTAAAAACGAGTGGTTGAGAGGCACCACTGAAGGACAGCAAATGCCGAACGCAGTTGGAGCCTGAGTTTTTCCCACATGCCAAAGGGAAGAAATGCAAGGTTTGACAGCAAGAGAAAGAGAAGGCTAGGCGACAACAGTGGGAAAGAATACAGATTATAGAATCATGGAATAATTTGGGTTGGAAGGGACATTTAAAGGTCATCTAGTCTAACCCGCCTGCAATAAGCAGGGACATCTTCAACTAGATCAGGTTGCTCAGAGCCCCATGCAACAAATAAGCACATTATTGTGATCTTTGTGCTCGTCGGCTGAGGTTAGGTCTCTGAGCTCATCACCCGAGCATGCAGGTGCTGCTGCCAGTGCAAGGGAAGTGGCTGCAGCAGGTGAAGAGGACAACAGACAGGTCTGCCCCTTTCAGCATAGTTCAGTTAAAGCAGTGGTGAAATGGGAATCCTGGGCAGTGGGTTTCACATTAGTTAAGTGAATCTACTGCTGATCACTTGCGTCTGCTGGTGGAAATCTACCCTTACCTACCTGCTTGCAGTAGGGGTCAGATGAGAGCTACTACTGATGCCTTGAGAATCCACAGCCAGGTGTTGAGGATGAGAGGAGAAGCATGACTTCCCTTTCCAGCATCCCCTGCCCGTTACTTCAGCTTGGCTGTAACATGAAAACTGCACCCTGAAGGACTGGTGAAGTAACAGCGCTACAGGAGCTATAATACCGAAACATGTGTTTTGTGGGACCGGGGCCAATTCAATTCTCCTTTTCCCCAGCTGCAGTTAGCATAAAAGCTGGTTTCAGATTGCTTGCCTAGCTCTAGATTGGCATCAAATAGCCCAACTTTGCAGACGTATTACAGTACGTCACCTTCACGGTACATCACATCAGACCTGATTGTTATTGCACCGGAGACTGTCTAAGGTAACCTATTGAAATATATCCTGACTGTTCCCTTCCTCACCACTAAAGCCCCCTGTGAGGGTACTGTCGTTATTTCTGACCTTAATAACACTCTAACAAGAAGAGTAACTCCTGGAAAAGTGCAGAATATGTTAATTCTGTTTCCAGTTTGTGACTCTGCTTCCTGACCATTACAGAGCATTAACAGGGACGTGGGGCTGGGGGTGGGTGTCAGTGGGAGTGGGACTCAGCAATCCATCAGAGCACCTCCCACAGCTGTGAAAGCTGTAGAAGGGCATCGTGCAGCTCTTGTTTCCTTCAAGAGTGGAGTCCCGGTTCTGCGTGAGTTATGACCACAATTGTCGGTGCTCCGAGCATTGGCAAAGCAAGCTGCTGATAAATTAGGTGCAGTAGCAGCAGCTGCAAAATTGCTGTCCTGCTGGCTGGGGAAAGGCAAAGTCATCAGAGAATTAAGATGAACTGCTAAGCATATTTTGTGCTCAGAAAGCAGCTTTGTAGGAATTATAAGGAAGACAGCGCCATATAAAAGTTTTTCTAACTTCTGCTTGAGTTACAGCTGTTGTTCCTCAGGCCTAATATTCTTCCATGCAATGAACTGCCCCCACTCAGCTTCTTCAAATAGGATCAAAAGGGTCAGCTGGAAAAATCCATAAAGAGGTGGAACAATTTGAAGAAGAATGCAAAGGCTTTGAGCAGTTGCTGTCGAAAATCAGGGTCAAATCATGCCTTAATAGTTAAGAGTACACTTTGGAGTGCAGACGTCTTAAATCAGACCCTAACAGTCATGACTTGGTAGAAGGCAAGAGACAACATCTCTTTTTAAACTCCTGTCTAGTGTGTGGAAAAGTGGCTGTATGCGCCAACAGAGAATAAGAAAATGTTGTCTTCCTCTTTCAAAGCTTTTTGCTGATGTGAGATTGAGGCTTCACACTAGCCATCCTATAAAAAAATCTGTAGGGAACCCCAAAGTATTAGTGACCACTCAAGCTGTGCTGTGTTTGGGACATGGGAGTCCCACTGGAACTGGGACTCAGTCATCTTGTTAGTTTAGGAAATATTATACTAACGATATGAACTTTCAAATTTTTTTTCAAACTTGTCCTTCAGTGTAAGTTGTCCTCAGTTATTTTGGTCACGTGTCCCTCCACTTCAGGTCTTGTGACCACTATAATGCTATTTGTAACTTTTGCAGTGTATTACTTCAGCTATACATTAAGTGTAGCAGATCTTAAGTTTCTGTAATTTACTTTGCAGCTAGCTTCCTTTGCCCAAGCTAACTGGAAGCTATTAAAAACTTGCCTTAAAACCAGCAACAGAACTAAAGCTGCCTCCTGTATTTCACTCTTGCTGGCACTCAACGCTTCCTGGCACAGTAAAAATTCGATTTAAAATTACCTGTAAATGTGAGCAGCTGCACATCTGAACTTTGAAACACTAAAACTTTAAATTAAAAGCATTTTGTTAGTGTAGCTCTGATACCGTGCTGTCTTCAGAAATCGCTTGGACCTAAAGAACCCGGCAGAAGTCTGTTTTGCTGAGCAGCTGACTTCTACCCGATCAAAACAGAGTAGACTTAAGCAGACCTTTAAGACTACCTCTCTATGCATTTCTCACTCTAGAGTTCATGAGCAAGACTTCACAGGCTCTGAAATGAAAAGTCGGGACTCTTGTAAATCAGCTCTCCTGAGGAGTGGATGCCCAACCACAGCCTCTGCGTCAGGGTGCAGTTTTCTCCCCCGTGTTGTCTCCGTGCCTGCAGGGCTGTAGCAGAGCTCCGGGCTTAGGCTTGGCCTTTCTCCCTCAGGTCTAAAACCAGACCATGGGCTACCGGCAGCGTGGCGCATTGTAAGGGTGCACGTGTTGGTTTCTGCCACCTGAGCCCCCAGATGAATCCTCCTCTCTTGCATTGGCGACGCTGCACTCCCTTAGCACAGAAAAAGGCAACCTAACTGGCGGCTGCCAGAGGCACGCGACCGAAGCAAAGATTTAGTTCTTTACTTGACAGATCTAGGCTCTTTCACCATCTCTGACTGCCCTGGGATTGTGAAACCTCTTAGCACGCTGCAAAATTCCGCAACAATAGTAATTCCTCTTTCCCAAAGGTATAATAAGGTGAAAAGCTGGCCCCTCAGCCTGTGGTTCAGCATAGCTTCCATGAGGCTACAGGGCAGAGTACGTGGCTGATTCATTTCTCTTTCACAAGACTGCCTGCGCCGCGGTACAACACTGCGTTATCCCCAGGGGCTGGCCTTGCTGAAGTTAAATACGTGCCTTCCTTTATCAAACTGCTTTCTGCCATTTCTGCACGTTTCACAAGACGGTTGAGTTACTGGTGAGTAAAATTTACAACCAGAAACCTTGGCCCCTTTAGAAAACCAAAGAAGAGTTGCAAGGCATTGTATGCGTCTCAAAAATCAGTTTTTAGGTGTTCTGACACGCAAGTTTAACCAATGCTAATGTCAAAGATTTTTTTTTTAATAAACTTTGCAGCTGAAAAATGTGATCACTCCAACAAAACAAAAAGCTTAACCTGCGGAAATGAAGCGTCTGTAGCCGGCAGTTTGGCTCTTTAATAAACTCCCTCGGCTAATAGCCTGTATCTGTGCTGTCTTAGTATGTGAAAAATGTGCTCGGTGCCACGGTGATGTCATGAGCCCGAGCTGATAGCTGCTTATGGCTTCCAGCTGGGCTGCTGAGTGCTGGGAGGCACCGCAAGCCAAGCAGATCCCCGTTTCGCTGGAAGCAGCATCCAAAACCTACCTTACTTCCAATGTCTCCTGACCCAAATCCCGGATCAGTCAGGAAAACGTTGGCCTTCTCTGCTACAGCTCAAACGCAGCAGCTTTCTCTTTGCTTCCCTTGCTGATGGCTGCAGCTGGCTCCCTTCCCTCCACAGGGACTGTGGAGTCACTGGGGGTGACTCGGGTGGTCGGCGTCCACTATGGCAATTGAGATCTGTGCTATTGGAGAAGGTCTGATGTGAGGCTGGCTAAGAGATAGGGGCCAAATTTAGGAAGAATTCCTGTTCTGATGAGAGGAGAAACTCCAGGAGATATTTAATCGCTGCAGATCGAGTGATGTTAACGGTAAAGTTTTTTATCCTTTGTGTTAATAACAAAATGTCATGCTGCGTGGATGTGCACTGATCGAGTTACTCTGTTCTTTTACTGGCCAGAATTCTTTCTTTGCTAACCCTACTCTCTCTGTCATATATTTTCCTCCTGTTCATCTTGGCATATCTAAAATTAGATGACCAGCTTTCCCAGGCAGACACCTGTCCATGCTTGTAAAGTTTCTGGCGTAGAATTTGAAGGCCACAAATAGATTCGTTAGCTCTTTCCCTTTCTGTATGGTCTCCAAAGGGAAACTGCTGAGACAAGATCTTTTAGGAATGTAAATAGCTCCCTTTGTCTATGCTACAAATGAAGAAACACAGATAAATGTCACCCATGGGTGACTCCTTTGGAGGCTACTGAAGTCCAGCCAGATTGCTTTGGTTCAGGCATTCCAAGCCAACACCATTTTCATACCTGGATTAGGAAATCGGGGATTTAACTGATGAATATGATGCATGTATTTTCAACAGATCACATATGTATTAGGGGTTCATCCACAGTACACGGTTCGAGGATTACTGGAGTGCTTCTCCCCGGTCTGGAGGCTGGACTGGAAGGCAGAAGACGACCGACGGTGAAATCCAGTTTTCTAGGCTGGATGATGTGAGGAGGGCAGCGGGCGTTGTGACCTGCCTGCGAGCGGGCGTGCGGGTGGGCAGAGCTTAGTGTACATGTTTGCACGCACGAGTTTTCAAGAATTCTGGCTCTTCTCTTGTGGTGAATGCTCTTCGCTCATCTTTTTCACTTCAGACCGAATAATTCCCGATGCTTGTGGTTTTTCTTCATTTGAGGTAGGTAATACACAAACTGTGGTGGCGCATCCAGGCTGCAGTTTCAGAAAAATTGCTTGAATTTAATGTTGATGAAAATCTAATGTTCCAACTTTGAGTCAACGCATCATGTGTCAGGCTTTCAGCAGCATTAACTTGCCAATATCTATAATAAAATCCTTATCCATCTGGCTATCCTTAGCCATAAAACCAACAAAAAAATCTCAGCTACTATCCAACCCTAAACCTGTTTTCTTACTGAACCAATCTGGATGTGTCATATACCATTTAAAAGCTCATATCAATTACAGAGTTATAATCAGTGCTTTTGTTTGAATATTTTGCCATTTAGAGCACTAATTTTCTCTCAAAACTTGCCTTGAGTAAGAAAGCATCAATTATGATTTTTTTTTTTCAAAGTTGCACGGATAATTGACGTTTAAGATGTATGTAGGCAAAAAAGCCTGTATGTAACTGATAGGAGGAAGAATTTATATCCACACAGCAGTTATTCTGTAAGGGGACCAGAATTTCTCGGTTGTCAACTCTTTGTTGATCATTTGCATTCCTCCTGTGCTTTGCCCAACAGTCAAATCTGATTGTCTTTTAATGCTGCTACAGTAGGGATTTTTTATTATATTGAAAAAAAGAAATTAAAATAAAATTAAGGTTGCAGAAGGCAACATTTAAAGTTAGGACATGAGGGGAATGAGAAAGCATTTTTTCCCCATTGGGTTTTGTAGTTGTTTGCTAGACAGCAGAGGTATGCTGGGGTTCTAGAGCTGTCTGTTCTTTGTCAAATTCTGAAACAAAGCATGAGAAAGGACTGATTAAAGACCTCTTCACTTCCCACCTCTACCTCTCCAGCTTCTGCCTTCGTCTCCTTCTGGCTTGCAGCCTTTTCCCCCATCGTCTGCTCCTGCTGTTGGTTTTGGCTTCTTCTGCTCTCATCTTTTTCCATCTTCACAGCCACCTTATCTCACTTTGCATTATTTTCATACCTTCTCATCTTTGGACCTGTTCTGTCTTTTCCCTGTTCAAAGAACATGGAGCACATGCGGTACTGGGGATATTCACTTAACTCAGGTGGCAAATTCTTACAGACTGCTTCTGAGAATGATGAACTGCTTGCCCCGAGCTTAAGGGCTCGGTCAGGTGGAAACTGCAAAAGCACAACCTCGTCATGATGGCAAACTGGAAGAATTTCAAGTGTCCTTTCTGGAGTTGCTAGGTGTGAGAGCTAACAAAACCCATTCCTTTTACTTGTTTTTTATAATGAGGGGAAAGCAATGTACTTTTCCATTCCCCAAATTCTGAGATAAAGGTGATCCATTATAGCTGAATCTTTAAAAAAATGAGACTGCCCATCCACCATCAGCCATTTTAATTGAATGGTTTCTTTGGAAAAGATATAAGTCACCAAAAAGGAGTTCCTTAAAAAGGAATCATAATTACAGGTGCTGCTGCCTCTAATACTTAACATACAGAAACCTGACTGACTTTAAAATATCACTTAGGACCAAAAAAGAGAAGAATGAATATCATAGGCAGTACTATATTTCTCCCCATCTATCTGGACTGATGAGTATTCATCTTTTTGCTTGGACAACATTTCAAAAAGACAAAAATTTAGCCAATGCAATCAGCAAAATTCTCCTTCTTCATTAACTAAGTGCCCAGGAGACAAATGGACAAAGACCTGAGCTCTTCTATTCAAGAGGAGGTTGCAGATTAAATGATGCAACAAATTTACCCCTGGGTTAAAAGTGAATTTTCTTCTAGCATAAAAATCATCTTTCAAAGATGTTGGAAACTTTACAGGGTGCAGGTTAAAATGATAGGAAATAGCACCTTAGAGCTATGGATGAGATAATGCAGGAGTGGTGTATATCTATGGCAGTGTCCTTTATGCTGTGGCTGGAAACAGACTGCTATGGCTGTGGAGAGGAGGAACTCCCTGAAATGGCAGTTTGTCTTAAATATTTAAAGTTTAGTATCAAGTAGCTGTCTTCTAAATAAATGTTGTGGAATGTTGTGCACAATTAGGTAAACTGTTAAAACAGTTACTGTTTTTTCCAAGATTATTGGTTTTGCCAATGAGACTCTTAACAGTGCATTTTCCGTATGTTATCCACTTTATGGAACTGTATGTCTTACTTCACATGTGCCTCATTTTAAATATACAGTAGTATGTATTTTTAATTTATGACCAAATATTTCAGCATCTGAGAAGGTAGGTAAATACTATTTGTTTCATTTCTGTAGCTAAGGCGGCTAGGGAATAGACAAGTCAATGCTTTGTGATATGATATATTGGCATTTTGCTTGTCACTAGCAGCCTCCTCAAACTGAAAGCATGACCTTTTGTGAAATGGCATTCTTTTATTCAACAAATGTGTTTTTAATGTATTCTGTTATAGCTGCTTGCTGTTGTGATTATATGAATTGAACTGCCTTTTTCTACAAACTACAGCAGGAACAAAGGGACTGAGCTGGTCTTGACTCTTTATTCTCTCCTGCAAATCTGCAAAAGGATTTGTGGTAGCCTGTGCAAATCAGTTGCTGCAAATATTAGATCTCAACTTCCACAGTTTTGCTACTGGGTAGCCTGAAGTCATGAGTTAGTGACATGAGAAATGAGAGAAACTTGAGCTACAATGTTTTCATGATTTTTTTTTTTTTAAAGTAGAAACATTTAGTCAAGCCA
The DNA here is from genome assembly GCA_013400755.1 of Pelecanoides urinatrix. Classification (NCBI taxonomy): domain Eukaryota; kingdom Metazoa; phylum Chordata; class Aves; order Procellariiformes; family Procellariidae; genus Pelecanoides; species Pelecanoides urinatrix. The sequence continues at coordinate 29,985 of VZTQ01001386.1, forward strand.
AGTAAATCCTTGTTCATTTGCTTGCAATTTTGACTCAAACTATAAACCAGCAGTGGCTGAGAACTGGTTATATGAGTTCTTTGTGAAACCCCTTTATGCAAGAGACAACATCCTCTTTCCCTCACTGAAGGCTGAGAAAATGGCAGGTCAAATTTCTGCTTATCCTAAAGCCCCACTTCTCAGTAGTCCTGCAGCAAGCACAGCGTCAGCACTTGTAATTCCTGATATTTCTAACTTGGAGGAGGGGAGTGAGGAGGGTAGAGGAAATCTATTTATTTTAGAGAAAAATGGAAGATACGTTCCTCACTGAGAATGTATCAGCAGAGGGCACAGACAAGAAAACAATTTTTGTAGTTCATTGCTTAAAACAGAAATATATTCTAGGTCTGGTACATAAAGAACGCCTTCAGGATTTGAATCAGTGTGCAGCTGACAGTGTGAAGGTAGGAAAACAAACTTCTGCATTGGAAGCAACGCTGTGTACAGCAAGACGTGACAGCTATGAGCTGGAATACTGCCTTCATCTCTAAACATGTCCATGTTTTGAACCATTTTGCTACTGCTCACTTCAATAGATAGAGCTAAGTACATAGGCAAAGCTCAGAAGAATACCACCATAGCCTCATCACTAGCCTTCGTTGCATCCATGGAGATAGAAACTGCTGAGAAAGTACATGACCTCTTCATTACAAAGAACTGTGAGATGTTAATTATTGAGATATTCATTATTCCTTTTTGTTTGAAAGGAAAATACCAGGAGAAATGCATTAACGCTGGGAAGAGAAAGACTATCATTAGTAACCTCTGGATTAAAAAATTGGGATAAACTATTCCATTAATAGACATGGAGGGAAGCTGAAGGCCAGACAGACCCAGTAGGGGTTCCCCAAGGTCTTTGTGACTTGAGATCCACTTAGGACATAGCTTGGGTTGGTGGTTCCTGGGTCTGTTTATGAGGATGTCTTCAGAACGTGTCTGGCTTTGACAGATCCTTTCTCTTCCTCTTCCAGAATAACTCACAGCCCATCCGGGGAGTATCTCCATGGTATGCAATTGTAACTGATCTCTGCATAGGGAGGCAGCTGCCAGCATTTCCTGCAGCACCCATATGATGGCTGGATGCAGTCTGGCAGCTTTGTGTGTCTGACTCACGGTGGATCTGGGCCTGAGGTTTTCTTTCTTTTGTTTTGTTGCCTTCTTATGTTTGCGTCTAAATGAAACACTAAGGAGTAATGAAGAAGAAGGATGGTCTTGTGGTTAAATGTATTCAAGTGGCAATCTGGAACTGGGAACTATTTCTGGCTCTACCACATCTATGGCCAAGGACAAATAATTTAAGATCTCTGGGTCTCAGGGTTTTCCCATTTATAAGATGAGGATGAAAGCCCTCTGTGGGTGACTGAATGGCTTGAGTGCTTTGATTCCCAACAGAAAGACCTGGAGAAAATAAAAAAATTGATAGTTAAAATAGATAGCAGATAATTACTCTGTCACTGGCTCTTCTCTGCTCTGTCAGAGCAGTTCTGGTTCCTGCTGAGAAAGAGGATGCCCTGCGCTGCCCGTCCCGCTGCCGGGGGGGGGTGGCCGCAGCTGGGCTGCTGCACGGCGAGACAGGCAGGCGCTGATCTGCGTGCCAGTGAGAACGGGGACAGAAAGTGGTATACGTGTAAGAGTTTATCTTCTTACCTCACTCTGTAAGTGTACCTGAACAAGTAGTTTATCCTGTCATACAGTCAGGAACAGCACTGAAGAGTAAAGCAAGAGTCAATCTCCGGCTCTCTCTGACTACTCCAGGGGGCTTTACAGCATTCATGGTGAATAGTGGAAAAATGGCATATTTATTCATTCTGACTTCGCTTGCTCTAGTGGGAAGTAATTCCCCTGAAGTCAATGGGATTGCAGAGGTGTAAAAGCTGTATCAATTTCTGTGCCCTCAGGCTGATTGGAAAAATAATATATGACCATACGGTAGCAAACATATATAGAAAAGGCCTCAGGGCAGGGAAACATTCTGTAAATGATATAAAAGCAACATATTTAGCACACAAGCATTTAAAAAGTAGGAGCCTGAGGGAGGCTTGCTGTTTGGCTGGTATACAGAGCTCTCCCCAATATTTTGCCTTTCCACATCAGCACAGAGCTTCAGCTCTTCTAGAAGCAAGCCTCCTTCACCGGCCACCTCCGCTGGGCCAAAAAAGTGCACAATAAGGCAAAAATGTTTGATCCCCATAGAAGATGGATGTGTAGGAGAGGTAGTTGGAAAATGGCAGCAGTCGTCTTTCTGGCTACTCCAGTGTCATGCTTAGTGTGGGAAAGCAGACCAAAAGCCAGAGGAAAAAGAGGAAGGAGGCTGAGGAACCAAGGGGGCAAAACCTGTTGCTGTAGCGGAGGGTAACCCCCTGGCACGGCAAACTCGGAGCAGGAGGCACAGCCACGGCCCGTGACCTTCCCCTCCCTGCAGCCACAGCCCCGGGCGGTGACCTCCCCCCGCGCACCCCCTCTGCCCCCCACGCTGGCCCCGGTGGCTGGGGGTGACTGAGCAATGGGCAGGCAACCCAAAAAGGAGGGTGGATGGAAGCTAAGAAGCCAAAGAGGAGTTCAACAACGTGGGGGAGCATAATAAGGATGGAACGGGGGAGAGAACAGTGTTGCTTTTTTGGCTTCAAGAATATGATATGGGTCATTATTCCTGAGAAAAGGGATTTGATCCGGCCTGGCCGGGGTGAGGTGGCTGCAGTTATTGGGGGAAGAGGGGAGGGAGGGCGCGAAGCCCCAGGCGGCGGGGGCAGCCGGGAGGATGCCTGTGTCAGGCAGGTGATGAAGGACAGGGCGGGCCATGGGGGAAGCAGTGAGGAGGTCATGAAGCAATGTTTTCTCTTCTGTGCTGTCCCCGCTTTAGTGCGATAGGGTCTGCTTTGGTTCTGAAGGAGTGGGAGGCTCGAGAGAGAGAAAAGAAGAAGGCAGAGTTCCCACCTCCCTTTGCAGCTGATCAGTCTTTTTTCATCTATAACAGAGGGTTTGGGTACATTCCACACACAACGCGCACCTGATTAGTTAGAGGGGATTATATTAAGGCAACTTTGAGTGTAGAGTGTAGGCAGTCTTAAATCAGCTTTAACTTCTCAGGAGCATATTAACTGCAGTGACTTTTTTTTTTTTTTTTTTTTTTAAATCACTACAAGCATGTCCTCAGAGAAGATTGCAGCAGTTTTACTGCAATAGCCGAAACTTTTACGAGCTTTGTGAAGGAAAACCCCACATTTGCTGGTTTCACATCCCAGTCAGAAAAATCCCTTCTCACTTCTTAAGCCAAGCTCAGAGAGATTCACGCGGTAAATGACAGGAAGAAACAGGTTCCTCTGAGCGGTGGCTGCGGGCGGAAAGGACAGCTGGCTCCAGGGAGTTGAGGGTGGAAGTTCCTCCCTGGAAACCTACCGGGGAAAGTACCAGTGCTGGGCTGGGAGAGGGTGACTGGGAGATGGGGGAAGCATTTTTAAGGTATGGAGGGAATAAGGGGAGTAAGCCCAGGGAAGCGGTTGGGCTGGGGGATGGTGGTGCTGGTGGATATTTAAGCAGCTACATCACCAGTCAAAAATATCTCTGTTACTAAAAGCTGCTTTCTCCAACAAGGAAAATATTATGTCTTGTGGGAAGTCGTGAGCATGACATGCCCAAGAACATTGCATATTTGATCACTAATAATATAAAGTAAACATCTTTTAAATATTTCCAGCAACATCTGTCCTAGTTTAACTACTGGTTCATGTTGCATTCCTTTATGGAATAATACTCATCCCAGAAAGCAGAGCGTGTGTCACTGCCATCCATTACAAGAATTAAACTTGTGGGATTTTCCCTGTCTGTTGAAGCTGAATTCCCTCCAACCTTTAAAAAACGCTTTCTTCTCATTTTCCACCATTGCGTAACCCTGATTCCCCAAAAGTCTGAGGGCTTGCCTATGATATTATATATTTAATATTTGGCTTGGATAAAAAGGGAGCATGGTGAGATAGAGATTTCACTCCTACTGGGGGAAAAATTCAGAAAAAGGAGCTGCACCAGTTTAATAGGAATACAAGCTTAATTTTCTGGAAAGCAAACAAACAAAACATCTTTGAGCCAATAGAAGAGATTAGCCTTGTTCTCCAAAGGGGAAAGAAAATCAATAAATGACTTAAAACTGAAAATAGCAAACAATAGCAAAGAAGAATGTGGACAGAACTCCCCCTATAGCCATGGATGCTGAGGCCACCCAGACAAGGCACATTTGTTCTCTACTAAGGTATAGAGATTATATGTGCTAACATAGAAAGTAATGTATTAAGCAGGTATATGTGTTTGCAGTTTGGAGAAAAATACTTCATTTTTACTGACAAGCACTGCCTTCTTGGTAGATTTACCATTTTTGCCAAAAAAGGAATTTTTTTTACAGCAGAATTTACAATACATCCCACTTCTGAGCAAAAGTGGGGGCATATTACAACTGAAATAATCCTTTTTCCTGTGAAAACAACCTTCCTTTCTATTGGTGAAGAGTCAACTTTTTTGTTAGAATAAGAAAACCAAAGAAAAACTTTTCCTGTTACTAGAACAGTAAAATTCCAGCAACTTTAAAAAGTTCTGGATGTGAATTCTCTGTGACTTTGAATTATGCAGAAAAGTCTTCGGAGACCATGAAATACAGACATACATTTGTCCTTGAACTACCTCTGAAAAAGTCAAATTTTTCTCTCCCAATATACAAAGTGAGTGAGAAAAAGCAAACTAAAGAAATGCAAGCACCTTATAGCTCCATCAGTGCTATAAAGAAACCGAGGTCTGTCAAGTACCAGTTTCCCTATAGGGATGTTTACCTCTCTTGTATCATCCCAGGAATGTTGCTGGTCCAAGTTTGGGTAAACTGTAACGTGAGGGTAGCTAAGTTGTGCAGAAGGAGAAAGGTCAGGAGGGAGAGGGAAAACCCCAAATTTTGCAATAAGGCAGACGTCCCAGCACAAGATGGGACCAATTTGTTTTACTGAGATGGTCCCAGCTCAATCACTCCTGTGGCAGCAGTTCTCCTTGTTCATGCCCGTGGAAAATCCTCCCACTATCAAGCTATGGATTGGAAAAGAGGTGTTTAGCATTTCAGAGCATCAGTGAGTATTTTGGCTTGTTCACCCAAGCAAGAGAGAAACAAGGAGAGCACAGTTGTATGAGGCCGGTTTTCCCTATGGAGATGTCTACCTCTGGATGAGTTCGGTTTGCCTACTGGTGCTCTTATGTCAATTGTCCATACTATTAGCGAAAATCCTCTCACTTCTCGTTGGCATTGAAACCAGTAACCTGGTGTTGGACTGCTTTTGTCACAACCTCTTTTCCCTGTAAAGGCTGTTGGACTCTGCTTTTGGCTACAGAAGTGAGACAAAGGGTAGTGGGGAGTGGGATTGAAACAGCAAATACAGCTAGGCGCTTTTTTTCTTTCTTTTTTTTTCTATTTTTTAAGACTAGATGCGGACTCTGCAAATCAGAAATAGGAAGGCTGACCTAAAGATACAGAGTTAGTTTCCATAGCAATGAGACCTATGAGTTCTCAAAATATTCAAGTCTCTATTAGGCTAGAGGTAGATAAAAATAATTTGTGTACGTAAGGGCATGCCAGATCTCATCCAGCAAAGCTCTTGATTTTAAGCACATGAGTATCAAGATAATGGATCTCCATATATACCTGACTGTTTTGCTTGCCTAGGAAAGAAACGCTCTTGGTGAAAAATGCCTTCATGTCCCTAACTAGCTCTTTTTCAACCCTGATGCCCCTGCCCAGGACCTTTGCCTGTGTTTCCTGCTGTCAAGTTATCTTTAATGCAGACTTTGGGTTTTCCATGGGACAGATCGGTTCTTCTCCACCAAGAATGAGAGGCAGCGCCAAGCACCAGTCCTCCCTCCAGCCTCCTCTCTAGCTTGGCTGGGGGGCAGCTTGGACCCACCGCCTCGTGATCCGGGTGAGATCAGGTATGCTTGCAAAGAGGAAGGAGCAAGCTCTGAAAATGCGCATACTGAATATTTCGCAGGAAATGTCCTCATCCCTTCTCCCCCCGTCTCTTCAGCAAGGACTAGATGGAGCTATAAAGATGTGACTGACTGTGCACTGCATTTCCTCCCACAGACCCTGCAGCATCCCAGCCGGGACGGCGGGAAGGGAATGGGAAGTCCCCGCCGCCACGCCACGCAGAGCACACCGCTGTGGGAGTGCACCAGGGAGGTACGTCTGTAGCTGTTCCCAGCGAATGCCATGCTGCTGTTAATTAACCTAATGTAAGTTGGACGGAGCTCATCCAGAATAACATTGCAAGGGCAGAACCACAAATTCAAAATATTTCCATCTTCTATTTTCAGTTGTTTTGCTGTAAAAAGGCATAAGAAGCCACCAGTGAACATGCTTGAGTGGAATCTTTTTGTAACCAGCGATACTAAATCATATAATAGCTCGTGAAACTGATCTCTGAGAACAGCATGTTCTGTTAGAAAAATCTGAAATATGTTCCTTGTACTCATGAATTGCACCGAAGTTATTTAGCTTAGAAATGCTTTTCACAAATTAGCACTGATTATAAGACTGAAGAGAATCAGGACTGAAAGGTATGACAGGGAAAGCAAAAAGCCTACGGTGAAAAATAATCCCCTGCATATTTCAGGCAGTTTCTAAAGAAAAAAAAAAAAGTGTTAATGACTTAAAGAATCTCAGCATATTAGGAAGAACTAATTTAATTTAATTTTCTAATAGTGCAACCTTTTGTGAGACACTCCATTAGCTAATTGAATACATTTAATTTATTTAATTCCAACTTGGGTGACTTTGTTTTCCTATCCACCTTCCTATGGTGAAAAGCAAATAAAACATTCCCCAACAGCAAATCGCTGCTTCTTTGTTCAACAATCAATTTAAACTAAGATTACTTTCGAAGTGCTTAATAAGGTGCGTGTTTTATGAATGCTTTACAAATTTGACAAAGCTGCCATGCTGCCTGACGGCGCTGGCTGCCTCCCAGCGATGGACTGAAGACACCATGGGATCACAGATTTTGTGGAAGCAATTTTTATGTTGTAGCTTGTCACCAGGCTACAAGAGTCTCAACAACACACTGCTGTAATAACCAAAATAAGCAGTGAGTTGATAATGACTTCCTACTCCCGGCACACTGGGAAGCGTACCCGTGCCGTAGTTTAGAGAGCGCTTATAGCTTTTGAAGACCAGCTGGCCCATCTGTTCCCAGTACTGCTGCTACTACCAGCAACGTGGAGTTCAGCTTGGAGGAGCTGCTGAGGCGTTTCCTGGGTGTACCCAGGGCACCCAGCTGAGCCCCTGGCAGCTCTGGCAGCACCGCTGCTGCTCCAGGTTGTACAAACAGGCAAGGGAAAAAAAGAAACCGCCTAACAAGCCATGAGAGCTGCTTGTACCCTGGGGCACTGTGCAGGGAAGCAGTGTCCCGAGGGCAGCAGCTCCTGCTTGCAGCCCACGCAGGTGGGAACAAAGGGGAGGGAGGAAGAGGCTGAGCAGAGCCGTGTCTGTGGGTCTGTCTGTGCGACCTTGCCCTCCCGCAGCACCGTGCCGCTCGGCGCATCTGACGTCTGCTGAGCAGGGGCAGGACGTGTTTCTGCGGCCCTGGGAGCAGGTGGGCACGTTCGGAGACCCGCTGTGACTGTGAATGCACTTCAGTCATCAGCTGCTGCTTCCCAGGCGAGTTCTAGGGAATTTAGGCATTTCCAATTTTCCAGTGGAGATCGTTGCCTTGCACTCAGTACTAGACTGTATTTCCCAGGGGGTTATTCTTAGGGGAAGGAGAGGAGGTACAACAAAACCCCTTGAGCAGTCCTTCTCCATAAACGCCCTCAGTCCTTTTCACCACTCTGTGTTTTACCTAGGTCTCCATTATGAATGCCTCAGCAGTCAAAGCTCCTGGTCATGGTGAACCTCTTGAAGTCTTATATATTGCCAGCATGGTGTAAGTTCTTTTCACATGCATGGTTTTGCTGGAAGAGCTCTACCAGTCTCATAAGGTTTTTTCTACTGTCACTCTCCAATTTCTGTAGCACATTCACAGCTGAAGATGATTATTGCTAATTATTGCTTTATAAACCTGAGATTTCTTTCAAGATGCATTAATCAAAGTAACTGGAAAAATTAATTCTCACTGAAAACTAAATGGGGTTCTGTGAAAAAGGGCTCTCTCTTCAAAGGGGATTAAATATTCTCCAGAGTGTTCTTCTAGCTGCTTGAAATGTATTGTAGTTTAGCTCTGGAATAGTTTTATTGATTTATGGCAAAATATCAGCTAAATACTCTATTCTTAATGGTTTTCTGCAGCAGTGGGTGCCAGCAGTAGGCCTTCGTTTGATCTGTTGAGCTTCAAAGTCAAGCATACCGATAATTTGCCTATTCTAGGAATTCTCAGAGAATGTCCTCATAGGGCAGTGATTAGAGTAAATTTTTAAAAATTAATAAGTAGTTACCATGGACTTTGGTACCAATGTGTTGCTTTATCTTCAGCAGCCTGTCGAAATGGTCCTCTCTGTCAAAGAGAAACAGAAACAAAACATGTTACAACATTAACCTTCAGGTATACGTCCCCCTCTCCAATAGCACTGGGAAGGAAGAGGAGGTCCATTTCCATCTGGAAGATTTAGGTGGAGGTATGACACTGAAACTAGAGAATGTGAAAAATAACACTCGTTACTTGCTTCCACACTGTGCAAGTGTTGCAGAGACAGTGAGCTTGGCAGTGGTTTGACTCCTTTAAAATTTTGAAAAGAATTATCTAACGAGGTAGATAATTAGTGTCACTTAGAGAAATGCCCTTCTGCAGATTTTTTAAGCAGAGGAAGAATTGTTGGAAAGGTAAGGGATTATTTAAAACACATCTAAAGGTCACAAATGGAAAACAGAAGAGAGATAAAAGCCAAAGTCCATGACAGACTGTACCTCTGAGATCACAGGACACAAATGCAGCCAGGATATCAAATACCACTGTAAGTCAGTCAAGGTTCAATCTTCAGCAAGAAGCTGTTTTCTAAACTTAACTTGCTTGAGTGAGATAACCACGTGTATTACATTTGTCTCGGGGAGAGAAGCACCGCAGCACAGTGTATGTGTTTGTCAGCAACACCTACGCCCCGAGTAGTCTTTGTTTGAATTCCTGTCATGCTTATCTGCAGGCAGGACTTGGACCATATGTTGGGAAAAGAATAGGTCCAAATAGCTGAATCAGAGCTCCTCTGAAGCTTGACAAAACATGGTGCTTAATCGTCCTCCCTGACTCCTCTGCTTCTTGGTCTTATTTGCTCAGTGTAATTGTTCAGATCCTGTGCAATCGAACAGTAAAACTGTCAGACATAGACAAAGCAGAGTCAATTGCTTAGGCAATTTTTTTTCTTAACCCACAGAATTCAAGTAGTGTTGAAGTTGTGGCTCAAGACTTGCCCGAGCTCCTGATTAGACCAGTAGCCAGACAAAGGTTTTGAACCTGCCCGTGTCCCCTGGTTTGTCTCCCCACTCACAGCTGTCCTTCCCTTCATCCTCGCTATCCTGTTCTCCTCTTTCTCTTTGTTTTCCTTAGGACTGTACTAAAAAAATTGTGTCTGTCTGGTGGCCTCCTTCAACTGCTGAAGAATTTAGACGTGCACTTGAGAAAACAAGCATTCCTGTTCCCAACCAAAGGCCGAAAAGATACCCCGTTTTGCGTGTGAACCAGTGCCACAGTTGCAGTGCTGGCGAGCCTGAGCATCAGGGAACAACTGCTCCGAGGGAAAATTGCATTTCCCTTGTGCGGGGCGTCGTAGCCCGGTCAGAGGCACCACGAGGAGGCAGCTGGGTAAGCACCGGTGCTTGGACTCTGGCGCGCAGATGCATCCCCTTTGCCCAGATGGAGGGGGACTCGCCCCCGCTCCTGTGGCTGCCGCAGCAACCCGCAGCGCCGAGGGGGACGCAGACCTCCCTCCCGCCCGGGTGCTGCCGGCTGGGCCGGGGCAGGCTGCAGGCGGCTCCCCCCGCCGCAGCCCCCCGCGCTGCCTGGGCTGATGTCCTGGGGGAGAGCAAGGCAGCCTGCATGGGGACGTCCATCACAGCAGTCACGGGGAGTTACATTTTTTGTGGGTTGTTTTTTTCCCTGATAAGGCTTGTTGAGAGATAAGGGGAACATATAGCAGCTCTGTTTCTCAGAGATGTCAGAGGAGATAACTGAAGTTTTTCTGTGGTTTTCTCTGGCAGACGTGAGCAATTCAGCGTACAAACTCTAGTAAAAGGAGCAGCAGCAAATTACTCTTAAAAACTTTAATTGGGTTTGACTCCACTGTACCGTTTGCACAAAAGGGAGATGATTCCCGCTTTGGGGAGGTTTAAGCTCCCAGGTCACTTTTGCCTGCTACAGCTTGAGAAACAGAGCTCCACCGGCTGTACCTCCCCCCTCCGTACCAGCTGTGTATGTTCAGGCTCAAGTTCACAGAGCCAAGTGCCTCCAATCGGTTGAATCCATATTGCCTTCAGGGTCAAAAGCACAAGTCCCTGACACCACCTACTCCGCGCTTGCTTTTCCTTGTCTGGAGAGGCAGCCTGGCTATTTCTAGAAAGTGCAAGCAACATCAAGGACCGGGGGATTTGGGCCAAGTGTGAGGTCAAAGCTGACATGACAGAGCAATTAGATAATCAGCTTCTGAAATCAGTGCTGTTAAGCATATGCAGCCAATCATGGTGATTGGCACGTAGCAGTCTTGATGCGGAGGGTCTGTCAGCTGAACCAGCAGCTCCTTGCTCCGAATACAGGCAGTATTTGGGAAGAGCAGATGATCTGCCTTCCGTGCCTCTTCCCCCACCGTGGCCATTAGAGGTGGCAGGGCGGTGGAGTTGTCTTCTGGGTTGGATTTGGCCCATGGGTTGCAGTGCAAAGCTTTCTGTGTCAGGAGAGGGCTGATCACTGCAGAAGCATTTGGATTGTTATCATTTGATACAAGTTTAATCAAATTGGTATTTCAAGGGGTTTTGTTTTCACAAGCCTAGCTGTCATAGAAACGAGCACAATTAAGAAAGAATAAACTAGAGTAAAAGTCGGAAAAAAGAGGCAAAGCAACTGTTGTGATCAGTAACTTAGGGAACGCTGCTCCTTGGGTCTAGCATGGGGTTTGTCAGGAGTAAGGCTGGGGAAGCCAACTGCAATTACACACAGCAAACCAAACTCCACACGCGCTGCTGACCGGCAGAGGTGTCCCACGCTGAACAACATGGTTGGGCTTAAATACGCTCACCCAGAGATAGGAACTTTGTGCTGAAGTCCCGTCTCATATGAAAATAAAGTATGACTTTTGCTATCATATGTAATTTTCCTTGCTCTCAGTAAGCACTTATGCAGAACTTTGAGCGTGCATGGTACTTCACCGATCAGAGAAATTGCTTCCTTGCAGTGACTGCTCAATGGCTGGTGGGGGGCAAGGACTTTCTTGCCCTAAGATTGTGTAGCACGAAAGGCAGCTAGCTTTGGAGATGGAAGTGCGTAGCCCTTCTGCACTGCATTGATTTTCACTCTCTAGATATTATGAAATAGGGCTGGGAGGTTATTTTTGTAATTATTTTATTTACTGGAAAGCAGCTAATGATATTTATGAATTTGAGCTCAATTTTGCAAAACTTTCTACTGGGAAAAAAAGAAAAATGTTGTAAAAACAGCTTCAAAATGTCTTTTTTTTTTCTATTTTGAAGGAAAAATAAGTGGTTTTGTTTTTCTAATCCTAGAAAAATATTTTTGTTTTGGTTTACGCAAAATATTTTCTCTGTTTTTAAGTTCATTGGCCAAATAAAAATAACAGGTTCTTTCATCCTTTTCCATGGAGACAAAGAGACTGTCTGTTCTGTCTGCTTGTCATTTTAACTAAGGAATTTCCTTTGCATTTATTCAAACTGATTGTTTTCTTTCTTCTATCTATCTGAAGGGTTACTGTATTCTTTATCTTGAAAAATTCACCATACTACAGAATAATATTTATGTCTCTATAAAGATATTATTTAAAACATCATCTAGAGAAATCATCCTCAAGAAACTAAAAGTGTTTGTCTATAAAGAGAGTGCATTTGTTTGGTGCAATCAAGGAGGCATAAATAAGGGTTGTGAAGTGTCATCTCTATGGTGACAGCATTAAGGCCCTTGTTCAGCATGCAATGTGCTTTCACTTTCAGAAATTTGGGGGTGTTAACACTGGCAGAAGCACTGCGAGTTAAGAATTACTGCTTTGTAGAATATGTTTGAAAGCATTATTCTCATAAGGCTGGGTGTCTTAAACACTCTTGGTTAAAATATCTCAACAGCATATCTATGGTTTAAAGGAGAGTAAATACAAGCACTGTAGCTTAAAATTTATTAAGGATCACATGATAAATAATGAGCTAAAAGCTTTATTTTTCTAATAAATTGTTCTAAAAGCTGTTTATTTTAACTTCACTAAGCAGCCTAAATTGTTTTTATTTTAATCTGTGTTGAGAGCAGATCAGAAATGAAAATAGTGAAATTATTTGTTGATGCTTAGCTATTTAAGAGAGAGACTTGGAATCCATGTCTGCTTTTGGTTTTACATGAAGAAAATGGTTCAGATCTATTTTGGTACTAGAAAAAGCCCACTTAGAAATACAAAGTAGACAATAAAATCTATAGACTATAAAAAAGAAACCCATTGAATACTGAGAATTCATTCTATATTGCTGAGTTCATTCATGAATAGATAGCTGATAATAGATAGCTGTTGTATTATGCAAAGTTTAACTGCCCTTTGCCACACAGGGGGCAAGGCAGGAGGACCTCTGGTCACCTATGCAGAGCTCAGCTTTTGCTGGCCTCTCTCACGGCCAGAGCTGTGGGATGTGTCAGGCTGTGATAGCACATTTTACGCAGCAGCTTCTTCCATAATTCAGAGAGACCTAACATCCCCCTTCTCTACTATTAAAATCCGGACCGTGTGTTGGCACACAGCAGTGCCCCTGGGATGTACCTACTCGCATCGGACAAGTCTTTCCTAGATGACTGCTGCTTCCTTAGAACACGCAGCTCTGCGCAAACATACCAAAACGCCCCTTAGTACTGCACATTGGCACTTTTTTGTTAAGAAGGAAGAGAATTCAGGTGCACGTTGTTAAATTCAGAAAAGCAATATTACAAACCTAGTGTATAAGTATAACACACGCTTATACCTATAGATGGAGATTATGGATACGTATGATATATATGCACACCCTTATTTATGTTTTCACAAGTTCGGACTCGCACCAGATTTGTTTCAGCAGGAAATGTCTTTTGAGTAATGGCAGCAGATGTTAGTAAACACAACAGTTCTTGCCAGGACTGTACATCTATTCTGACTTTGCAGAGAAATGATCTGTGAAGATTCAGAGTTTCACCTAGAAAGGTGGTGTACAGCAGGAAGGCAAAAAAGGTGTCCTCGGGGGTCAAATGAGGCTTGCAGAGTGTCTGAATGCTGCTGACTTTTATCTCCCTGCGTCATATTAAGTCACAAAGAATCAACCCCTAGAAACTAAACATTTATCAGTTTCGTACCAGATATCACTTCCTCTCAGACAGATCTGATACAGTTAGCCTTCTTAATGTCAATGGCTAGTTAACTCAGACAAGTAGCTCCATCCACTTAATACACTTCCCCTGCAGCTACTTTCATGCCATGCTACTGAATATATTCCTTGGTTTGTGAATAGCTGTGAGTAGGGGAAAACAAATTGGGTGAGTTCCTTCTCTTCCTCTTCTCTGCATCCAGGTGGGAGGAACAAAAAGGAAAATCTGTCCCTGTCTTGCTTTCCTACCCCTGGGGAGCGGGGCGACAGCCTGTTTTGTGCTTGGGAAGAGAACACCAGATCCCCGGGAGGACCAAAAAAGGCAGCCGTTCAGAGCTGATAACCCAGTGGCTGGTCTTTTCTGCTTGAGGGGGCTCCAAGTCAGCTACAGATTCAAGGAAGCCCTATAACTTTTCTTCAAAGGTCCTCAAGAAGCACAAAAGACCACTTAAAGTCGAAAGTTGGTTTCACATGAGCAGATATTAAGTCAAAGCAAATTTTATAACTGCAGAAAACTGACTGAAACCAGTCTCTGAAAGGTTTGTGCACACACCTAGCCCTGCTCGCTCGGTCCATGTGGCACGGGTCCTCTCTTTCAGGTTCACTCCCGCTCTAATAACCTTTCCCCAGCTTCCTGGATTACAGCAAATGCTACACACTGCCCTTTGGCTCCCCAAAATTATTTTTCTTTCCAACACTTCAGGAGCCTGTGCATTTGCTATTCCCACAGTTTTCTGATCCCAATTATGCCACAGCTTTCCAGTTCCCAAGATTTCTCATTTCTACTTGCTTTTTCTAGCTGTCTCACTCTGTCCTTGGGAAACTTCCTTCCCACTAAGCAGGCTCATTTGTTCCCAGGAGGGACCAATTTCCCTTCCCCTCGCTGTCCACTTAATGAGTTACATCTATTTTCAACGTGGTGTATAACAGACAAAAGCCATGAATAACTTAAGTACTTTCTCTATTTTTGGTGTTTTGAGAAGGGTATACTTGGAGGGATACACAGTTTTCAATGTAGACATGCTGCAGCACAATGTAAGAGCACCTTAACTATTGAAAAAGCTTGCAGTATTTTTTCATACAGCCCTAAAAAAATCAAAACCCTAGCCTATTTTGGGCTTCTAAAACTACTATGCAATAAACATAGCGATGTTAAATATACCCATATCATCACGTGTGAATTTGCATGTCTATGTATAAGAAAAATGTGATGTATATCATATCTACATATATAAATATAAATTGTGTCAGGAATCAAGCTGTAGGGCTTTTTATTATAACCTAATGCAAATACGAATTCAGCTGTAACTAGATGTGTAAGCAAGGGGTTCAAAACGAGGACCTAGAACAAGTGGAAAGAGGAGCAAATTCAGGTGCCTGAAGCTCGTTACCTACTCCTGCACCCCACGGCCCGCATGAGGCTGAGGAACGTGCAGGTTTGCAGAGCTCCCGGGCCTCTTCCAGCGCCTGCGAGGGCGCAAACCCTCTGGGATGCTGCTCACACAGAGGTTGCAGACCTGATGCATTGGGTCTCTCTGCAGCGTTTGGGAATCAGTCAGGCGGGATCACTTGATGGCTCATGTCGCGTTAGACCTCGCTCCCTCAAACAGCTCCTCCCGCATCTCTGTCTAGTCTAGTCATGCGGGAAAATCCAGCCCACAGCCACTCAGCCCTTGAAAGCAGCTGTTGTATTATGTTAACTAGGGTGCTTTAGGCGGGTTATTTTTCAGGCAGATTCATCCACCTGGGAGCCTGGCTTTGGGCAAAGTGTTACACAAATATTTCTTGAAGCTTCTGTACGCCTGGGCTAATGTTTTGCCTGGCACAGTTTTTAATCTAACAGCTGTATTCTCTCTTGTTCCTCGCGTAGTCCATGATTAATCTCAGCCCTAATGATAATTCAGAATGCAACCGCAAAGCAGAGCACAACTTTTTTCTGCCTTCTGCAGCTCAGGTAATTTCATATGCAAAGTCTTCCTCACCTTAATCTGCACTCCACTCTGGAGAGGTTTCCTGGTGAAATGGCTGAGCTCCCACACACCCCACCCAATTTCACCAGGGTAGTGAGGTCTGCGAGGTGATACGTATGAAGAACAGGGGGCCGGGCGCCACAAGTAGTTAGCATCGCTGGTACCCTCTATTGCTGGAGAAGTCGCTCCTATGTAGTGAGTGCGTCCAGGCTTCCTTGTTCTGTAATCACGTATAGCATCTGGGCCTTATAGACAGAAAAGAGAGAGAAACTCAGTATTTTAATGATCCTTGCTACTAACCTATTTCAGTACGCTTTATTTTCTTTTATCTTACTTATAATGCATCTATTTTATATAGCTGTTCCACTTTGCAAGAACATTGTACTTGTTATACCTTTTGTTAGAGTGTGTCTCCTGGGGGGGGGGGGGGTCACGTATGGGGTTTTTCACTGAAACATTCCTTTTTCCTGCTCTGAAAATCTGGCTATTGAAAAAGGAGCATGACATTAAATAAAATTAGCCTCCTCCTTCTGGTAAAAAGCAAAGTTTTGTTCTTTTTTATTAGGTACCTACCTGTTAAAATGGTGCTTTCAGCTTTATTTATATAAAGAGGTTCAGGAAATGAATACATCTTAGCAGTAAATATGAATTTAAAGTGGCTTTGGTTTACTCGATTAAGTCAATATATGTATTCTAATTCAGAATTAAAGTGGCTTTAATTCATTTTAATTGATTTCGTTGTCAAGTTAAAATGTCATTGAATGCAAAGTCACTTTAAATAACAAAGCCCAGAGATTTTGGAGACTTTCTTCAGGTCATTCCGATTCACATGTAGACACATTCAGATGTGTCTACAAGGAATTTTAGTATAGAATTAAAAAAGGGTCTGAATTTATGGAATGAGATGCTGTTCCAGCTGATCAGGTGCAAATCCAGAAGACACAGTGCAAGAACAGCGAAGCGAAGCCATGCTCCCCATTGCTGGTCCACTGAGCCTCCAGGTGGGACATCTGGCTGGGAAGCATCACAGCTCCCACCCAGCCTGAGTACCTGGGTTTTCTTTGGTTGAAACTCAAGGCACGGGTGGGTGGAGACTAAGGCACAGGACTGACCTCAGAGTTTCAGTTATGCTGAGGTTCACCAGTAACCTCCACACCACACTTTCACCGTCCGTAAGACAGAGGCAATGGTGCTCTTTGCAAGGAGCACTTCATAAGCTGCTATTATGGGCTGTATGGACTAAATATAAACAAGTAAATCAAATGTTTAGAAAACTGCTTTAGCAACACAGATAGCTGGAAACTTAACCTGAGGGCTCGTGATTGCAAGCTGTGTCTCTCACCTGTGCAGACAGGGCAAAAGGGTATTATGGGAACTCATAAATCACCAAAGTCCCTGTAGCATCAATTTACAGCCTGAGATTAGTATTGATATTTTTACTGCCAAAACTGAGGGTTATTAGAGCTTGACAGCATCTGAAAGCAGATTCTGCCTTAATGGTTATTACAAAGCACTTGGATAATAGCTTCAAAGAAGATACCCCAAATTTAGTATGACTATGTTGTTAAGATCACAATTGCCTGAGAGGGACAGTCTTGTTACCGTTTCCATCATCACCTCTATAACTGGGACTTTGTAAGGATTCAACCATTGAATATCATTTAGCCAGACAAACCCTACACAGGTTTTCAGCTGAGGAGGGAATATCTGTCATCCATGTTTGTGACAAAAAATGTGAGCCTCAAGAAATGTTTCATCATTATAGTGAAAGAGAGGTCTTTGGGCATCGACCAGAGCTCCTTTTGCACCAGGCTCAGCCCTGAAGCTTTGTCACACAGAGAGATTATAAAGTGTAGTGTGGGTTCAGGCCTCTGGAAAAGCCACTAGCCACATTTTTAGTTAAAAGGAGAAACCATTAGAAGCGTGCTGACAAAGTCTCCTACTGGAGCAGCAGCTGATGATGCCAGACGACTTCATTGCTGGTATAGATTTAAATCAATTCCCTACTGGTCTGGTGATATTTATGCTATTGCTTTAGCTAGTAGAGCTGTATTGATCCAGGCTGGGGATCCAAACTGTCATAGTGAACAGAAAAAAACCCAAAGGTGCAGAACAGGAGGTGAGTTTTCACATGGAGCAGCTGTTGAAAATGGATGAAGCAAAACAGGAACAGAAAGGAACTCTTTTTGTGAAACACTTGGGGAGTTATTCCTGAATAGTTTCTATAATTATACATTAATCCAACTGAACTTTCAAGTGTAGATAATACTTGACTCCTATTCCTAGGAAAGGGATTCATTTCCAAGCCATATATCTTCTCAGGATCCATATTAACTGAAAATAGATCACTATGCGCAGAGACAGTTGAAACAAAGATCACTCCAGTCCAGTTCAAAGTCAGGTTAGCCTCTCAGCAAAGGCTGATGATTTTTGTTTTAACTCTATTACATTAACAGGGAAGGGCACCTTTTAAAAATGGATTCAGTCCTATTCAGCATGGGGCTAAATTTTAAGTGTTGGTAGTCCATGCAATGCTTCTTTTAACATCATATCCATATTTCCAGCTGCTGTAATCAGCAGCTGAGCTCTGAGGAGCAGGTACTAACCGCGCCTGCTTCTCTGAGCTAATGGCTGATGCACAGTGTGGGTCCAAGGCCTCTGCATGATGGGGTCCTGCTAATTTATAAGATTTTTCACTGTTGATTAAAGGTGATGGGGAAGTTTCCCTAAGATTGTTTCACTAATCCAGTTTACAGCACATCCCCAAAACAGTCGCATCAGCGCAAGTGCAGAGGCAGTGGACTGTGTCATAGGTGCAAAAATAAAAAGCAGGAACCTCTTAAATCAACTTTGCTGCTAGAGAAAATACAGCTTGGAACTATGTCCTGATTTTTCCATCGGGTTTCTTATTTTTCAACTCCATAGTCTGGACTCTACTGTGACTGAACATTCCCCTTTCCGGAGAAGAATCTTCACTAATTACCTGTGTTATTGTTCTGTCTGGGCTTCAGAAGAAACAATGTATTTGAATAATCGGTAGAAGTTGACTTGTAATTTAATAGAAAGTCAAGCAGTGTCTCGACGCTTCCCACTGTGTGATTAATACTCTGTAAGGAATGCCTTCATATTTGTCACACAGAAAGCAAAGTTTAGACTTTCATTCTCCCTTGTAGAATAAGGGAAAGGGCAAACAAAGAAAATCAATTATAAATGTTCCATTAATAAAGATGAAGATGGAATATATCTGTCACTGGGAAAAACCCTGGCTTGATTCCCGAGGGACTGCCTCTCAACAGTTTTGGCTTAGCAAAGGCGTTTGAGCAGGCTATTCTTGGTCAGATAAAGAGAGGCGCTGCTGGCAGTGCACACTCTGTGGGGACTTGAAATCTCTGCAGTATGCTCCCTAGCTTGGTCCAGATGCACTGATTCTCTAGGCACAGTGAAAGACATATTTATTTGATCAGGGTTTTGGAGAAAGCTGTGGGTATATTTCCAGAATGATGAATGGGGGAAGAGAGGGTGGTAAGAATGACAATTATTCAAATAAAACAGAGACTGGTTTTCCTTTTGTTTCATTGTTGCTGCTGAAATATTAATTATAAGCTAGGGTATTTAATTTCATTTATATTAATGTAAAGAAACAATCATATAAAGCCTAGCAGTTTTATTCCCCAGCAAGCACATATGCTAGTAGGATATATTTAAATCACAGAGAACCAAATCATTGCTAAATACGGAACCACTGCTTGAATTTACAACACCCTTCAGGGAATTAGTGTCCTCCCACTCCCTCAACAACAACAGAAATAGTTCATCCTACTGGTCAAACAGTAACTTCCAGATGACACTAATTTGACCCGCTGAAGCTGGTGGTTAGGATTACTACTCATGGTGGAAATGGTTAGGCATATTTTGTGTAAGGTTTCAGAGAATCAAGGTGAAAATTGGCCTTGTCACCCTGTGATGAACATCTTTAACCTGACCTAAACCATGTAAACATATAGGAAATACCATGAGTTGTGCTTGGTATTGCTCTAAGTCTTTTCAAATTAATTCCATGTGTGGACTTTCTTTTTCTGGAGTAAGAGTTCCTGTTTCCAGTATAACTGGAACATCCCAATTGCTTTCCAGTATAAAATGGCCACAGCTGGCGTTGTCTAGGAATAGCTATTTCATGATGGCTTAATGAAAAGCATAAGCAGGCCCAAGATGTGTGTTTACAACAGAACCTATTAATTTCCACTTGAGCTGAAGGTACTCTGTGATTTGCAGGAGGAGTGAGCTGCTCAGAAAACTGAGCTGTGGGGCCAGTGATTCTAAAGCAGTGATAAGAAGGTTTTCTATTCTGTTTTAAAACTGATAAGTCAAGCCAGACCGCCTGCTAAATATTAATTTGTGAACGAGAAATGGAGAAATAATGAAAAGCTTAAGCTCTGTTACAGACTATAATTTCAAACATTACACCAAATGCAAATATGTCTCTTCTGCTTATTTTACTTTCATTATTTTCTTCAAAAGATGGAGGCAGAGTTTCAGCATCATAAACTGCTTTCCATCTTTCATCCATTAAATATATCTCCTCTTGAAAAGCACCAAACGGCAGGCAGTAAACAGAGGTAACCACTCGTCAGGGACAACATAGGCATCAACAGATCCTGCATCTCACTACTGGTTTTTTGCCTTTTTTTCTGCCTATCTTTAGAGAAAAAAAAATCTCAGATGTCTCAGCCTCCTGGGTATACCCATGCAAATGGCAATCACGATCTTCATCTGCTTGGTGTAGGAATCCACCCCCTGAGAACTACCCCCAGAGCAGCATCTAATGTGGGCCACCAGCGCCGGGTGGGATGCCACCTGCCCTTTCTTCGCAGCGCTGCCAGCTTCAGCCCCTCTGCCTGCCCAGCCGGGCTGCCCATGGCGCTGAAACAGCGGCTTCTCAGCTGCATGGTAACATGCTTTGGTTTTTTCCCTGGTTATTTTTAACATAGATCAGTTCACTGATCTCATTTTCCATGTGGCCTCGGGGGGTGGCTGGGGGAGAAACAGTTGTGCCAAAACAAACAGTGCGAGATGGGAACAAGTGGCTGAAGGTCAGAACTGCAGAGCCAGCATCATCCCGAGGAGGACGGCAGCCGGAGCAGTGCTCCCAGCCTGGCACACACACAGATGTAAATGCCTTTGGGTCCCTGGGGGGACTGCGTGCAAACCAGGGGCTGCAGCAATCAGCAGATGAAGGCTGGTGCAGAAGGATGGTCTAAGTCTTTCAATCTAACCCTCCTGGAGGCTCTGAAGTCACAAATAGCCCATCAGTCGTGGCACTTGCGCAGAGTACGGAAGTCCAGACTCTTGTATAGTCATGGTTCTTTAGCACTTTCCTTCTTTATATGTATGTTATGAAGACAGAGATAATGGGGCCCTTAGACTCAAAAAGTGTCATTTTAATACCCCAGTTATGTATCTTCAAAAGATAACGTGTCGCCTGTGCCATACTTCAAGTAGTATTTAACTCTGCTTTTATTTGCCTAGCTTTTTCTCCTAGATTTGATTAAGAGCCTGAGGCTGGAAGAGAGCGGAAGAAATAAAAGCAAGCTCTACCCTCCTGTCACCTGCTAACAGTCATTCAAGCAGCTAATCAGGATCCTCTATGAGAATGACTGAAATGATATCGTGAAGAAGTCCTGCTTGGTCAGGTTTATCATTCAGTTTATCATCTTTGCTTCCTTGAGAAGATGGTTTCTGAGGCTATATGAGAAGGTCAAGCCCCTTTTAACCTTAGGGTTGCCAGTTGGGTCAGGAGATCAGTAGAAATTCTAGGACACAGCTGTGGAGGCATGTGAGTGCACTATTTTTTAAAAAATTCAATCATGACAAGAGTCATATATTTTGTTAAAATCAGAACCAAGAAGCTTACAGATACTATCACATAAATAAATTCCATTTTATTTTTAAGGAATTATTTAAGGGATTTTTAAAAAAAATTAATCATCTAATCTTTAAACCATTGGAAATGGAACAGTAATTGTAGGCCTATCTGGAATATTAGGAACTTGAAACATAGATGGTTGGCTCTTTATCTTAAGAGTCCTAGAATACATATGAATAATATGCTAATTGTGAACCAATCTGCTAACTTGTAAATCTGCAATAACATGCTTGCTCCACTACATGCAACAGAAGTCTATAAATAATCAGGTGAAATTTACTTTTCCCTTTACAAGATATCAGTGTCACTAATAGCAAGCTGTGCATTCTCGATTAGCGATTATGTTGCTGCGATTAAGTTACTTCTGGTGCTTTAAAAATAACCTTGACTATTCCTCTTGTCTCAGAATTGCCTGGCAGAAATCATTCACAGGAGCAACGCCTGTGTCACACAATACCATTGCAACATTATTGGATTAAGGACAGTCAGCAAGAAGAGTCCAAAGCACTTTCCAAGATTAGTTTCTCAGGAAAAGTGCTTTCCCCAGAAAACCTATGCTCCTGAGAGAGTGTAATCCACCATCTACTGAGAGTAATAGCAATCTTACCATGATATTAGATAAAAAGCAGGGTGGAAAAGCTTTTTGGTAAAAAAACCTCTTAGGACAGCATGTAGCAGTAGTTGGATCGAAACAGGCTTATTCAGCTTGACATTTTTCTGAAAATTGCTCTATTTTTTAGTGGTATTAACAACGCTGCAGAAGAGTTGAGCAGGTAAACTGACAGGCTGGTTTTGTCACTGGGTGCTGTTGATACAAGATAGACCGGACAATTTTACCACTATGTGCTCCTTCTGACAAGGAGTGGGGATGGTACCATGTTGGCTCATAGCGAACAGGCAACTCAACATGACCTCCAGATATTATGCCACTGAACATATTGGTGCTGCACCTATATCTTGAATATTGTGTGCTGTTCTGGTTCCCCATTCTTACCAGTCTCATGAAATGATCTGTTAAAATGAGTAAAGGTACTGAAAGTCATTGATGTGGATGTACTTATCCACCTGTGCTGTTCTGTTAATGTTAACAGCTGAAAATTAGCAGTAACCTGGAATTAAAGACAATGTATTTGACTCCACTTCTTCAGGAAGTCTAAATAAATTTTATGTTCCCTCTCAGAAATGACTGAAGAGGCTGTAGTAGAGAGCTGTTAAATAATGACCTTTCTGAAGAAGGTGAATAATGAGCAATTGCAACATTTCATAAGCCAAAACCTAGAATTAAATTGCTAGGAATGGATTTAAAACATCAAAGGAAATTCTTTTTCATGTAGTTCATAGCTAAATTGAGTCACCTTTTGCCACAAAGAAGTTACAAGGCAAAAACTGTGAATGAGATTCAAGAGCAATTCTGGCAAGGAATTAGATGATATGAGTTCTTAATCTGACCCCCCAATCTGCAGTTTTTATGTTCTTGTGACTTGCGGCCCAATAGCAGGAACTACTGCTGTGTGTAGCTTGAAGAGCACATATTCATATATTCAGTGCTACTGAAATACGTATACTGTATTGTAACACAATTTATAGCATCCAGATACTGTTTCTAGTATCTTGGCATTTAAGGAAGAAAGAGAACATCAAAGTACAATTAGTACAATTATGAATGAATTACTACAAGATACAAGTGCAACGAAATGTATCTGTCTCTAAATTTGTACTACCAAAAAATCATTATTAATGTGAATCTATACACAGACGATCACTATTGCCAAGTAACTAGCGATAAGATGAGAGGAAATGGCCTCAAGTTGCGCCAAGGGAGGCTTAGGTTGGACATTAGGAGAAATTTCTTTACTGAAAGAGTGGTCAGACCTTAGAACAGGCTGCCCAGGGAAGTGGTGGAGCCACCATCCCTGGAGGTATTTAAAAGACGTGTGGATGAGGCGCTTGGGACATGGTTTAGTGGGCATGGGGGTGTTGGGTTGGCGGTTGGAGTCGATGATCTTAGAGGTCTTTTCCAACCTTAATGATTTTATGATTCTATAATTTAAAAGTAGGCTCGAAGACAAATTCAGATTCGTTTCGTAAAGGTACATATTTTTTAGTCCATCAGTTTTATTCTTCAGTCTGCTCTTTTATACTGGTGCATTTGAAATTCAAATGGAGCCGTGGTAGGAAAACATCTCTGTAACTGCTGTTGACTAGAAACACTGAGAAATCCTTGCTGGCAATCAGCAGGAGGTTTTTATTCAGCCCCTCAGACTAGAACCTTGTTCTCTCCTCGAATACTGCCAGGGCTTTTTCTTCAATATGCAGGTGGGGGGCACACTTTTTAAGTAATGAATGAGAACTGCTGAGCAGGGCACAAAAGCTTCCAAGTTGAAAAAGTATCCAGTTCATGTTACTGTCTCTGGGTGTGCATGCATGTGTGTGCCTCGCACACAATAAGTAATCCCTTGTGGCTGAAAAATACCCAGATACTTACTTGAGATGAAAAAAGTGAACAATGAAAGTAAAGTTCTTTCTAGCTAGGTATCAAACTGCCCAATGAAACAAAAACTGTGGCGCCATTTAACATACATTTTTCGCCACTACTTATCCTTTCTTATCCGTGCTGTTTGTATTTTAATCACCAACCTATCATGTTAAACAAGGGTTCACGGAACAAACACCAGCAATGCAGATACGCAGTTTTCCATACGTGGTGCATAGCACTGTCTTCCCCCTGTCCCCGTAGGACCGGCAGTCCTGCTCCGGGCCGCAGCAGCATCCCCCCCATGCCAGGCGCTCCAAGGCTCTGGCGTCATCGCCTACCCGAAAATATCACCCTTGCCTCCCCCGCCAAGGCTCTGGTGCGGGCTCTCCCTGCCTGGGAAGGGTCCAGCCCCTGCTGCATCCGTGCTCCTCTGTCCACCGCCATCCCGGCCGCGGGCTCTTCCCCCCGTGCAGGCGCTGAGGACTGACGCATTGTCGTCTGACGTATCGTCCCCTTGGCTCTGCGGGTGTCCCTGGCGTTGGCCTGGGCTGATGCCCCCGCCGGCGGGGTGGCAGCCCGGGGGAGGCAGCCCCTGCAGGCGTCCTTGGAGAGCTGGCCCCAAGTGAGGCCTACTTCTGCTTCCATGGGCGCAATAGGTCTGCTGGAGACTGCCATTGACAAGTGAAATGATTTGTCTTTAGGAAACTAGAGTTGTAGAGACCCTGTCTTTTTGGGTTTCAGCTGCTGTTTGGTGCCTTTATCCGAACAGGTGGTTACTGGGCAGCACTTGCGGCTCTTCAAGATCCTCCACTCCATGAAAGTGATCCATGCAGGTCGTTTTCTAGAGTTACTTTTTCTCTATTTCACCCACAAATTTTGATGATTTTTCTTTTTGTGCTGGCAAAAGATACGGAATAAGAGAGCTGCAGACAAAAGTCTGGCTGGCATGCCTGTCGGAGCTGCCTCGATTTCTGCCGATCCTCCAGCTGCTGGTTCCATCTGTTGTCTCCTGCTTTTTCCTTCGCTCGTAAACACCTTAGGGCACAAGCTATTTCTACGTGTGCAAATCCAAAGGGACTGGTATGGTGCAGTTCAAATCCTCAGTGCTTCAACAATATACAATATTAAAAATGCTCAGCAAGAGATTTCCAGTATATTTCCACCAACATCTGAAATAAGACTTCTAATTAATGAGTAATCAAGGATAGCACAGTGTTCGTTAACTCTAGTTAAACATACGTGGCAGCTCTGATTTGTGTACTGAGGCTTTCTTTATTGTTGCTTTGACAGTTTTCTTTTTTCCAGCCGTCCCTAAAGGGCAGTATCTGAGCATTTGATTGGCGATGCTTGTCTCGGCACGCTTGCTGGCAAATGTTGATCTTCTGTGTAAGAACTGGGCTGGTGGACACTGGCTCTGAATCACCAAGGGTTACTCGTTCAACAACATTTTGCTCCTGCCTCCTCCTCTTGACCCTCCAGCTACTCCTCCCAGCGTGACTTGTCTTGGGCTCTTCTCCTCTTCCCAGTCTGGTCTCTCCCATTTCTCATTCCTCCTCCCTTCACTTTCCCAATAGCCTCTTCCCCAAGCCTTTCAGCCAGATTGTTTTGTGCTCTGCACCCAGCCTCTGATGGGCATCTCCAGGGCTGTCACCGGCAATGGCCGTCTGCAATGGCGTGCCGCGCTGCCTTCCAGCTGGGAGACGGCACGCACAGACAGGCTCAGAGGCTGGCTTTGTCCTCAAGCCCTCGTCTTCATGGAAAAGCGTAGCCGCTTGAAATACCAGTGTAGTTGGAGAGGTGTTACACTTACACAAGCGGTGCTATGGTTGTTAGGTGTGCTTATGTTGGTATAAATTTTCATACAGGAAGGGAGATTTTCTTGTCTGTCTTTATACTATGCAAACTTCTTCCATGATTGATGGCACATGTCTAATTATGAAAGTGAAAGACAACTCTTCTAATTGGCATGGTTATATTTTGTGTAGAAAAAGCCTAAAATAAACCACAGAAAGATAAAGATGGGAAAATATGACTGCTGTGCCATTGGACTACAGATGACATCATATGACTTCAAAATTTTCAGCAGCAACAAGAACAGTAATGTCATTTAAAAAGGTTTGCAAAAGTACATCCAGGTTTGAAGCAGCCGCACGGCAGACACCAGGACTTCCTCAGGCCTTACAAACAAGCTGTCTTGCTGGAGGGTTCTGTTTCTGAGGTGGAGGGAGACAGAATCATAGAATCATAGAATCATAGAATCACTAAGGTTGGAAAAGACCTCTAAGATCATTGAGTCCAACGGTCAACACCCCCATGCCCACTAAACCATGTCCCTAAGCGCCTCATCTACACGTCTTTTAAATACCTCCAGGGATGGTGACTCCATCACTTCCCTGGGCAGCCTGTTCCAAGGCCCGACCACTCTTTCAGTAAAGAATTTTTTCCTAATGTCTGACCTAAACCTCCCTTGGCGCAACTTGAGGCCATTTCCTCTCGTCCTTTCGCTTGTTACTTGGCAGAAGAGACCAACCCCCACCT
Source organism: Pelecanoides urinatrix (assembly GCA_013400755.1). NCBI lineage: Eukaryota > Metazoa > Chordata > Aves > Procellariiformes > Procellariidae > Pelecanoides > Pelecanoides urinatrix. Next base: position 56,471 of record VZTQ01001386.1, read on the forward strand.
CGCTACAACCTCCTTTCAGGTAGCTGCAGAGCGCAATGAGGTCTCCCCTCAGCCTCCTCTTCTCCAGGCTAAACAGTCCCAATTGCCTCAGCCGCTCCTCATAAGGCTTGTGCTCCAGGCCCTTCACCAGCTTCGTTGCCCTTCTCTGGACACGCTCCAGCACCTCAAGGTCCTTCTTGGAGTGAGGGGCCCAAAACTGAACACAGGATTCGAGGTGCGGCCTCACCAGTGCCAAGTACAGGGGCACGATCACAATATAAGGCAACACTGTGGCTGCAGCGCACGGTCTGCTTTTTCTACCTGCTTAGACTTGGTAGTTTGTTTTATTTTGGAACAGTTGCTGAATGAACAACTGTGATAGCTGGGTGCAGCAATCTAAGAATACAAGAATGTATGAACTTGCTGCCAAGGGTTTTGCTGAAAGGCTGGGGAAAAAAACCCCTTATGTTTTGCTTACTGGGATTTATTGGTAGCAGGTATTAATGATGCTATTTATTTGGTAGCAATGCCATTGTAGGTGGTGTGAAGATGGTAAGGCATGCTAAAGACTTTACCCTTAATACACGATTTTCATGCTTCCCAAGGTTTGACTCTGAGGATTGTGCTTTGTTTGTCACTACATAGTGCGGTTTTGTTTTGGGTTTTTTTTGCTATGAGAATGAATATGTTTGTTGGTACTTATGGCAGGTCTGAATTTGGTTGAAATTCAAGGCAAGCTATCTGTTTTATTGGAGTGTTTATTGGCTTTGTCTATATTGAATCACTTCTCTCAAGCTCAGGTCAGGGTAGCTAGGCTGTTACGCTGTTATGCAAAATAACAGCCAAATGAACGCTAGTCCTAAGTTCACTTTTGCGTGCCACAGATCTCTAACGCCACTGTTTCCAGTTGCCAGTTTCTCTGCTGCAGGTTGCCATCCCTGTAGTGACTGACTGGGTGCCATATATCCCCACCGAGGTGAACAGTGTTTGCTTCAGTCCACAGTGTGGCATCTCAGTTTCAGCTGCAAAGATTCTGGATTAAGATGCCAGGCTCTGGACTGGAACAGCTGAGGTATGGACACATGCTCTTCTGCCATCCCTGCTGCAGGGAGGGGGAGGTCAGGAAATCAAATGCTGGGATTAGTAACACGATATACCACAGTAGGAAAATTCACCAGGGCTCATCTGTTGGATCCTGAACACTTCTGAGGGCATATTCAAAGTCTTTTGCTTTGGTGTGGGGTTTGGTGTTTTTTGAGGGTTTTTCTTTTTTCTTTTTTTTTTTTTTATTTTTCAGTGGACTGAGCTCCTCTGTGAATGATACTCCAGGGACCCACGGCAGAGCTGGCCTGTTCTCCCAGGCTCGTGAAGCGAACCACGGGAAGACATTAAGAGGACTAACAGAACTCTGATGTAGATGACCTGCAGCCACATTAATTATTGATCATGTTAGCAGTTGATGAGTTGTGCTAAATTGATCTGTGGCAAGATAACGTGAATTAAAAGCCACTTAAATATTTAATTTTATGCTCTTTCTATATGGCAGGAATTTGAATGAAAGGCTACACATGAGTCATGACTGGAATCAACTTTTCAGTAAAGAAGAGCCATCAGAATAAAAGGTACTATCTAAACGTAAATTATGAATTATTAGAGGAGAAATCTCGTGCACGTAAACATTTTAATGGAGGACTGGAAAGTTTCCAGATGAAATTCTTTAAATATATGAAGATAGATGGAGATTTTCTTGTTATTAGTTCAATTCCTACATATTTTACTTTAATTAAACCTTGCTGCATCCAAGGTAGTGCATGAGGCACTGTAGGGAGAGAGAGAGACTGAAAGCCCGTAGGAAGTGAAGGAGGACTATTGGCTGAAACTCCATATGCTTGCTGCAGCATTGCAACGCTGTACAGCTGGAGCACAGCTTGAGTGAAATGAAGCCATAGATGACTGGTGAGAGGAAGTAAGGGGGCTAGTTCTGACACTGGAGATATATAAATGTGTCTGTGTATATATATATCTCTCCCAGGCAAAAGAATTTGCTGATGATTCTGCACGGGGGCTTGTATTAGTAGGGGAGGACCCAGGGAGCCAGTGCCCTGCATGTCAGCAGCACCAGTTAAGTGCCTCTGACAGCCAGATAAGTCGCGTTGAATAAAAAGCTCAGCATCGCTCCATCTGAAGAAGAGCTGCTCAGACCTACTCAACATGCTCTGATTGTACTGCATTGCCCCACAAACATTTTTGAAGGGCTTTGTGGTATCGTTAATATGGTTTTGAAGGTCGGCACGCCTTCTTGGTTGGCTTAGGTGCCGCATTTCCAAATAAATTCTTCTCTGGCTTCTCCCAGCCTCTCCACAGAGAAACATCCTTAATGTAAAGCAGGCCTGGTCCTGAAGTAGAAACTTGTTTTATTTCAGCATTATGGTGCATACAGGCTAGAATTATCTGTAGTGAGAGGAGGAGCCTCCTGCCTACTGCAGTTTCTTCCTTTCCTTTCGTCTCACTTCATTCCTCCACGTACCAGAAAACACTTTGGCAGTTGAGGGTATTTGTCTTGTTTTTTCTCACCCTTCACAAAGGCTGTCCTCTCTTTAACATGCACATTTTTTCCTTCGGAGCCATTTTCCTCCATAGGCTCTCTGAGCTGGCCAGCTGCCAAACAGTAGGGTGAGCTGCATGGAAAAGCCTTGATCATTGACAGGCTGTCTTACAATTTCTTTCTTGTATTCAAGATGCAGATGGATGTCATTAGAAAGGTTTTTACTTCGAATGTGCGCGGCTTGTCCACATGCCCGAGATTAGTGCTCAATATTCATATAACGCTTTTCATCCTCAAAAGGGCTTTACAAGCCAGCCCTCAGAACGCCCCTGCAAGGTAGGTGCATGCGTTTTGTTATGTGCTTTATAACAAGGAGGGACACATGTTTGTGACTTGTTCAAAGATGTATCACACAGCAAGCATTATAAAGGGAGGAAGTCTTTACACTTTCCTAATGTTCTTCTGTGATGCTTTCCTGTCTAAAAAAGTCATAAGATTTCATCATGGCAGAGTGTTTTTCCATACAAAAGAAGTGATTAGTGACATCAAAAATTAGCATGTATCTCAGGTTGTAGTACTACTAGATAAATATGCAGCATTTCTAAAATTTATGAGGACAAATTTCCTACTGCACTAAGCTTCAATTAATAAAGCAGAACAGGAGCCTAAGGGGATCATCAAAGAGACCCAAGTTTGATAGAAGATTTGGAGCGCTTGCCTCAAACCATACTTCAAAACAGAGGGAAAGGATTTTAGGAGGAGGGATGAAAAACCTCTTCTCAGTTGAAAGGGCAGTGCAGGATTTTTTTTTTCCTGCTTTAACTGCATGATCAAATTAAAACAGCTACAGTAACAGCAATAGTCCCAGTATGAACTCCCTTCTCCTGAAAGTTCTTGTAATATTGTATCTCATCTTAGTGAGGGGCTGAAATAAGCTGTAGCTGTGAAAGGCATCTTTATAATTATGTATTCTTACAGAGCTTTTACTGGCATGACTACGTTGGCACGCTTTACCTTGCACAGACAAGCCAATAAAAGTTTCAAGTGTCGACCAGCATACATAATCTGGCCAGGGCCAAGATCATTCTGTGAGATGTGGTTTCTAAACTAGGTCGGTAAGCCCTTGAGGGGTGTCTAATAATCAGCATTAAGGGTCTTTGTATCCTCAGTGAGCCTCAGAGCCTTGCATAGGTAGCTGGAGGAAATTGGCTTGGAAAACAGCAGTCACCTTAGCCCCGTAAGGAATAGTTAATAAGGCTGTGAGGTGATGAGGCACTTGTCCTGAATAAACCAGCAGGAGCTGGCTGGTAGGAGACTTACAAGAATGAGGATTTGCTTTATAGACATACACCTTCTTTATGCTTTCTGGGTAAATAGGTTGAGAATAGCCTGTCTAGCTCAAGTCATGAGAATGGTAAAGCTAGATAGCTTAGAGCTAGTATTTATTTTAATTCCACTCCATCTTCCCTATTTTGACTAAGCATTGTTTTCTTTAAGATTTTTTTTTTTTTCACTGAGTAAATAATCACATAGTTATGTCCAGTGAAAAAAGGACTCTGCAGTGTTTCAGGAAAGATGTTGAGAATTAGTTACTGAAATCTCTGGTGCAGCTGAGAGGACTGTCTTCTCATGCTGCATGCGGTAGGGTGAAGGAGTGGAAGGCAATGAACTAGTCATGCTTTTTTAACCCCCAAAAGGGATCCTTACTTGTTTTCCAGAATCATTCTATGTTCGGATCTTATCTTCCTCTTGCTGCTCCGGGAAAAGTGTCTGGCCCCAGAAACTACTCTGGAGAAAAGGGAAATGTGAGTTCTTTCTTGGTTTTCTGACCCCTATACAGTGTTTCAGAAGAACTCAGGGAAATGATGGGCAGATAAATTCATGAAAATTATTTTATAGGAAATTACAGCTGGAACAAGTTATCACATTTTTATGGATTCCACATCCACAGACTTTAATGTCAGCTACCCTTGTGTAAGTGAGTACATCTGGGCCAATTAAGCATTTTCAGTTGCCTTCAAAACAGTTGGAAATGCCTGCTAGAGGTTGAAGGTACTGTACAATTTAACCTTAAACTTCTGAGGCAAAGAGATGCTCTACCAGGGCTATGATGTACCTGCATGGTTTTGATGACAAAACATATGTATGCTCATTGCAACACCATGATGTGTTTAAGTTAATATCTCAAAGCTATGTAATGCTTTGGATATGTCCAGTACTTTTATTCCTCTTTAAAATTTACAAAAACAAAGATTTGCAAGCACTGCGGAATGGGTTCAGGCCACCTGTGGACCAGTTTTTTTCAAATACCACCACATCTCCATCCACCTACAAATCCCTTCCTTATTCCCCACAAGTCAACCCTTGGAAGTGTCAGGTTTGAAGCTCCCGCAGAATGAAGTGCAACTTGACTCCCACATGCACAGATCTTTTAAGATCTAACCACAGTAGGAAAACACTTCCCCTAGCTTCGGTGTTGGTCTCCAAGTTCAAATCAACTGAATACCATACCATTATTGCTGGTTTCGAAAAATAGTGATATTTTTGCTTGAAAGGCCCCTCTTTGCACTTTGAAGATGTGCTGATGTGTGTTTTTAATCAATTGTATTTACATTGCCCAGGAGTGACAACCCACTATCTGGCTCAGAGATTTACATGTAAGGTGAGCAGGACCCATCCTAAAAGTGTATTAGTGTATTAGTGATGAGCGTGGGTTAAGAATTACAGTACTTCAAATAAAACTTCAGAAAGTCTACCTGAATATAACAAAATAGCCATGCAAATACTTAACTTCTGGAGCACTGGTATTATTTTTCAGCACGAGGGACCAAGACAAATTAATTAAAGATAAAATTTTCTCTTGTACTTCAGCTCCTCTCCTCCACGGCAAGAGGAATCTAATTTCATACCTGAACGCAATAGTAATGCAAAGGCTTGAGGCAAAATTGTTAGCTATTCACATCAATGGAATGAAGTTATACAGCTCACTTCCACCTGAGAGAAGAACCATTTAAAAAGTTTGTGTGTCGCTAACAAGACACAGATGTCGCCATTGGGCAAACAGGGGCAAGGTTGTTTTGTTGTTTGGGCACCCCTTCCCAGGGGCACGGCTGAGCGTACGTTAGAGAGGTCTCTCCTTCTGGGGGTTTAAAACAGTGCATCATTTTTTTAGCTAGAGGCCAAAGGAGGCATATCCATCCTCTGTCACAACACTGCGAGAATTCCCTGCAGCCCCAATGGGGATCAGAGCCAAGGAGCAGGTCCTTAGCTGTTTTAAACTAGCAGGATTTTGTTGATCTCATTGAAATAAATGGATTTTAATCAGATGAGGACCTCGACTGTAATATGAAGATACACCGAAGCAGAAGAAATGATCCACCCTAGCCAGCTCTTCTCCCGCTGAAGAATCTTCTTCCTCACGTGGATGCTAATTGCACATGAACAAAAAGCATGTGGATGCCAATCCCCACCCTCCAGCTTATTTTCAGGAGGATATTTCTGAAGTATTTTGCGACTTCCTTATCCCAAGGACTAAATACATTGAGCTGTCTGCATTCCAGCTAGCTTGAGCTGAAGGAAGAGAAGTAGAAATTCAATATGGATAACAGGAGTTATACATAAAACACAGTGTTTTACTGTGTCACTGCACAGGGCTCTCATCATGCCAGTCAGATGCCAGCATATGTCAGCAGTCTTTTAGGTTGTTAATAGCACAAAAAAGGGGAAATTCCTAGCAAAGAGCTTCACTGTGGCAAAATCTTTAACAGTTCATGTGTTTTTCAAAAATGTACATCTTCCAAAGAGTCACTTGATTTCCCACAAAATGCTAATCTCAACTACCTCTTTCTGTTCAATTGCTTCCCACATTTCAGTTTCTCTTCCTGACTTAGAAAACACATTTACCAGATATACTGGGTCAGCTACAGGTCTTCATTGGCAACTTCCCCGTGCTAGTTGCTCTGCTAAGCACAGCAACAATGAGAAAGGCAATTTTTTATTTTTTTTTTTTTTTAAATTTGTTCTGGAAATCAAAAGTGAACCAGGCAGCAGGTTCCCACGTTTCTCCAGCAGTGGTACAACAAGGCAATGGTGGATGTTCTCAGCACAAATCAGTTGTTACAGGAGTAGGAAGATAATGTTTATCACAGCTAGCTGCTGAATGTTTAAAGAGTACTATAAGTATCTTCTTCATAAATGAAACAAATAGCAAAATTAACACAAAAATCTGAGGGAAAATGATAATTTATTGCTGTCTGTCTTAAATCCAGGTAAAGATCCAGGTAACAAAAGGAATACATTGTGTATTCTACCCCATACATTCTACCCCACAGTTAGTGACTGCTTACCTGTGCAGTGCTGCTTATTTTTGTCAGTTCCTTCATGTCACTATTTTTGTATTAGTCAAGGATTTCTTGCTCCAACTTAGTTCAATGCTTGAATTTATCATTGCGTATTTATACAGAAGCAGCTGGAAGTCCCAGTGGAAATAGGGATCCCTTTGTATTAAGTTCCCTGCAGACAGAAAGCAATAGAAAGTCTTAATTTTCACTGCTGACATTGCTGGTGATGTCTGTGGGACACAAACTTGGTCATAATAACGTTTTGAACGCAAACTTTTTTTTTTTTTTATATGATCTGTCTTATACCTTATATGATAAGGGTATTCTTGGACTATGGATGCAGCAAGGAGTTCTGCACACACAGGATTAGGCATATTGTCATTAAATAGTCAGAATGATCAAGACAATTCCATGATAAGCTTAGATCACCTTGGTAGCTTACCTCAGTGTTGACCTACCTAGAATATGTTTTCTTGGGATAAGGTAAAATTAGATTTTAATGCCATTTTATTGCAGGAACTAGATGGTTTCTTCCTGGAAAAATAAATGGAACATAAATCGATGGAGTGTGGTATCACTGATTTGTAAGTAAAAAAAAAACAAAACACTTTTCTAGCATTTGCTGAACTTAAAGTTTATTCTATCTGTTTAAATTGGTACCTAGTACATGTCACATTATGATATAGGTGTGAATGTGCTTTGCCAGGATATGTATGCATAGCACAGAAACAGTCACTTAAGTTCACACCCACACATCCCCATATGCTTTGAACAGATCTAAACAGTGACTGAAGGATGAAGAAGGCTGAACCACATAAACATTATACACAATGACTATTAATTTCAAAGCAATGGAATAATTTATAAAGGTTGTTAGGAAGCAATGTAAATGCAAATGCTCTTCTAATAAGCCCTGGTAGTATCATGTTGGAGCATATTTGTGATGGAATATAGCGCGTTGAAGCGAGCGGGGAAGAGCACAGATGATTTCTGTGGAAGATGGTGACAAAAGTAAAGGGTTGAAAGCGGATGGGAATGCAGTATTCAGGGACTCAGTCCAAGGAATAGTTCTAGCACAGGCTGAGTGCAGTGCAGAAAGCAGTGCTTGGTGGCTGAGTGAGGACAGACAATATCTGGAATAATTAATCAATAATTCATTATGGAAAAATGCTATCAGCTGTAAACTTAATTTGTAGAATAATGCCCTGCGGGAATGCCAAAAGTTATAAATATATTCATTTTTTTTGAAACAGCTAGTACAGACTGAAGCCAAACACTTCAGTCATATATAATAAAGCTGACTTTTTTTAAAAAAAGTTTCGGCCAGGACCAGAGAGTTGTGGTGAACGGAGTTAAATTCAGTTGGCGGCCGGTCACGAGCGGTGTTCCCCAGGGCTCAGTTTTGGGGCCAATTCTGTTCAATATCTTTATCAACGATCTGGAGGAGGGGATCGAGTGCTCCCTCAGTAAGTTTGCAGATGACACCAAGCTGGGCGGGAGTGTTGATCTGCTGGAGGGCAGGAAGGCTCTGCAGAGGGACCTGGACAGGCTGGATCGTTGGGCCGAGGCCAACTGCATGAGNGGAGGTATTTAAAAGACGTGTAGACGTGGCGCTTAGGGACATGGTTTAGTGGTGGACTTGGCAGTGCTAGGTTAATGGTTGGACTCAATGATCTTAAAGGTCTTTTTCAACCTAAACGATTCTATGATTCTATGATGGTAGACAGTGAAAATTAGGCAATCAGTATAGAATTCTAATACTGAACATAGGACATTTGGAGTGAAAGGTCTTAATAATAAAGTTAACAACAAATTTTTCTCTTATAAATATTTCACATCTTTGTGCAGGAATAAAATTCCTACCTCTTATGTGTTTCATTTTCCTTGCAGAGCTTTACATGTTTTATTTATCATTCTGCATGATCTATTAGATAACTTTATCATTTTCTAGTGCTTTATGAAAAGCAGTATCATTGGATATTAATGATCATCTGGCTATCTACCGTTAATACGTATGAGTTAAATTCTTTTAAAGACTTGGCCAGCTTTGAATAAATAGTAATCCTGCCTAGATTGACTTCCAGACAATTTCCCTTTTTCATACTTCAGCACAATCACATAATGTTTGGGTTGTAGAAACGTCTAAAGATTATTTTAAACAACTTAATTACAGTTATTTTAGAAAGAGTTACTTTGTATTTTCTTTCAGGAAATATATTGGTTTAAAAACAAAACACTGAAATGTAAGTTTGGGCTTTAACTTGTCCAGTAATGAAAACTTCAAAGGCAGTGAATAAGAATGAAATATTTTTTCCTTATTTGGGATGCTATTTACTGAAATATACTATTTGAAATATATGTGACACCAAATATATAGTTCACAAAACTGTGTTATAATATACTTTCAACGGTTGAAATTGCTCCTATGTATATCCTGCCTGTGTTAGATTGTGGATGACTATTTGGAAAGGAGTAGAGTGCATTTTTTAACCTAGATATCATTCAGAAAGTGTCATCTATCTGTTTTTAGTCTGATACCTTTGCCACTGTGTGGCGGGTACAATTCAAGAATGACCACAGGGCACCTCTCCTTGCTGGCAGCCTTTGCCGGAGTGCACCAGCACCGAAGCACCGACTTGCTGCTGTGTCCTTTGCGCCATCCCACCGAAACACCCTCTTTCACTACACGTCCTGATAATGACAAAAGATGCTATTTGGCTGTTTCTATGTCTGTGGTTAATTTTCTGTTTAAAAAATCTCAAAATGCTGTTAATGTTATTAGTAACAGCACTTTGCAGTGCTTTCCTTATGTCTCAGAATACTTTACCTAAGAAGCTGAGTCGATACTTTTGTGTCTCTCTTCACAGAAGGAGAAGCTGAAGCAGATGATGTTGAAGGGAGGTCCTGAGCACCCCTTTCCCAGTGAAGGTACCAGGATAGGAGACTCACAACCATCTCCCATCATCACTTCCACTCCTGAGAGATAAGGGGCACACCTGTATCGTGGTCACAAGCACGAATGAAGCTTGTGTAGACATACCTGAGCTTACTTCAGAAACACAGGCTTGTCCTTCAAGAGTTCTTGCTGGTTTGTTCAGTGTTCATACAGCAGGTAGCACGGGGGTCACCACCCCTTACTACGGCTCCTCGGTGCTGCTGCAATAGGGACTTTCAGCCAGCCTTCCTTTTGTCTGCACACCTGTACCAGTGCAGCCCAAGGGAACGCTCTGTGGGCTGTGACTTCCTCTCAAACGACCATGTAAATACTTGGAGCTGCCACTGCTAGTATTAAACTAACTAGTTAAAGCTGGTTTACACACATTTGCAGCTACAGCAGAAGTTCTCCTTTTAAGAAAAAACAATGTAGCTAAGTAAATAGTGGCAAATTTTGAATAAATGTATGAAATGCATTATAGTAGTCAGAAATTCTTCTTTCTCCTTTTAAGAAAAAACAAAATACAAATTTTGCTTTATGCCACAGGCCAGGCTCTCTTTCATAACCTTTCAAATTTTGTACTGCCTTACAAATACAAAAGGACCATAAACCAATGGTATACATTCAAGAATTATTTTAGCACGGACTGTGTTAACTCACTGATATCTTTCTGTCCTATCCTTCTGGTTCAGGGGCACAGGGTGGGTGTTACATGCTGTGCCTGTACACTAGTGATTGCTAGTTGACAAATAGCCAGGTAACTGGAGGATGTTGTGTAAAAAATCTAACAAACAAAAAACCCCAAACAAACAAAAAAACCCAAATAAACAAACAAAAAACCCCACATGCCCTTCGTCATGTTGTAAAAGATTATAAAAACTGGAGTTACAAATGGTAATAATCCCACCCATGTATAAATCCCAAAAGATGAGAGACAGCATTCTTGGAAAAACGTTGTCATCCCAAAAGACAGAGCATAGAGGCTAATCTTGTTCAAAGGAGGTAGTTTCCCCTTGGTAGTGGCCTTCATTGTACCTGAAATCATTCATCTGTGACTTAAAATCCAACAAAATTGGCTTCTGCCCAGCCCCTTGGGGATGGCTACGGCTCTCAAGGTCAGCTATGGAGCGGTTTGCCAGGCCGACACCTCCGTTCCCCTTTACTGTCCACCTCCATGAATGGTTATGAAAGTAACTTTTTATGGTTGCTGAGAAGGTGCCAGGAGAGAGCTGGGAAGGAGACGGGCAGTTCTGAGGGCTGGAGCTCGGCCGCTCGGCTTCAGCTGCCATGCCGCCTCCAGAAGATAGAAAACGAGTGTTTATCCAAAGAAAGGGGATAAAAGGTCATCCATGGGTTTATATCCATACCGACTGTATATAATTTACTAAGCTCCCCAAAGAGGCAACGTTCTGTTTCCCTACCAGGGCAGACTGGCCTCTCCTGAGCAAACCAAGCATTTAACTGTGGGTGATTGATAACCGGTGTCATGAATTAAATGCTGTGTGGCTAAGTCAAGTGCAAGCCTTTGAAAGTGAGATTTTCTTTTTAAAAATGAGGGTTAACAAATGAGCAAAGATCTCACAGAAATGCTGAATTTGTTTCCTTGGCATTTTAGTAACTGTTTGACCTGACCATTTCAATTTATCCCTTAAAAGAAATGGAGATATTCAGGAAGGCAGCAACTCTGTATTTCTAAGGCAAAATACTTTTCTAAAATACTTTAACATAGTGCTTACTTATAGCTATCCAAAAGGATATTATGCTGAGCTGTCATATTTTGAGTTGCAGCCTTTTCATATTGCTGAAATATCAATACTGTGTGTACTGCATGTGATGTACATGGTTAACTCTTGGTTTCCTAGTGTAATATGGGGTAGGAAACCTTTGTAATGTAATAACGTGACCAGCGCAAATAACCACCCACCCCCAAATCCATTGTAAATCAGGCTGGATAATGTAGACTGAGGAATAACAAAAGGCAAATGCAAATGAAAGGTAGATTCTGGTCTGTGTGTGTGTACTCTGAAATACACCGATCTACTGTTGAAGTTAGAAAGCAGGAAAGACAGTGAGGCTAAGAGAACGTAAAAGTTGCAAAAGCGTTTGAAGCTGTAAATTGTATTTTGTTGAATATTTGCATGAAAAATAGGGGTTTCCAGTGATAACCACATGTTCTCTAATAATTATTGTCCTTACTCTGTATCTTGATGATTATTTGCTGGTTTTTTTCTATTCAGGTGTAAGAACTATTCTAATTTCAGCCAGGAAAAAACAGCATAAAGGACAGACTGGTATCCACTATGGAGAATATAAACAATCAATGAGAAGCGTCTGCGTTATACAAATATCTTGCTTACAGACGCTAAAAAAGGTGTAAGTGCAACACATCCTGAAATATTATTAAGAAATTTTTGAGTGTATTTGTACCTAATTCTCTGGCTTTCATTCATGCCCATTATTAACAATTCATGTGGCCTGTGATAGGCCTTTGACATACGTCTATAACCATCGCGATTTGTTACACGAGATTTGTTTGATCAGAGTACAGTCAGAGCCCCCAAAATCCCATCGGCTGAAGTTAAATGTCGTTGTGAATCACAGGTATTGCGTTACCAGACAACACAACAAAAATTAACCAGAGCAAAACACCTCACTTGATGCTGTTACAGCTAATAGGTCTGAAATGAAAGATAATTGCTTATTAAAATAGAGTGGGTAGCTCTGTTTTGATGTACAGATATGAAGATGTCAGGCAAGCTAGTCTGTAGCAGGAGGGAATGGGTGCCCTGAAGGGATTGAGGAGCGGAGCCCAGGAGAGCATTCCTCGCATTCCTGTGGCACTCCCCGTATACATATGCCCCACAAAAAAAAGGCATCTTAGCACTCCGGGTTGGTAAACTGAGCTTTGGAAAAGCTGGCACTTTCTATAGCTGCAGGCTTGGTTAATTTGAAGAAATGATACTCTCTGGATGATGAATACGAGGCATATTTAAAACTGTTATTTTTTAGGGCAAAGGACATTACATTTTCAATCTGTTAATTAAAAAAAAAAAATAATCCCCCATAAGGACTGCTAATGAGCACCAACCAGCAAGATGTAGTCGGGATGTGGAGCCCTCCATAGTCTTTTCCCATGGTCTGTCCAGAATTATCGATATTAGCTGCAAAAACATTTTGCTGGCACATATGAGTGGGATTAGCCCAAAGAGTTATTTTTGTTAATGAACGATATCTAGAAATTCCGTAGGTTTAGTAGATTACTGTCTGAAGACACAGCCTGTTGAGAGCCATGTGTGTCTGAAAGCGTAAGATGTTGTCTCCTGAGGCCGGCAGTGTATGTTGTGTAAGAAAAAAACGTGGTTATCCTTGTGAATTTGTGCAAATAAAAAAAGCGAATAAAAATACAAATAAAAATCCACTCGATAAAGTTGTGATTAAAACGTGTAAACCCCTGCTAGTGACTGGAAATCAAACAGATTTCTTAATGTTGACATTATTTACATTGCGTGATCCATATCAGCAAAGGGTACACATCGCTTGTAAAAGCAAATACATTAATAGTATTACACTGCCATTAATGGCACATTAATAATACTTCCATGATTCATATTTGTCAAGCTGCTGTTGAGACGTGCTCGGTGTCGTGCTAAACAAAGAAAATCAGCCATGTTGCAAGACCTTTATTCTTTAAAAACTTAAGTTCATGTGAGAAGAAGAAGCCACTCGATAACCCCCAGAAAAGTGTTAAATTAAAGATTTCACACCCTTCCCTTCCTCGTTTTTATCCCGCATAGCAATGACAGAGGGGACAGCCGGCTGATAGGGATTACTCTTGAGAAGAGTGACAACAGGTGGCCTCCCCAAAGCAGGGAGTCACTAGATCCAGCAGCTCAAGTCATTTTTTTTCTTTTTTTTCTTNTCCCCTCCCCGGGCGGGCGGGAGGCAGGAGGGGCGCGATGGCGTCCTACGTGGATAACAGCTTCCGCCAGGCGGTGATGAAGAACCCGGCGGAGAGGAGCCCCCAGGTAGGCGGCCCCTTCCCCCGCACCCCGCGATACCCTCCCGCCGCGGGGGGGGGTCCGCCCCGCTGCCCTCCGCGTTCTCGGCGGGCGGCCTCCGCCAGCGCGCCCGCCCCGCGCACCCCCGGCCGGGGGGGAGCCGGGAGCTCCGCCGCCCCGCTGCCGGGGGAGCGGAGCGGCTCAGTGGGTTTCACCCCCCCCTCGACCCGGAGCTCCCCCCCTCACCCCGCAGCGCGGAATTCCCGGGCGGCAAGCTCACGGGAAGGGGAGAACAAATAGGCTAACGCGAACAACTTTCCTCCTACTCCCTAATTTGGGGGGGAGGGAGAAACGCCAGCTGAGTTTATTTTGAAGGTTCCTTTCGGTAAAAAGGAAAATGCAGTTAGAGTGTAATTTTGGGGGGTTTTGTTTTGTTATTGTCCCGCAGTATGCCGTGGCTCTGGATTTGAATTCAATCCCTACTTTTACATAGCTGGTCGGGCAGGCAGCGCTGTTTCATAATGTTGGGGCTGAGGTCAGTGGTATTCTTGGCAAGTCCTTGCTCTCCAAAGTAGGGTGAAATCCTTACACAATGGCACCAGGCAGGAATTTTTTAGATACCTGCGCCGGGCTCCTGGAGTCCTCTTTGTCAGAGGAGTACGTGAGTTGGAGCTGTTTGTAAGCGTAATTGCACTTGGAGAGGCTAAGCGAGGTTAAACTGGGGGCTGGGGTGCGTATAGAAACATTTTGACTTAACATGACCTGAAAAACAACTAAACTGAATGAGTTCCTTCTGCTCCCGAATGGTTGCTGCAGTGGCTGTTGCTGCCAACTGTTTAAAGACTAATAAGCTTTACACTGATCCCCACATCAAGCCGCGGTTCAATAGCTAATGATACAAGGAGTTACTTTGCTTGGAGTTGTAATGCCATCTGTCCTANATGTCCAGCTTGCCCATCACCGATATCCATAGGATGCATCACCGAAGCGACAGGGATGGCTTCCCAGGGCGGTTTGGAGATGCTAAGGCTGCCCGGGGGTGGCGGGTCGCTGGGGGCCGCNCGCAGCGCGGAATTCCCGGGCGGCAAGCTCACGGGAAGGGGAGAACAAATAGGCTAACGCGAACAACTTTCCTCCTACTCCCTAATTTGGGGGGGAGGGAGAAACGCCAGCTGAGTTTATTTTGAAGGTTCCTTTCGGTAAAAAGGAAAATGCAGTTAGAGTGTAATTTTGGGGGGTTTTGTTTTGTTATTGTCCCGCAGTATGCCGTGGCTCTGGATTTGAATTCAATCCCTACTTTTACATAGCTGGTCGGGCAGGCAGCGCTGTTTCATAATGTTGGGGCTGAGGTCAGTGGTATTCTTGGCAAGTCCTTGCTCTCCAAAGTAGGGTGAAATCCTTACACAATGGCACCAGGCAGGAATTTTTTAGATACCTGCGCCGGGCTCCTGGAGTCCTCTTTGTCAGAGGAGTACGTGAGTTGGAGCTGTTTGTAAGCGTAATTGCACTTGGAGAGGCTAAGCGAGGTTAAACTGGGGGCTGGGGTGCGTATAGAAACATTTTGACTTAACATGACCTGAAAAACAACTAAACTGAATGAGTTCCTTCTGCTCCCGAATGGTTGCTGCAGTGGCTGTTGCTGCCAACTGTTTAAAGACTAATAAGCTTTACACTGATCCCCACATCAAGCCGCGGTTCAATAGCTAATGATACAAGGAGTTACTTTGCTTGGAGTTGTAATGCCATCTGTCCTATTTTCTAAAGGCTTGCCCTGCTCTCTGAGCAGTCCCTGTGTTCTGGTTTTGGGGAAGAGTTGGTATTACTGATTATTTTGGCAGGCGGCTGATTGGCTGGTGATGTTTTCAAATTGGGGGCAAAGAGGAAACCTTGACTTTCAGTCGGCACCCATAAGTCATTCCTCCTACTATAGATACGTCATTGTGGTAATGTTATTTTTATCCTCATGCTCATGGAATATGAGTGAGAAAATAAAAACTCCCATGGAAAAATATACTGACTGCATAGGCATTGTATTTAGCGTGTCTTTTTTGGGAATCTTCCTTTTTCTTTTTCCTTTAAAAAAAAATAAAAAAGAACCACCAAATCTGCTTCTGGAATGTGTTTTCGTGGTGCTAAAGTTGTTTCTCTGTCCTTGTTTGACCTTTTCCAAATGTCTGTTTGCCTTCAGTGCTGGACCCAGCCCTTCAGTGTGTTGTGAAAGCTGAAGGAGGCTGAGTGCTCTCTCCTGGGTAGGACACTCTCTGCAAACTCGTAGCGAGGTCCCTCGCCTTGCTAGAGGTGTAAATTCCAGCCAGGGGAGCCTGCCAGCGGTGTCCGACCTCAGGAGATGGTTATCGAAGGATGGTTGGTTGTTCAGGAGGAGTGACACTGACAGATGCTCGGAAACCAGTTGGTCAGGTAGCGGGGCCACCAGGCTGGGCTTGGGAGACGACGCTTCCCCCGTGACATGATCTGTGCCAAACTGTTAAACTTCCTCCTGTCCTTGCCGGTTGGCCCTGCTCTCTAGAAGGGATAACAAAAAAAAAAGGCAGAAAGTAAGAAATGACGCAGTGAAGAAATCGGCCTGAATGTGGGGATAAAGCCTGTGTGAAGGGCATGGAGCAGAGAGCTAAATCAGGAACACCAGGGCTGTGTTAATGCTGTAAAACTTCCCGAATCAGCAGACTGGAAGCCTGCTGTGGCACTCGCCACAGGAAAAGAAACCCACCCTTAAATCCACGAAGCTGACACTGGCCAAAATAATCCACAAATAAGACCAAATTTGTGGGAAACGTAATGTGTTGTTAGCACTGGAAATACTTGAAACCGGTGATGAGACGTGCCCTCCTGTTGCTGCTGGGGAGAGCAGGGCTTGCAGCAGAAAACTTGGTTGGCGTCTTTGTGAACCGCTGATGTTGAATCGTGTGTGTTAGGCTTTCTAATATTGGTTCTCCGTTCTCGAAATGCAGTTTTATTTTACAGCAGTATTGGAATTTGAAGGAAATATGCTTATGTATATCATCTTTCAGTCATTAAGTAAAATGAAAGAAAAGTTTATATAGAAAGACACAAAGAGCTTTTTTTTTTCTTCCTCCCTTAAAGTAACTTTTTATTATCTCTTTACTTGTATTTTCCTTTCTTTGCTATCTCATAAAGATAGTTACTTAATTTTGGCCTGTGAGAAGTCATGAGGTATCTTTAAAGTTGAGAGAGGATTGGAGAGAGAAAATGTATCTATCACATTCATGTCAGTACAGGAAATAACAAGTATGTTAGTAGCATATTTGCCATTTACTTGCTTTAACAAACTCATTGGGGCTCAGCCTCTCCCAAATCACGAGGAGGTAAATATGCGTTTGACATTACTATTCACCCTGGATTGTCATGGTGTAAATTTGGCAAAATGACTTCACTGCAGGCTCAGAGGAGAGCAGTGACAGTAGGATAGCCAGCTCGTATTTCTATGTACAGCTTTGAGAACTGCTAGGTCTGATACACATTGTTGGAGAAAGCAAACTTAACTTCACGTGAACTTCTGTAGTGCGAAAGTCTCTCAGTAATTTTGGAGTGGCCTGATTTTTTTTGAGGGGGGGGGAGGGGGAGGTAAACAGTGTATTCTGCAATTGCTTTGGAAAATTCTTAGCTTTGTATCTCTTTGGTGTATCCTCGCTTACAGAGTTTTTCTGAATTTTGTGAATTGCAACCCAACACTCCATTGACTAAAGAAGCTCAAAAATAAAAAAAAGAATACGTACATGGCCTGTACTTTAACATGCCTGTTGTGTAACAAAGCTCTCCTCTTTAATTGCTTTATTAAACTATTCATTTTCTCTTTGAAGACATGAACTAGGAAGTTAATTTAACTACTTTGGGGAATCTAACTTCTAAATGTTCATAAATTACAAATGGTTTTATGCCCTTAAGCTGTGAGTAATAGCAATCTATTTTTTTTTTTTCCTCCAAACGTTG
This sequence comes from Pelecanoides urinatrix, assembly GCA_013400755.1. NCBI lineage: Eukaryota > Metazoa > Chordata > Aves > Procellariiformes > Procellariidae > Pelecanoides > Pelecanoides urinatrix. Next base: position 74,237 of record VZTQ01001386.1, read on the forward strand.
TCGTATATGAACTGTTACAGCTTTAAATCTTTTAAAAAAAAATTCTTGTTGGCATCATAGGCCATCTTAGAAAGTGTGCAGTTTTATACTGATGTAGCTTAATCTGAAAAAATAGGGCTGCTTTTGTTTTCAAACAAGAGAAACTGAGCCCTAATCTCTTTCTTTATCCTAACAACTCATTTGCATGGCATGGTATGTGAATAACTAGTTACCTCAGAAACTCCACATACTAGTTCACTGTTTTCATGCCATGTAGTGACGTCTGCAGGAAGAATTTTTTTTTTTTAATGTATGCCTTATATATGTTAGGTGCCTAAGGTTTTCTTCTGGAAACTGCCGGCGTGGTACATTGAGGCAATTCAGTTCAGTAGCAATGAATAGCAGAGAAGTAACAGCATCGGGCCACATCTTAAGGGGAGAACTGTACAGCAGGCCTTAGTTTGATACTAGTGCGTCATTTAATGTCAGAAGACATCTAAACAGGATGCTAGTGCTGAGCAGATACTCCCTGCTCGAGCACTCGCGAGGAACAATGGTTTAATTATAGGATGTACCTATGCTTTTTCCAAATAAACTTTCAGCTTGTTCCCCAGTTGTGTTATTTTTATACTTGTGACCACTGATAGCATGATTGTGTGCAATCTTCAGATAAGTCAGAAATGAACATTTCCTTCTTGCTCTAGTGATCTATTAGCAAATAAATACGAGGCGGTCTAGTTTCATGGGATCATAGAAAATAAGTGGTTTTATGTGTGAGTCTAGCATAAAGGATTATACTTAGTCTTTAAATTCAGGCTTATTGTGTGTTTGTATATCAAATACACCAGAAGACTAAAATTATCATTTTCAAAAGAGCTTATTTGGGATTTCTTTTGTTTAGAAAACAAGTATTTTGGAACTTGATTTTTTTGGTGTCAGGTTTTTTTTACTGTCAACATGCTACCATGATACCATCTTTCTCATGCTAGTATTTAAAGAGGAAGATAACCCCTGTTGTCGTGCCGCTAACAGCAGTATAATGCTGAGAACTGGTTCTGTTGCTGAATTCTCCTGCTGGTTCTCAGTGGCCCTGAAAAGTGTAGGACCGTGACAGCTGATGCCTGATATTTGGCTGTATTACATTGTTGTAACAGTCTTGCCATCACACATCTCAGGGCTTTGTAATGTGGTTATTCAGGAGTAGCTTTAGTGTGCGAGGTTTGGCGTTCTGTTTTTTTGGGGGGGAGCCCATTTGGCCAACAAAATGAGATTGCTAACTGCACTTCCCATGGTGGTGTTCAGGCTTTCTGCTGTCTGCAGGAACTAATTCTGAAGCGTGGGCATGAGCCTGTTACGTTTCATGTTAACGTTGCGAGCGTGGTTAGTAACGCAGCTAAATGAAGAAAGGCTGTTGCAAGTTTTTGGTCCATGCACTTTCCTCTTGCTTGGCAGTTGGCTTGAAGTAAAGTTGCCATCATGAAGTCAGCTGTAAGGGTAGTTGGTCTGAGCAGAAAAAGCCCGCCCGATGCTGCAGGGTTTTGGGAACTTGTTCAAAATAGTTAACAGCCCCAGAATGTGTCTGATGAACTCTAAGTTAAGTGGTCTATTTTGGTGTCTCTTGGGCTGTAAGTAGGGGAGATGGATACAGATAAAACAGAAGAAGTTATAATAGATGTGTATATATAGGCCTTTGGCCATAGAGGTGTTTCTTGCTGTGTTTCAGCACTTAACTGGGAGGATAAAAAACCAAAGTAACTATTTGGAAAAAGGGAGACCTTTACCTGACGAAGCAAGTAATGTATTTCTTTAGTACGAAAAAAAAATTAGAGAATGTATTTTTGAGGTAAGTATACATTTTTTTTTTGCTTTTTTTTTGCTTTTGATTTTTTTTTCTCTCAATCTAGTATTACTATGCAGCATAATTTCATGCCCAACAAACTTGATAGTATAAAAACATCTTTTTGTGGCTGATAACTAAAACCAAAAACCCTCGCGTAGCCCAAGTCTTCTTGCGACCTCTCTAATCTCAGTCTGTCGAAGCAGCCCTGGAATGTCCGATTCTGAACTTCCACTGTCAATTTTCATGTCCTTCCCAAAACTAAGGGCACGTACTGCAACAGGCTGCTAGTATATGTTTGTTTTGAAAGAAAATATGTTTATTTCCGTCTTTCTGACGGAGGGTGCATTTTCCCATAGCAGTTCATATGTTTTCTAAGAGCGTTGAGAATGGTGAGAACATTGAATTTTTAATTTCTTTTGCAGTAGTTCTCCCCTGTCACAAGGCTGGTACTTTCTGCATTTGTGAATTTCTGTATCCAGCAGTGATTGGAGTTTTGCCAACGCTTGCAAGGACCTCGGTGTCATCAGGAAGCCTTCACCTATAGAGCAGAAATAGCCGACTTGAAGCCTTGTCCTAAACACTTGTCAGCTTTCTCATTACATCAGAAGATTGCAGCTTGGTTAGCTGTACATATCTGAGCCAATTTGAAACTAGGTAACTTGGAAAGTGAGTGTAACTGTAGCATCGATAAGCTCTGTGTAATTTCCTACTTGATTAATTATCTGTTTGGTAGAGTTTGCTTTTGATTTCTGCCCTGCTGTGGCTGCAGAAGTGTTTGCACTGGCTTCAGGCTGGGTCTGTTCCTGTGAGCTGCAAGCATGTTTTTGACAGCCTTGTGGACATATTCTCCTGCACTTAAAAGCTGGCAGCGCAGCGATGCTGCCTTGCCCTTCCGTGGCAATCTTGCCTAGGAAAGTTACTGAAGTGAGCAGTGCTAGGCCTGAAGCCCAGGGATCTTCTACTCAGCCCAAGCTTTTTTTGTCTACTTGCCTCTTAAAGTGTCGTTCAGAAGTAAGAGCGTGTGTCTGTGCGCTCAGTGGTGCCAAAGGGACAGCACCGTCCCACCCGTCCTCGCTCACCCCTCCGGTGAGCCAGGGGTAGCCAGCGGTGCTGCCGGGGAGGCTACGGTAACGGAGGGTTATCGCAAGGCAATACCAATTGCCATGGCCAGGCTTGCCCTTCTGCTAAAGCTAGTAATAAGCAAAATCGTCTGTTGAACTTCTGAGACAAAAAAGACTGATAGTTCATTCTTGTCTTGGGTGTAAAAGTGTAGGTCAGCAAAAGTAAATGGCGCACAAGCATTTTCCCAAAATCATGTTTTTCCTCAGTAGGAAGATAATGTTCTGTGGGTTATGAGCTTATTCATGGAAAACACTTTGTACCTGGAAAAAAAGAAGATTTAAATGTGATCTCTGAAGATGCTTCATTTATTTTATGCTTGGTATAATACAAGTTAGCTAAGGTTTTGTGAAAACAGTTATTGTTTCTTGAATTCCATTACTTTTAAAAATCTGTATGCTTAAAAGTCTTTAAAAGTCTGTATGCTTCTGCAAATTATTAAGTGGTAGCTACTAATTTGTTCTGATGAATTACTGATCTGATCTTTATAGCTTTTTTCCCTAAATCAGAATGCTGCTACTTAAATCTGTTAGTGTGTTTCAGGAATAACCGTATGTATACTGAACAGTCATTGTAAGAACTTTGACTTCCTCATTGAGGGTTTTTTGTATCCTCATGAGAAAATATATTTTGGCTTGTGTTTTGGGAACTTTCCCACAGTAGGAGATCTAATTTTTGCGAGGTATTGTTTGGGAATTCAAAAGGAGCGCTGGCAGAAAGATAGCTCTACAAAGATGCTTTGTGAAGGGCAGCTGAGCCCCCGCGCCTTGTTTGCTGCAGCCAATGTTGCAGATTTAATTTGCTGGATATATTTTGTGTGAAGGGATGTATTTGAATAAGTCTCGAAATGGAAGTGGTGCTCCGCTTCCCTTTTTTCTGAAGTTGGTGAAGTTGACCTCTTTTCTTGAAAAGGGAGAGAGAGAAGCCCTACTGCAGTGCTTTTCTTACAGCTTTGTTTTGGAGTTAAAAATAGCTATTTGTTCTCTCTAGTTATCTCTGTGTTATGCCCCTATATCTGTAGATGTATTTCTTTGTGTATCTCTGTCTCATCTGACCTGAATAAAAGTGATTTAATAGTTGATTTTCAGCAGTTCTAAAGAATTCTGGCCAACAATAGCGAGCAGCTTGTATATCATTACCCAATCAAAACACAGAAGGAATAAGATAAGGTTAAAATATTTAAATATTCTTAGGGGGGGAAAAAAAAGCATGAGTTTTCTTTTAACACTGATAAAAATTGAAAGAATTTTCTGGTATTAATATTTCTATGGGTAGCAAGATTTCCCCATTTTTCTCTTATTTGTATGTGTTCTGATAAACACAAGCAACACAATGAAAATGCATCTGGTATCAGTGTAAATTACCTGGGAAAGGGTATTAAGTTTCATGGAAGACACATTGGTTGAGCATGCCTGCTGTTGACTGTCTTTACCGGGCTGTTTGTTTCTACTTGCTTGCTTTTGTATGTCTTAAAGTTAAAATAAACTTGGCTTAATAAATAAAAACCTTTATTTCATAGTTATTTCTGGTTTCGAAAGGGGAGGATGGATCCTGTTCCCCATGGGATGATGCTTTAAAATTTTTGACGGTGGGTTTTTTTTTTTCAGTTTAAGGATACTCTTATCTTCCATCTTTATTTTACTTTTTCTGTAGTTGGGGAAAAAATATTGGTACAGTCTTTTTCCATTTGAAATTAGTCATTCAGACTTCTTGTCCTGTTAAGCAAAAAATAAAGCAAAACTTAGCGGGGTGAGATAGGATGTTCTGCAAATGTGGTTTGTAAGCAGTTGATGGGAAAACAAGGCTGTACCACCAGTACAGTTGGAAGAAGCTTCTGCTTGCCATTTGACTTGCTGAAACCAAAGGCTAAATCTTTTGTGGTACATCATATTTTTCTAGCAGCAAAGCTTGTTTAAGAGCTTTGTTTCCCATGCTGATGTTCTCTGCTACCTCATTTGTGCCGATCCCAGTGTTTGGGAGGCTACAATATAAACAGGATGAGTGATACAATCTTGTTAGCTGAACAAAAGAAAAGTGACTTATTTCTGAGAGGTGGTATGTGAGGGTTTTTTCTTTGTAAAATCTAAGTGACTCAATCTGGTTTAGATTACGGTTCAAATGTCAGTGTTGGTGCAGCTGAAGGTGTGAAGACTTGAGCTACAAGATTGAGAGTAAATGCTTAGGTTGTATGTAGGAGCCTCTGAAATAGCTTTACCTCTCCCAGAGAGTATATGGTGCTCCATTTTCAAACACTGTCTTGAAGTATAAAAAAAAAATTAAACCGGATAGAATATTATGAGATTGTTTATTCTTGATGCATTTCCTAAAATGAGGTTTTTTTTTTTACTTATGAGGCATATGTGCAAGACTCTTCTTGAGATAGAAATCTTCCATTTTTGTTTGTTCTGAGGACTAACATCAAAGGAAACTTTTGTAATAAGTCTGTAGCTCCAAGGTTTTTCTCCATTAAAATATAGCAATGGTAAGACACCTGGGTAGTAACACTACCTTTACATGCAGTGAATTGGGTGGATAAGAGATGCTAAGGCCTGATAAATTTTTATATTGCTAATACTGAATCTTGTCTGTATTTACGTTGCTTTGTTGTATGCTAGCTGAAGAATGGATGCTGATGGGCATTCTTCCCTGGGCAGGGGGGGGAACAAAGATATGAAGTGAACCTTAATTTTCTTGGTATACAAGTTGAGACACGCACACTTCTCTATTTGGTATCTGAAATCTATTGGGACATATCTAAAATAGGTACCCTGTAATGTTTTTGTTTTGACTTTGAGATAAGTGCTTAATCTTGTTGGGAAACTGTTCCCTCACCTGCAAAGAACATTTTCTCAAAACATGTAATTTTGCTGAAATCGGTAGTACGTTGCAATTGTGTGAGTAGCCAGCACTCATTTGAATGGTTGCGTGGATTTCCACTATTTGTCAAAAGACATGTCAGAATACACAAGGTATGCACTAGTAAATATTTAGATACATTTTGAACCCAGAGAGAGAGACACATGGCTGTGCAATATTACAGACTTCTTTTGTGTGGGTTGTCAGTGTTGCTGTGGGTGTGGAAGTGTCTCCCCCTCACCTGCGCAGCGGGGCCGGCCGGCGCTGCTGAAGTAGAGCTGGTGCCCGACCACTTACTTTTCCCCATGTGCTGTAGCTCGTTTGGTTTTTGAAGGTGACATGACTATAGTAATAAAAAAGACGCACTTTTGTTTAAATAGCTGCATCAATATTTTGAAGTCATAGCATTTTACGACGTTTATGTATGATGGTACTTAGTGTTGAAATAGCTTTGAACTTTGTAAGTTAGCAACTGCAAAATGAAAATGTAGTTAAAATGTATTAAGTTGTATCATTGAGGAAGAGCAGGCCCCACAGCAGACAAGATATTTTTAAAGTATCGCTGGCTTCTGTGATGGCTGATTAAAAAACATTGCTATTAAAAAGCGAGAGGAAGGGAGCTGACTGTGCCCACGCTGACGGTCCTGCTGGGGAGCTGTGCCTGTGGAATCGCTCCTTGACCCTGGAGGAACGAGGGTCTCCAAAAAGATTCAAAAACTGGAAGGAAAATGGTGAAGCAGAATGCGTGGTTGGGCTTTTTATCCCAGTTACTAAAGTCATAACAAGGTGCTGAAAGCTGAGGTGATGTAGTCGATCTTGACACCTGTTGTGACTTCCCGTTGAAGGAGGTTAGCGACTGGTAGCTTCTCCAGTGAAAGCAGTAAGTGGCCCATCGATTGAAATTACATTAGTACTGTTCCTTGTAAAATATTAATTTAGCTCGTGGATGAAATACATGTTGAGAACATGGGGAAGTACTGTTTGATTGTATAGGTTCCTTTCTGGCTGTAGTCTCAAAGGAACAAGTAGGAAATGTATCTTAAGAAAAACAATAAATGGGGGTATAGTTAATGGATGATGCTCTATCTGAGTATGAAACAAGAAATAAGATTTTGCACTGGTTAATGATGAGTGCTGGTCAGGTGGTCTCTCTCTCTAAACTCTTCTTTATTCGTGCAGGAGCTAAGTAGTTTGTTGAATATATTCCCTGCTAAGGAGGTAGCGAGCAGACGGTAAAGACTCCCAGTTGAGGCAGTTTTCACTCTGTGTTACGGAAAGGTAGTTGTGAGGGTCTGAGACTGAGTTGCATTTCCTGTTCTCTGTTGATCTATTGTACACGTTTCTAAAGGTACATCAAATTTGTTGGGGGTCTATAATGTATTTGTTACAAAAAGCTCAAAAAAATCAGACCGCTGTGTGAACGGCACGCGGTGGTCTGAGCTGAAGACTGAAGTGTTTCAGATGCACCGCAGGTATGGAAACACAAGTGGCTCTGCCAGCTCCATGCTGACCAGCCACAGGCGCTTGCTGGAACGAGGGTAATTGAGTTTCCATCCTTGTCACAGCTTCTCTGTTACTGCTGAAAGCTGCTCGTTAGCGCCAATGCCTTGTTTTAATTCGTGATGATTTAGTTAAAAAATGCCAACTCCTTGGTCGTAGGCCACTGAACGACTATCAGATGGCAACACAGTTCTAGCTCGGCTATTAAGAATGCTGTGAGGTAACAACGCCCAGGGAAGGGTGATAGTGGTTGTAGATGTTTGCCGAGGTGGAGGAGTATATTCCATCTTTGCTGTATTTTAGATAGCCATCTATTTTAGTGCTACTAGCTTTTATTTTACCAGAATGAGTATTGATGAATAGCTGGTCTCCACTACTCCTAAATTCTCTTTAAGAAGCTCTTATTTAAGGTAACTTTTAGAGGGATATTGCTTTAGTTGAAAAATTTCTGAACTGCTAGATATTGCTGGAAAATATGATTGTGTACGTGACATGGTGGTGTCAAAAGCCTTGTTAGCTTTGTAAAGCAGTTCTGAGGACCTGGAGCAAAGAAACTTGAGATTTGTGGTAGAATACTTCTTTTTGATCTGTGTGAGAAGATGCTGTGTTTCTGAATTCCCAGGTGAATTATTAATCTTTTTTTAATTTCTCCCTTCTCTTACTTCTTTGTACCTAGCCCTGTACAATGGTTTAACCTCTGACTTATTAATTTGATGTCTTGTAGTTTCTCCCTTTCTAAACCTCTCCTGGTGGAGTTTTTTTAATTTTATGCCTTGAAGTCATCACTTCATATAATTTTCTTATTAGGAGAGCACTTAGAAAGAAACAGCAGGGTGGTTTTGGCTAATGCTTTCATTCACATGTATTAATTTCTGAGTGGGAAGTAAACTCCTCTTTACTTACAAATCGCAGTACATTATACAAGTACATTATACAAGTTACTGCCCACTTTTAAAACAAAAAGTACAAATACCCTCAGTATGTCCTCATTGGAATTGGCATATGTCAAATTTCTAACTTTATTGGGTCGATAAACTAGCATTGCTGTTTAAGGTCTAATGTCCTTATGTAAATGAATAGTCTATGTGAATTTAAAAGTAAAGAGAAAATAATGGCACTTTATAACAGTCCATCTTAGCTTGATAGTAAATGAAAATTTAGCCATGACGAAAGTAACACGGTTTATAGTGACACAACCTACATAAATCCAGTTGGATTTGCTGTTGACATTGGCCCACGTTCCAGCATACAAGTTACCTTACATTTCTTTTGAACAAAGGAGGTTTGTTTGAAACAGGTGCTCTAATGGTTACCCCGGCCTTTATAAATAGCTTTTAGGTGAAGTATTACTTCTGTTGGCTGTGGGTAACTTCACAAGGCATCTTGGTTTATTGCGTGAGGTTTCCATTTAAAAAAAAAAAAAAAACACCTTGGCTATAGCTTTGTGATGTTTACTGCCTCAATCGTTGCTGTTTATTTTTAGAGTGCGCTTGTCACAATTTGTCAGCCAAATATTGGCCTGTCACCTCTGCTGTTAGATAGCTGCTGAAATGCTGTTCCTAAGATGACTTTTTTAAACTACACATAATGAATTAATACCTACCCTGGTTGTTCCAGGGTAATCTTTGTTCCAGTAGGAAATAATACAGCTAGAACTTGCCAACTTTGCAAAACCCATACAGCAGTAGGAAAAAAAATTAGACACTCTTATTAAGTATTGCGACCATACTATAATGTGTTAAACTCAACTAACATGCTAAAATGGTTTTGAGAGTCTGTGGTAGGTTGCCTGAGCATGTTGAAAGCTTGAACGTTATTTATGAGCAGTAGTGAGGAATATTTCTAAATCAGTTGTAAAATGAGCCAGGAGATAACGAAGAAATAGCAGGGCCAGTATCTAGACTGGTAAGACACGGCTAGTTATACACTGTGCATTGCTTTAGGAAAACTGTAACAGAATTTCTTTTAAGGAAAAATGAAAGTTCTCCTTTATACAAGTGACATCTGATATCTTACTTGATTTCTTTTCCTGTTTCTTCTATTTATAGATGTCTTGAGCTTGGGATTTATCTGAAAGCTAAGGTCAGGAAGTGCCTTCCTCCATAAATGCTACTTGTTGTGGTTTTCTGGCATGTCCTCTCCCCTCTCCTTCCCAAAAGGAACTGTACAGAAAGTATTTTTCCACAATGAAACACAGATCATCAGCTCTGCAGATTTCATGCTCTGACTGTAGCATATACTGCTTCACCTCCAAAAATGAAACTTTTAAAATCATCTCTTGGTGTCCACATCAGTTATATGACTGATTAAAATGCAAAAGGCAGTAACCAGTTTATTTTGAATTATTACTGCTTTAAATAGAGTCTGTGCGTGGGTTGGGATGTGGAGGCAGAGGAACATAGGATGTGTCCTATTTGGTAGGACTTATTTTCCATGTGGATTTTCAGATGATCGTAATGACTTTGTTTTAGACAGGAGCATGTGTATATATGGGGGAGATGCTCATCCATTCCCTATGCTTCCACCAACCATTTAAGGTCACGGAGGACCTTAAATGTGAAAGGCCTCTCCCACCTTGGAGGCGATGAGAATGAAAAGCACCTGGTCACGAAACACATGAAGCTTTTTGTGAGTTCTGGTGTATGGAAGAGGTTCTCCACAACTTGTAAACAAAAAGCAATTACTTAAACCAGTCCGCTGAGAAAGCATGGCAATTCTGAGGGCAGAAAAGATGTGGGAGTGCAATGAATGCTTTTGACTAAATAATTGGTTTTGTTGTAGTCGGGGTTCAGTGGAAGGTCTTAAATTCAGGATTGAGTTCCCACAAGCAGCCCTGTTTACTCATTAAAGTTTGCACTGTTGTTTATGCAGCAGGGCAACTGAACTTGTCTGCTTGTGGTATGACCACTTACAGCAAGCATGTACCTTGAAATACTTTTGAGGAACAGCTATTATTGTAGGGAATTTAAAATGAAGTTGTATTTGAAGAGGTGATTAAAATCTTTAACTAAACCAGGGCCCTGTCCCCAAGTTTTCCTGTGGTGTTCCCCTTTTTAAAATTAATTTAAACCTATGTACTTATTGAAACTACTGATGACCAGTAACAACTCCTTTTTGGAATACAGATTTGACAGTATGTTATATAGTCTATAATGCCTGTTTTGTCATTTGACTGTTTTATATTGTTTTATACTTCCATATGCAGCAGACTAAACTGCATTTAGAACTAGGACTGTCAACAGTAGTTGAACATTTTGTTTAACTTCAGCTTCCTGTATCTGGCTGTTGTGTAACTTTATATAATGAACCTGATTTGTGTTTACTTTGCATTTACTTTTAAGAGACTCTGCAATCTGTTGTCTTGAATGGGTTTCAGGAAAACAAATTGTGAATTTAATTGTCACTGTTTAACAATCTCATCCTCAGTGTGCAGTGCCAGTTGAAAGAGGCTTATGAAACCAGCTCTGTATGTCTTAAAGTTTTCTTAGCTGTTGAAATTCAAAGTACTGACCAGACTGCTTTAAATGTATTCCAAAAGGTAGTGTGGCATTTGTTAAGAAATAATCACAACCAAAATCTTTTTCTATATTCACCCTGCTTCTAACCTTCTTGTTGCCCTGATGATTGGGATATCAATTTTTAATTCTGTATTTAACTGAGAGATGGGATAAAAAAAAAAAGTGTCATTTTGATGTGAGTCCCAGTGCTCAGAAGGCTTGTGAGCTGCCTCCTTTTTTCCTGGCCAAAATCTTCCATAGGCTCTGCAGAGGGAGAGTAACTTGCGTGTTTTCACGACTTTTCTTTTCTTTTGCTTTCAAATAGTCACCATAATAATTAGGCTGCTTTCATGCTTTCCTTGTATTCCTAATTGCTAACCCTGTAAAATAACAGGGACCTGCAGTTAAGACAAAAAAATCCTTAACATCTAATCTTTGTGTCTTGTCTTGTAGCTGTAAAATGTGGAGGGGTGGTAAGCATCTTTTCAGTGCTTTGCTGTCTATTGAAAGTTGGCCTTGAAACCACTGGAATCAGGTTGCATGTCAAAACGAGTAATTTTGTATTCAATTTAATGAGTAGAATTGGTAGCTGTAAAGTAAGGCCAGAGGCCCTGTGTTGAGTGCTGAAGATGATCCTTTTTGCATCCACATCTGTTTCTTAGTTTAGTATCTGAATACTCTCTAAAATGTCAGAATAGACATTTACCTTTTGAGATGGATGTGTTGGTGTTTTTTCTTTTTGTTTTGTTTGGGGTTTTTTTGTGTGGTTTTTTGGTTTTGTTTGTTTTAAGAAAATGGCAAAGCAGTGGCTGTAAGTAGTTGTAAAAGCAAGGTCTAATTGTTCTGTAGATGAGCTATGACTGCATCCAGTGACAGACCATCACACGTGGTGGTCTGCAGGCAATGCGAGGCTGTTCAGCAGCAGGTTGTTGATGTTGAGGCATTTCAGCAAATTCCAGCTCCAAGGATAGTATGGCCTCTGTGATACCTGCATTGCAGCTGCTCTGGAAGGATAACCTGCTTGGAGTACACTTGCAAAACTTGAAGATACTGCAATCATGAGTCATTTAGAGAATTTCAGTTAGGAGCTTGCTGTTTGGAAACACACGTTTATGTACAGTAGCTTTTCAAATATATTCTGACTTGATTCACTTACAAATTCTTTACGTTGAGAATATTAAAAGGAAATTATTCCTAGGGAATTAATTCACCATTTTAGTTACTCTTCTCAGGAGAACTTGGTAAAGATTTTTCCTGTCGTTGAGGAAAAAAAAAAAAGGGGGGGGGGGGGGGGAAGTAAATAAGTGATGTGTGAGACCACCTGCTAACCAGAAGATTGTCTTTTGATCCAAGATAAATACAGAAAATGGAGTGAGAAGCTTCCAGGTAGGGGCAAGATAGTGGCCTGATAAAAAACCTGATACAGAAAATAATGTTGGACTATTTAATACAGCATCACCCACATAGTGGGTTATCTTCTGTGTGTGTCAACTTACATATTTTACTTACCATCACCAAATACTGTCTCTTGGATGAGCAGATGGCTTTTTTATTTATCTAACTGAGAATCTCCCAATTAGTATCAACTGCAATTTTATTTTTCTTTTTCTGTCTACTCTTCTCATTTTACTGTTTATTCTTGCTTCTTTTCTCACTCTTTTCACAACTGCAGGCATTTCTGTGTGGGGACCTTTATTTCTGATTGGTTTGTGCAGCCAGGATTCAGCTTTCTAAAATTCCAAAATTATTCACTTTGGTTAATGAACAGTGCAAGAAAAAAATGCTTTAGGGGTAAATGGGAATTCAATCTGTCATAATCACTAAAGTGTACTTGCTTCTTATGGACAGATTCCTTCCCCAACCTAAAAAATGCCCCTTTTATAAATCCCATATACTGTCAAAATCTGAAGGATGAGATAGTGATTGCATTGACATCTCTTAGTATGCTGAAATTTAAAAAAAAAAACCACAAGGATTTTTTTTTTGGCTTGTTATTTATGAAATTTCTATTTAACCAATAGTCTGTGGTTTACATTTGCTTTTTATTAAAAAATAAAGTTCCCAGTAATAACAACACGATACTGAAATGACACACATTAGAAATGGTTTCTGACTGTGTTTATATTTAAAAAATTCTATTCAAACATCTGTTTACACTTGGATAAAATCGAGAAAATGTCCTTGCTGTCCTGTGGGGTGTGTGTGTTTTCTTTGGTTTTGTTTTATTTTGCATTAAGAATAAATGAGTTATGGCAACTGAAACTAACTTAGCTACACTGGAATTGTATTGATTGATAGCATGAAGTGTTTGAAACAACAGGAATATGCTCTGAAAGTCCAGTTGTGGAGCGTTTTTTGTTATTTTGTTCTCATTATGATGTCTTTCTTTAGTGTGAGTTGCAGTTGCTATTAATATAGATGTAACATTTCAATTATCCTCAGTTTCAACAAATAAAGTATGTTTTTTAAAAAAGGAAACAAAACTTCTTCACTTTGTGTCGGAGGACTGTAAAAAACCATAAATAAGTGTAAGAATGAGGATGTACTTTCCAAATCGGTATTTCATATTTGGGGTTGTGGGTAGCAGTTTGTCAGTCTCTCCCCTGTTTTTTTAAGGCTGTAATCTGGAAAATCAGCTGGCAAGTAAATTATTCAAACATTATGCCAGCTTTAAAAATATAGATGGAATCCAGAATTAAGTACTAATTAATAACTCTTAGTGGAACACTGAAGGTGTTTAGTTGGATTTCTGTGTAGTTTTGAGAAATAAGCTTTATCTTGTGCATTTTCTGTTAGCTGCTGCTGCTTGTTTGGCACTTGACAAAGTAGCGGTGGAAAAAATTGTGGATCTGGATACTAAGAAATGCTTTTATAGTCAATGTGAACTTAAAGTGAGAGTAAAAGATATATTTTTATGTGTGTAAGCCAATATTTTAATGCCAGACTGTTTTGCTCTCTATTGTCATTAGAGCTGGGAGAGCAAGCAGAGGACTTGAGTGTTCTTTTTTCTAGCCAATTTGACTTCTTATAAATAAACCCTCTGGTGTGTATTCTTGTGTCCAGCTCCTTTGCGCATCATTGGAAGTTACAGTACTTCCAATTATAGCAATGTAGAGAAAAAACCTTTTTGGTGTTTCTGCATTACGACTGTACTGCTCTTCTATAATTGCTACCCTGTGGACAGCTGAAAGACATTCCCTGTTTCACAAGGCTTTTCTCTTGGTGGGACTGGTTGTAGGCTGCTGTTTGGAGAGACCTTAGAGCCCATTTAAATTAGCTGAGTCATTAAAAAGTGAATTTTAAAACACCACAATCACTGTCTGACCCTGTCTTTCTGCCACCCATGTGCACTTAGTTTTAACACTCCCAGGAGAAAATGATTTTTGTGTATCTTCCAGTTCTTTAAGGATGACAAAAGATGTTTCTGATGCCCTGCAGTTTGACTTGCTACATGAATGTGTAAGGGTCACATAGTCTTCAGTAGCTAATGCAGTTACACCGCATTATGTGGGTTCTTGGATCTCCATGGTTAGCCTATAAAAATATTCAAAATTGTGAGGATGAGATAAAAACTTTCACCAATCAAACTTAGTAGTGACAAAAATGTTTAGCAATGAAACTATCTTTGGGTGTTTTCTCTCTTTCCTTCCCTGTGGGGCTTGCCTAGATGAGATGCTCTGTGTCAATCTGAGCACCGCTGTGCTGCTGTCTGTGTAAGGCTTTTATTGAAATAAGTCTGCAATTTTTTTTTCTCTCAGAATGAAGAGAGCATCCTGTAACTCTGTAGAATGCATTTTGTATACAATTAGTGTTTTTCCATGTTAATATAAACTTTTCTTCCTAATGGAATATCCTCCGTTATCCAAAGCCGAGAGAGATAATTTGGTATTGATATTTTGTCCTGTTTCTCTTAAGAGAAGCTTAGTGTAACTTGGGGGGGGGGGGAAACGCAAAAGAAATGTAATGGACAGCTTGAAAGTGTACATCGTGTCATATCTTATGAACTGGTGCTAATATTTAAGAATAATATGGGCAATAATTACTGTCTTGCACAACTTGGAAATATGAGCTGCAGGCATTTTAAAATGTTAATGAACTTCAGCCCACTGGTCCAGGCAGTTTCTGAAGGCTGAGGCGGCTCTCAAATGGTGGAAGCGCAGTGATCTTCACCAGAAGCAACCTAACAGCCAGCAAATGTCACACTACTTTGTGTGACATTTTAACGTGTCGTAGATGAATATTAACCACTTTACCAGAATGATGTCTTTCTAAGAGCATGGTGGTTTTTTAAAGGCTAAGCCCCAGATGGGTAATACAGGAAAAGGCATGAAATAGAAGAGGATAGGAGGTCAGAGCACGCGGTGCGTGTTTCCAGGTAGCTCCTTCTCCCCCTCTCTTAACTGTCCCCTCCAGCCACTTGGCACTTGATTTGTGGTTCTGTGGAAGGACATACTGTTTCATTTACCATAGCGGCAGCAGAAAGTAACTTTCGGAGGAAGGTTATATAAGGAGAAAGTGGTGGACTTGAGTTCATAGCGACTCAGCCCATTTTTTGCTTAGACAACTGAGTTGAGTTTTAAGATAACCTCATTAATTTTAATTTACAGAAGCAAGTATGTGAATATCTTTTATTGCAAAATAGTGTGAAGGGCTTTTTCAGTATGACCAGCTTTTTAACTTATTTCTGGATTTTTTTTTTGTCTCACCCACTGTTTGTTGCTTTCATTCGGATCCAGGTAGAAGTGTGCTTTAACTGGAATTGGATTTTAGCAACTCCTTGATTTAAATGAACTGTATTGGCAGAGCTGTTCATCCGCTGACTTAAGAGACCATAGTGTCATACATAAATTGCTTACAGTACTGTAGCTGTGGGAGTTTCTTATGTCTGGACTGGGATTCTCAGAAGGAAGAGACATGTCGGTGATGCTTATCTGTACAGTGGTACCAGCCTAATTTATGCTCTGATCAGTTTTTACACCAGCAAAAATGCTTTTAATCATGTCATACTGCCAAATACTCATTTTTTTTCCTGAGAAGTGACATAAACTGTACTGGCAAAGCAGCTTTTGCAGATGTCTCCACTCGTGTCAGCCAGGTTTGACTGCCTTCGCAGGCTGTTCTTTTTAGACACCTGTCTGGAGAGAGAGGGAGTGTAGGAGTGATAATAACAGCTTTCACTTTAATGAAATTTAGTGAAGTGTTTGCAGTCTCCTTGATATCTTTCTGTACAAGTATTACCTCACCAATGAATTATACGACTGTTAAGCTAACTGATCTGTAGTTGTTCCTAAATTTTTGGATGTCTGTGATGGCGATAGGTGTGTCTCATCTCACTGTGCTGCTATTCATAAGAGAAACTGAAACAGTCCTCTAACTGTTTCCCATAGATTACAAAAATATGGTGCAACTCATTACAAACACTATTTGGAGAGCAAAAAGGGTGAAAGAAGAATGCTAAGATGATAAATATTACTGTATGAAACCATTAGGCAGGCTGACTTAAAATTAAAGGTTGGACTACTGGCTGTATTTCATATTTCAGGAGGATGAGCAGGGGCATGGGATGGCTGGGTCTTTTGTAGTATTATTTCTGATCTTACTAGTCTGGCATGTGTTTCAAAAAGTGCTGCTATTGTAAAGATGGGGGAGTCCATAGATTTGTGATTGAGTGGTTTGAGGGAGAAGATAAAATTTTCCTATGGGGAGACCAGATATACTTTTAGTAAATTAGTAAGATAATCAACATTTCTGTACTTTTATGCTTCGCTACAGAACAGTGCTTGTAGGGGGAAGATTGGGAGCTAGTTAACCTTTTTGTCCCTCTTGCATTGACAATATAGTATCTGTAAATACAGGTCTGATTCTTTAAGTTTTTGTGGTTAAAAAATTGGCAACACTGCTAATGTTAATTAAAACAAGCAAGACCTTCAAATTTTGATGAAGCATCCTTACATGGAAGACCTACTGCAGTGGGTTGACCCTGGCCAGACGCCAGGTGCCCACCAAAGCTGCTCTATCACTCCCCTCCTCAGCTGGACAGGGGAGAGAAAATATAACGAAAGGCCCGTGGGTGGAGATAAGGACAGGGAGATCACTCACCAGTTACTGTCACGGGCAAAACAGACTCGACTTGGGGGGAAAAATTAGTTTAATCTATTACCAATCAAATCAGAGTAGGATAATATGAAATAAAACCAAATCTTAAAAACACCTTCCCCCCCACCCCTCCCTTCTTCCTGGGCTTAACTTTACTCGGGATTTTCTCTACCTCCTCCCCGCTCCAGCCACACGGATGGACGGGGAATGGGGATTGTGGTCAGTTCATCACAGGTTGTCTCTGCCGCTCCTTCCTCCTCAGGGGGCGGGGACTCCTCACACTCTTCCCCTGCTCCAGCGTGGGGTCCCTCCCACGGGAGACAGTCCTCCACAAACTTCTCTGATGTGAGTCTTTCCCACAGGCTACAGTTCTTCATGAACTGCTCCAGCGTGGGTCCCTTCCACGGGGGGAACAGACTGCCCCTGTGTGGGTCCCCCATGGGGTCACAGCTTCCTTCGGGCATCCGCCTGCTCCAGGCTGGGGTCCTCCACGGGCTGCAGGTGGAGATCTGCTCCACCATTAACCTCCATGGGCTGCAGGGGACAGCCTGCCTCACCATGGTCTTCACCACGGGCTGCAGGGGAGTCTCTGCTCCGGTGCCTGGAGCTCCTCCTCCCCCTCCTTCTTCACTGGTCTCAGTGTCTGCAGAGTTGCTCCTCTCACATATTCTCACTCCTCTCTCAGGCTGAAGTTGCACAGTTTTTTTCCCCCCCTTCTTAAATATGTTATCACAGAGGCACGACCACTATTCCTGATGGGCTCGGCCCTGTCCAGCGGTGAGTCCGTCTTGGAGCCGGCTGGCATTGGCTCTGTCGGACACAGGGGAAGCTTCTAGCAGCTTCTCACAGAAGCCACCCCTGTAGACCCCCCGCTACCAAAACCTTGCCATACAAACCCAATACACCTACATTCTTTCTTCTTTACTTAAAAACAGCCAAACCAAAAGAAAATTGAAGGAAGTTATCCGAGCTGGCATTGGTTGATGCACTGCTAGCACTGCTTCAAAACAGAAGCAACATCCAAAATTAATACATGAAATAAAACTTTTAACTTGCAAGCATGAAGAAAGTGAATAACACTTCAAGATCTCCATTAACTCCCAATTTCTTCTTTTACAGTAAAGCTTATAGTCTCTCTTATTTTCATACAGAAACATAATCTAAAACCTGACAAAGACTCAACCTTTTTGTTGCCATTAGAAATGAGATATATTCACTCCTTGGTATCTAAGACAGCCAAGCATTTCTGTGACTTTAAATGATCTTGAAGTGTTAAAAGTAGGATCTGCATTTGTGTTTGGGATGCTCTTGTTCTCTCAGAGATTGTTTTGTATGCAAGGGGTTGAAATAAAAATAATGGCATAATGTTCATAAATACATAAATACCTTAAATAAAGTTTTCTTTCTTAATTCTTTGTTCCAAACTGTAATGGAGGGAGAGGTTATATTTTGGTAATCGGAAAACAGATCTGTTTCCATCATAGCTAAACAGTAATTTTAGAGACAATGGTGCTTGTGTAAACTATAGAGGCAAAAAATAGACTTCCAGTAGTCGTAAGACTTGCTTGTTTTTCATAGCCGCATTGTTGCTCATAGGAAGGTTTGCAATTTGTTTAAATAAAGCTTGCTGTGTAAACAGTGGAAGAAGTTATTTTTTTTTACCTGATGATTCTTTTTATATCCTTTGAAAACTGACATGCCAAATTTGACAGGAAAACTGACAGCGTGTTTTATATGTTTGCTTGTTTTCCACACCTGAAGTTAGGAAGGAACTTCTTTAAGTAGTCATAATCTAGAATTACCATATCTAAAAGTTAATCGTTTTAGTGCTTTTGACAGCATGCATTTAACAGCATGTGTTGTGCATAGCAAACAGAGGGAGCAGCAAGTAGATGGAGTGGTCTGTCAGCAGCTGCCAAAACTGTACACTGGATTTAAGCCATCGCTATTAATCAGTTCTGCTATGAACAGGAAAAAAAATGCATCAAAAGCCTTTAGGGTGTTGGGAGGGGAAATTCCTTCACTCTGCTAAACAGAAAAATATACTTTGTTTAGTCATACAGCAGCTTCTTAAGTTGTCTGAACTAGTGGAGTTGCCTTTAAACCATGTTTCACTTCAGTGAACTTCATTTGTTGCAAACATGCTAATAAAAAGGTTTTTTTTCTGAAAATGCAACTGAGGCTGTAAGGGTTAATTTATTATCTTTTAAACGAAGCTGCAAAGATTTCATCTACTAAATTTTCTTTCTTTGTTTCATTAGACCAGAGAAAGGAGGACATGAACCAAAATTGGTTCTGCTGTTTCTTCCAGCTCTTGCAAGTTCACTTTCCCTATATTCCCGTCTGAAATACCTTTTCTGAATCCCAAGAAGATAACGCTGTAGTATTTCTAAGTTATAAATTGTGCAACACTGAAAATTACTGAGACATCCTTTACTTGTGTGCAGTTGCATAGGAAGTATAAGTTGTGTTGGATTGAATGTAGAACTCTAGAAATGGTATGTTGGTGGAACCTAAGGAAAATGTTTTCTTTCAGATTTATGTAAGCTACCCATGCTGCCTGACTTGCTCAGATTTAAAGGGATGTATCTGGCAAAACCCCATAGTGAGTCACAAACATTTTTCTCTCAGGAAACTTTGAATTTCCATTTCAGGAAGTGGAATATAAATAACCTCCTATAAGAAGACTGAAAATTCTTTAGTTAATATAAAATTTTAATAGTAGCTTTAGATTGCTGATGTTTTCAAGGCCCAAAATGAATCAAGTGGAATCAATAGTAGTTGTGCAGCTTTCAAAAGAATTTTTTTTTTTTGTTTAATGTTTTTCTAGATCACTAATGCTAAAATAGTTGCAAAGATTAGAGGTGCATATAGCTATAGCGAGTCTCTGTCTCAATTTGGTTCTTTAAAATTTTGAATTAGGGATTTGGAACAGCGGATAGGGGCTATTTAAAAAGTTAATAAATGGCCTAATATGCACCAGTATTTCTCGTTTATACTTAAATCAGTAAAAGATTGATTTTTCATATGAAATTACTTTGCATTAGACTGAAAACTAAAGCTACTCTTGAGTCATGTAAGGAATGTCTGCCTATCAGTAGTCAAAATGTCACTCCTGTTGCATCATGATTTAAAAAATCCTCTTCTAATACAGATAACTCCAGAAAATACCTATTTTGCAGTGGTGTGTAGCTGTTGAATTGCTTACATGAACGTGTGTATTTGCTTGAATGCTACAAGGGGTGGTATTATTTCACATGATACAGACACCTTAAAATTTTTCAAATACATTTTGTAGATAGAAAAACAGAAGCATCAGTACTCTACCTAACCTTGTTGTAAAATGTGCCCTCAGTATAAAAATAAACCTGATTACAGGTATTTGCATATTTCTGTTAATTTGGAAGGGGACAAGTCAGAGTTTCTCAGTTATTGCTATAGTATCTTAAAAGATGTCTACAAAAATGAAATTTCTGGCTCATGTTTGTTGGGATAACTAGGTACATTTGACAAGTTAAGGTGGGATTTTTTTTTTTCATTCTGTATTGTCACAACCTCAGCGCTTCTGTTGCTGCATATAACTTTCTCTTAGTATAAGAGAAAAATTACTTGGTAGAATCATAGAATCATTAAGATTGGAAAAGACCTCTAAGATCATCGAGTCCAACCGTCAACCCCACACCCCCATGCCCACTAAACCATGTCCCTAAGCGCCTCATCTACACGTCTTTTAAATACTTCCAGGGATAGTCACTCAACCACTTCCCTGGGCAGCCTGTTCCAAGGCTTGACTACTTTCAGTAAAGAAATTTTTCCTAATATCCAATCTAAACCTCCCTTGGCACAACTTGAGGCCGTTTCCTCTCGTCCTTTTTGTAGCAGCGAAATGAGAAGAAAGATGCCATTCCTTCTATGAGATGTAGTTTTGTTAGGCATCCACAGAGGAAAACTTGCACGTACGTTCAGACTGAGGGAGGGGAGTGTGGACCAGGTAAGAAGTTAGAAAATGGGATCTTGTAGCTAGTGGAAAAAATAAACCTGGTCCTGAAAAGAAGAGGCCACTATTAGTGAATGATGCTACTGCTTGCTTTCAAAATGAGTAGGACTGGTACAAAACTAACTTATTTGACAATACTGGCTTTCAAGGCCTTCCCAACCTTCTTCTACAGATTCCTGGTTTTGCTGCAACAGTGACTAGAGGGGAATCTTAATGAAGGAGGATCCTAAATTAGCACCAAATCGTGCAAGGAGGAATGTTGCTGGTATCTCTTTTAGTCCCGACCCTCCTCACGTTTTTCGTGTTCTGTTCAGCAATTATGCTGTGAGGGATGCTAACTGATTGACAGCTATGCTTTGCATATTGGACAAGTGAATGACGGAAAAAAAAATGGTCTTTGTGGCTTTGAAAGAGGCCTGATTTGTGTTGGGTGGAATATATGCAATTTTATGCCGTGATTTAAAATGCAGGATTTAATTGAAAGAAGTAATGCCAGCTCACTTGTGTAGCAAATAGGAAGGAAGTAAACACTGTAAAATAAATATGCGGATATATTCTTGTTTTCTAGGCTTATTAACTTGCTATGATGTCTTTACGGTACTGCCTAGTAATAGCAAAGTTATCAATCCTAGTGAGCTCGTTGGGATGGATTTTGTTTTTGTGATTCTTCCATTGTCTCAAGTCATAAAGAAGCTAGAGAGTAATGATATTGTGGGAGAAAAATTAGTAAAAGTTTAGTATTATACTGTCATTAAATATCAAGTTAACATGTCTCAATGGAAGACAAAGTACTATTTGCCTGCCAAGTTCAAAGACTTAGTGCTGTCCTTGCTGATAGTGACCTGATGATAAAGGCCTTTCTTATGGCAACTTCCCTATATTTGGTAGTTTTAGGGGGCTTGACTGATATTTCTATAGTATTGAAATATTTTGTTGTATGTGTTTCATCCATCATTCTCCCAGGTACAGGACTTTCTAAGGTGAACCACCCAGGTAAAGAGAGCTCTTGCAATGCCTGTGTCTCTCTCCACAGGAAAGACTGTGCTACATCCTACGAGTGTGTGTTTGATGTGCACAATCTTATACTTCTTATACATACGTTCAGAAATATTTTAAACACATCAAAGTACATAGAACAGACTCCTTTGCAATTTCTCTATGTACAAGCCTCAGGTTGACTAAAAACCTTTAGTGGCCAATTCATTTGAAAGGATACATGAGGATTTCTTGCAAGTACTTGTAATAAGGATTCTTGAGCTCTACATATGGTGTGATTACACCAATGGGTTAAACACAATGTTGTTAAGAAAAAGGATGTGTATACAGTTTTTACGGTGTAATTAAATGAGGCCTAAAAAGATAACCCTCTTCAGTCCTGACCCTGTGAACTGATTTAGTTTGCAGTCTTGTTATTTTTATAGCGAGAGAGACTCTATAATGCTTGAACTTGGTGATATGAACTACATGCCTTGCTCAGATGCTTTCCAACAGTAAAATAGTAGTTCTGAGTATATAAATCCTGTATGTATTGGTTAGCATCTCCCATCTATCACCTTAACCTCCGAGCTCCTCTCTTCACAAAAACTGTCTTTTAAGGAGTGTGTTTTCCCTCTGCATCTGTAGTCCATTGTGGATATTCTGGGCCATGACCTGCAAGGGTTTGTAACAAGGTGCTTAAAATCTGTAGCTTGATTTCATGGTCTCGCTTCATACAAAATGTTGTAAAAATAAAGATTTGATTTGCACTGAAAGAGAAAGTGAGATATTTTACCCCAAACAAAATTTGTAAGTAATTCATGCTGTCCAAGGGAAAGTAGAGTTCATTAAAGGTCATTAGTCAAATGTTTAACTTCTTGGCTTTCCTTGTCATGAAAATATTTTCATGTCACTGTGTTGTGTCTAAAAATAGTGACCATACCCCCATATTTTTGTGCAGTTCCAAACAAAAATGCATCCTGTTGATCATGTAAAAAATCTCTAATGGATATCTATTTTGAAAAAAAGCTGTTTTGTTTTATTGAAGATTAAGGGTGGGGTCACTGCTCAGGAAGAGAGATGTTTGCAGACAGGAACTCACAGATTTTTTTGAAACGAAATTCTATCTTTCAAGAAGAATGAATTCTTTTATTCTGTTCTTTAAGTGTATAGGAGCTTCAGAGTACCATACAATCCAAATGGAAAATACTGTAATGGAAGCCATTTTCTCATAGTATTTTCTACCTGAAAACAAATGTGAATGATGCATGCTTGTCCTTTCCAGGGGAGAAACCCAAAAGTCCAGGAGTCTAACGTGCTTAGACCAAGCATAGCTCATTACAGGAGTGTGGATATTCTAGAAGCTGTAACTTGCTTTACAGTATGTTTATACTCACACTTAGGGCTTCATCTTTGCTCAAATCATGTGTGTGTGTTTGTTTCCAAAAAAAACCAAAACAAAATTCCAAGTTTATTAAGGTAGGTATATTTGATCCCCTCCCCCCCCACTTCCCCCCATTTTATAAAGGCCTGATTTCTTGTATGACTTCATTTTATAAGAATAAAAAAAAGTTAACTCATTGTATTTGGTAACGAGTCCTACAGAAAGTGTGGAAGGCTGGATTGATTTTTCCCAAGGAATATGTAATCCAAATAATGACATGTCAAGAATTGTCTATCAAATATGCATCATGATTGAGGAAGACTGGGACACGAGTGGTGGCAGTGAGCAAAAGATGTAAGCCTGAATCATACTGGAAGGTTGACCATAGCATCAGGATGGGCACAGGCTTGCAATGAGGTGTTAAGAATTGCAGGGGAATCTCAAAGTATTGGAAAACTGTTGGTATGTGTTGTAGAATAGTGAGGAAAGTGAAATGAACAGTTCTAACAACACATTTCAGTATATCAGACCTTACAGTATGTGAATCTGACACCCCTGTTGGAACAGCATGCATGGAGAGATACGAATTTCTGTGGAGTAAACCAAAAATGGTCGCTGATTCTTGTCTCACTTGAGTAAGTTGCTATCAAAGATAGTCCTGCTGATCTGTAACCCTTCCTAAAGGTTTGTCTAGCTCTTACTCACCGAGCTTCTCTTATAACTATTTTGCTTCTCACCTTCTCATCATGACCCTTTACCTGCTTTGACTCCATAACTTAACGTTTGCTGTAACATAGCTGATAGTCCTTGTAAGGTGTCCCTAAACTCCTCCTTCTGAGGTGGAAATTAAAGGAGGTAGCTATGGCAAGGATTAACTTTTGGATGCTTAGCTGTTACATTTGCATAACTTAGTGGGGGGAAGGAAAGAAGAGAAAAAATGACTGTGATGACTTGCAAGTGTTTTCTGGCCTGGAATTTAGAAAACCCTAGAGAAGGGGAGTGGTGGAAAAAAAGGTGTTTATAGAATTAATGTGTGGATTTGTGCTAGAAACAGTGTTGATAACACAGGGATGTTTTGGTTACTGCTGAGCAGTGCTTACACAGAGTCAAGGCCTTTTCTGCTTCTCATCCCACCCCACCAGCGAGGAGGCTGGGGGGGCACAAGAAGCTGGGAGGGGACACAGCTGGGACAGCTGACCCCAACTGACCACGGATATATTCCATACCATATGATGTCATGCTCAGCATATAAATCTGGGGGAAGAAGAAGGAAGGGGGGGACGTCTGGAGTGATGGCGTTTGTCTTCCCAAGTAACCGTTACGCGTGATGGAGCCCTGCTTTCCTGGAGATGGCTGAACACCCGCCTGCCGATGGGAAGTGGTGAATGAATTCCTTGTTTGGCTTTGCCTGCGTGTGCAGCTTTTGCTTTGCTTATTAAACTTTATCTCAACCCATGAGTTTTCTCATTTTTACCCTTCTGATTTCTCTGCCCCATCCCACCAAGGGGGAGTGAGTGAGCGGCTGTATGGGGCTCAGTTGCCGGCTGGGGTTAAACAACGCCATAATGGAAAAGGGGAAGGAAGACACAATTGAATCAGAATATTCAGAAAACACATTTCTGATGAGATACTGCACAGAGAAAGTTTCCTGCAGGAGGACATCAGAAACCACACTGACTCACTTGCTGCTTGGTTGCACAGGGTGGCCAAGGATGTGCTGTAGAGGAAACTGGTGTGTGTGCGCTTGCGGAGGATGTGCCAGTTGATGCAGTGGTAATTTTTTTGGCTCTTAATTTCTCTGATTCAGTTTAACAGCACAGCTGCTCTGTGGGACCAGCTCCTGTGTGCAACTGTTGCAGTATTTATGAAGTGCAAATGAATAGGATTCGTCTTTGTTTGCGGCAAGGCAGGTTAGAGATAATAAATGGTAATTGTTTGGTAATGAGAGAGGTGTCACTTCCCAAATAAGCTTAAGCTATGCTTTTCTTTTAGGCAATTGTAGTCTTTTGTTTGCTACAGAAAATGACAATTTTTACATGACAGAAAAAGATGGTGTATGGAAATTATCCTAACACTGAATAAATCTGTTCAAGTATGATCTCATTCAGTTCCCTAAATGGGTTTTGTCCTTACCTAAAGCAGCAGCTGTGAAGTTGGGAAGAGTGATGCCACAGAGTACTGGCCTCCCAGAAAGTGCAACAGTGCAGGATTCTCCCTGCCTGCACCTCTTGAAGAGTTTGCCTGTAGTAGGAGTTGTTATTTTTAAATGAACCAAACGAAAAACATTTGGGATTTTTCAGATCATAGTGAAACTTGGAAAAAAATTGGGATGTTTCTTTTAGAAGTACTAATTCTGGGTAGTGGGACTCACCACTCAATACCTATGCAAAGGATAAACATTATGCTCTTAATGTCAATACTTTTAAAGCTGGATTCAGTGTGCACACTACTTGAGGCTGAAAAATGAGTTTAATCCAGGAAATCCTGTTTGGGTGCCACTGGGAGGATGACAAAGGAACGTATTTCAGAAACAAGCTTATTTGGCAGAACCAACAGCTGGTTTTGAGTCCTGTTGGCAGACATTGATAGCTCTGACTGTCTGGGGGCTTTTTTGTGTTAATGTTGTGGCTGCTGTTTTCCTCTTACCTTTCTTGTAATGGCTTTCTTCTTTTTGAATACCATTTTTAATTGGTACTCCACAGCACAATTTTGGAATTGCCCCTTAACATTACAGATCATAGACTCTTATGAAATTAAAATAATGTTATTGGACAATTTTGACCTGGCAACTTCCTTTCTGTGCTCATGCCAGGGTACGATTGATGGGTGCATTAATCGGGGCATATGAAGTAAGCAGTGGAGAAGGCTGAAGTTTTGTTGAGATGATGCTGGAGGATACTGCCTGCCTGATACATAGGTCTGAAAAGGACTACCTAGAAGGCATTCAATGGAACCATCTGAATGATTTGAACTCTGTTAGAGACTTGGATTTTGCTGCTTTTTCTCCAAGCCTTTACTTTTGGGGGGATACCCCTGATTAGCAGAAGCCTGTGGTCTAGTAGCTCTGAGTACGGGGAGACCACAAGTTAAACCAAAGAAATTCATACTCTGAATAACTAGGAAAATGTTAATTGAGGCAGGGGACTGTGGGGTCTAAGCAAGAGAATCTGCTCAGAGTTTGAGTACTGTTTTGTACTTGTGGGTGTAGAAGTTGTAGGTATATTTCTGTATGTGGTGGTGTGTGATCTGCTGCCTGTGGGGGATCAGACGGGTGGTTCTGCGTTTAAAACTGATGAGCGGCACACTGTGAATTCCAGCTATTACTCTTTTTCTGGAATGTTTTGAGGTATTTGGCATGTTTTAGTTGCAGTCCAGTTTTTGCCATTAAGATGTTTAATGAAGATGGGCAACTGTACTTGGTGTAGGTTATCTTGATGTTCTTTAGTTTAAAGAATCTCGTAAACTATACTTGCCTGGATCAGCTGGTGTGTGGATTTAGTGACTGACTCTAAATTATATTCCTTCTAAATTTCTCACTTTGGATCAATAGACTCAGTGCTTATAACAAATGAGAGCTTTTATTAGCGGCTTAGTACTTCAAGTGTAACTTTATTTAGCTATACTAGCTTTTCCAAGTTTATCTTTGTGTGCCTAGTCTCATCTGTAGACACAGAACTATGAATTTGCAGCTTCATCTCCCCTTCTCCCTTCTTTCAAAGGAATCTGTTTATAATTCAACAAAGCAAACAACTTGCCAACATTTTTTTTTTTTGAGCTGTATAACTGCTGTGAAGCATGAGAACTAAAGAGCTGAGGAAATACTTAAAGTTGCTATCCTCCTAACTTTAATTGGTTTTGCCCTTCTCACTTCTTATGAATGAGAGGACTAAATTGAAATCTTCATTTACAGTAAATATATTCAACAGAAAAAACTGAAAGGGTAAAATGGGGAAGTAATTTTTCATCTTTAAAGAAAATATTGAGGACTTTCCTGTCTCGTTGATTGTGGTGGGTTTATTGAATGCTGAACTGCACTGGAGTTATTTGTGAGGCAACCCTGCTACCTCTGTCACCTCAGGTGCTGATCGAAAAGGATGCAGCTAAGGATGTAAGTTGTTAGTTTTGGTTGAGCAAATGTTGCTAAGTAATGTTTAAACTCGAGTTTATGAACAAATTGATACTAAGTACTATTCTTCTGTGTCTGTGTTCAGAAAGCTAATTGTTCTGTGGGCAGCTTATTCTTTTTTCTCCATAGTGGAGGCCTGCCCCAGATCCTTAGTTTTTTCCTGTCCATTCCTCTTAACTTTTGTTTTTCTTAACATAGCTGAGTGTCTTCAGTGTGTATTAAGCTAGGAAACATGAGTTTAATACAACTGTGACCAGTTCTAAATTCTTCTGAGTCACCTTGAATAAGCTTGGAGCTGGTGGGAGGCGGAGAGAAAGCAGGAGAAACAATAGTTTGTACCACCCAAATGGGGCAACAAGCTGTTGCTGTATGCGGTTTCTGAGAAATCCAAATTGTGTTGGTCTCCAGAAGATGGAGCTTTAATTATACCTTCTGAAATGTTGCTTGCCCTTATTTATCTTTTAAAAATTCTGGTCAAGCTTTTCTGTCCAGTATTATTCCAGTTTTTTAACTAAAAGAACATGCTCTCCTTTCACAAATGTGAGTGAACTCTTATATTAAATGTCTTACAGCATTGATGTCAGTTCAGAGGTGCAGGAAAAGGAAAATGAAATGCTTGGCACCCAGAGTGAACCTTGACACTGGCAGCTGATGAGTAGAAAGAAAAGAAAAAGCATTTTAGGCTTAAAACTGTGCTCATTAGAAGAATCTTTTGATAGGTATTTTTAAGTGGAAAAAACCACAGGCTTTAGGGTCAGCATTGACAGCTCTACTTCATGCAGTGAAGTTTTTGTTTCTCTTTAAACTTTTAATTCAGTAATCAGTGTAGTCTATGCAACTCTATTTTTGCTGACCGTATTGGGTAGGCACAGGTATTTAAAATGGGGTATTCTGAAAGCTTTAATGGCAAGAAGAGATCATTCAGCTATTTGTAACTCGTGGCTCTCAGGCTGATAAAGGGCTCTGTCTCAGAGGTACGCAAGAACTACGATTTCTCTGATTCAGCTCGTGGAAGAAAATGATTTATGGTTAATCTTGTTGCCTTCCTTCTCCTAATTCAGGTGCTGAAAGGTAGGAAAGATAATAGGGAAGGATGAGTGCCAGAGCTGAGATGAATATCGAAGATAGATTCAAGGGAACTCAACGTACTGGTTTGAGAGTCCTGAAACCAATTACCGTGCCTGGGCTGGTACTAAAGAATGAGGAACTGGGGATACCACTCTCCTTAGTAACACTAACCTCAGAAGTGTCAAACTGACACTTGAATGTAATCCCAAGTGTCTGTCACTCATTCATCTGCATGTCCTAGTTCTTAAGCTGAAAACAAGTAGCTTAGCTTGGGACAGACGGAGGGCAGGGACTCGTGAAAAGTGAGTGGCATCACTCCCCAGTAGACGATATTGCCCTTGGCGAGTTATACAAACTTCCTAGCTAATCTGTTGAGTTATGATTACTGTTCCAAACAGTAAAGTATGCAGCTATAAACCCTTACCTGTTAAACTTCCCTGTGCAAAGTGGGGCAGCAGTCTGCCTACTAACAGTAGGAAATGAATTAATTGCTTCCCCCTCCCGTCTTCCCCCCCGAAGTTCTAAAGTGGGCTGGGACATTCAGCTTGAATGAAAAAACCCTCACTAGTATTTCAGTCACGGTGTTTTTTACCTTTTTTTTAAGCTTTTAAATAACTCTCCCCAATACTACAAATAGTTGAATAACACTTCTTGGTACTCACTGTGCTTACTACTCTTTGATTTGGTAAAATGCACACATGCTCCCTCTATTCCTTTTTATTTTATGGTGAGAATAATCATCATCTTAAAAGCTAAACATCTTAATTATTGAGGTAATAAATGGTTGAAGTAGCTGTAGCCCAATAATGTAGTCTTTTTGTACCATCTCCTACAGGTGTTTTCTAATAAAGGGCAGCTGGCTGATATGTTACTGACTCCTCAGGGACGGCAAGTTCGGAGAAGGTGGCTGTAGCTTACTGCCTCTAGAAAATAAATTAAACTCCATGTGATTTCATTCTTTTAAAGGTTTCTCCTTGTTTCTGTCCTTGCTAGAAACTTTAAAAGGTTTATGTAGCTTTTATTAAAAGCCAAATTAAGAAAGAATACAGAATTTTGATCTTGCTGTTTGATTCATGTTATAAGCCTTTAGGAATTGTTTGCGTGGGTGAGCATGTTGAAATTATAATACTTTGTATATATAATTTGTAGTATAAGTATTACCAAATCTAAGCAATCAAAAATCACATGATGGGCCTTAACAGTGAAACTGGCTTATTAATGAAATGAGAAGAGTATTTGTTTAGTTTTTCTATAATACACTTGAGCCTTGTTTTAGGACTGAAATAGAGGAGCCCTCTGGGTGACTGAATCCATCTTTTGCAGTTACAGACTGTTATGCAGCACAGCATTTCCTAAACTGTTTGTATTCCTTCCCAAATTTCCATTGCAATGGTGCTTATGTTATTAGGCCAACTTTTTCTTCTAATAGCCTATATATTCTATTTAACTTCATTTCTAGAGACCTGCAATTGCCCGTGATCTCTTGTGTTGTCTTAACATAGCCAGCTTTTTGGGAACTCTCTCTTGCAGAACAGACTCTTTTCTGCAGCTCTTCTGGTTTTTAAGTAATTTGAAGGAAATGATTTGGTGGGATCTCAAGGGCAGTTTGTAGAAAGGCTGAAATAGTTCTGCTCTTATGGGATTGACTTCTCTCATGGCTATGTTAATGGGCCCTCAAAACTGTCATGTTATCAAGTAGTATGCAAGTATTTTTTAGTAGTTCATATGTGTTTTTGCATTGTGTATGACTGATTTTTTTTTTTTTTTAATATGGTTAAAATCCATTTGTTTATGTATGCTTTGTTCGTCCCCTGACTATACCCTCCCAGTTTGGTACCTTCAGCAGATTATTATTTTTTTTGTCATAGGCATAAATTTGGGAAAAAGTTTAATAATGAAAAGATTGGCTTTAAAATCATCCAACAAAGGTATTCCAGTAATACCTTTCTATAATACTTTGCTGTATTCCTTTTTAACTAAATCCCTGTTTGTTGTGTTTCTCTATAAATAGTTACATTCTCCAGCTTTGAAAGTTTTCTACCTGGCATGTATTCAATGTGTTGTTCATTAAAACCATCTAATCTTTCTGGATCCTGTCTAAGCAAGCAAAAAACCCCCCCCAAACCCAAATGTAAACAAAATGTAACTAAAAATGTGTTTTTGGTTATATTGTTGCCTGTGTGTTGTAATGACTTATATTTTTCCATCTGTGACCTTTAAATTTGTTCAAAACCTTCTATGTTGACAAGCCTGGTTCTCACATGCCCTGTTCAAATGAAGCTACTACAGGTGCTCTGTTGCTCTGTGTGCGCGTGCCCATCACTTGACAGACAAGCTGGAAATCCTAGCACGGGTGAGCTGTTGTGTTTATTGTGGGATGAAAATGATCCAACCCTCTGATTTAGTCCATTAAACTTTTTGCTTTTTGCTTGCATTTTGTGTATCGTAGCTTACACTTCCATATCCTTTTTTTTTTTTTTCTATTAATGATTGCTGTTTTGCCTCTTACATCCAGTGTTATGTTTTGTCCTTGGCTATTTGTAAAGACATGGTTAATTTTGAAGCAGGCGATACCTAATCTCCAATTACACATTTCAGAACAGCCCTTTCTTCTTTGTTTGCTCTCTGCTAAGGTGCTTGAAGAAGCTTTGGATGTTTAATTTGCCTTGCAAGCTTCCGCTCTGTTTGATTTATGATGATTCTGATTTCTATCACTGCACGTCCTGGTGTCAAACTATGGCTGCTGTTATGGAGCGAGTGACACAGTATTGAGAATACATGCAGGCTGCTGCTTAGCAAAGAAAGAGAGGAGAGGAGTGCTTGGGAGTGTGGCGAGGTAGTAAAGATACATAGTTTATAAAAATACCTCTCCAGATTTGTTGTCACTGTTTTAAGGCATTGCTATGGCAAAATGAGTTCTTAAATGGCATTGGTAATGTCTGAGCAGTGAAACATCTGCAAATGGATGTAAACATGTGCAGTCTGAAAGTAAAGCAATTTTCCAAAAGAGAGGAGCAAAAGCAATGTTTCTCATTTTGCTCTTGGTATCCAACAAAGTCGTTCCTTCCATCTGAGGGATAAATAAATGATCAGACTACATCTGTGTATGCCTTGGGTGATTGCAGATCTGATTTTTGAACAGGCTGCATTGATTGTATCAGTGTTTTTTTCTAAACTGTTGTTATCTAGAACATATAGGCAAATTGATGCCAGTGTCACATAACAAATGCTGTAGGCTAAGCATTGCTGGTGCCAGATAAGGAGAAAAGTGTAGACTTGTTCACACAAATATTCAATTTTGTCTAAAATTATTTCTGGTTTACTCATTCTAGTTCATCTGGTAATTGTTCAGCTTCTGTCTGGGTAGGTAAAAAGAGCAACAATATGAGAGCTGCTTGTTAAAATGATGGTTATCCTTGAAGAAACTGAAAAGCATTCAAATGCTTCATGTTGAAAAAAGGTAATTAACCTTATTTCACTTAAGGTGAATGTAATGCATCTGCAATTCTTAGGGATCCAGGCTCAGTGCAAAACCTTGAATTAGTTGAGCAAGTAGGTTTCCTTTCTATGGAGGATGTTGATCACCTTTATCCAGCCACCTTTCCTCAGAGTGCGTTCCTGCAAAATAATAGCAAATATTAAATCCTAACATTCTGCACTTGCAAACCTCTGTTCCAGAAGATGAATGGGAAGAGTAAAATTTGAAGATCTGCAAAGGTCTGTCTTTTCTGCTCAAAAATATAGAAAATAAGTTCTTTTCATAGACAAGGAATGGAAGAAGCAATTTTTGTTCTCGTTCTGGAATAACAAGTTTTCTTTTTCATCTTAAGAGGCCATAATTATTCAGTGTGCAGCTATTGTTAAATGATAACTGTACAAAAAATAGAAATTGCAAATGCTTATTCATTCACCAGAAATCCAGTGAAAGGTTGTAGGGCTAGTAATCATCTGTATATTTTGTGCACTGTTTTTGAGATTCAAATCTCATATGCAAGTACAAAGTAAATTTGACCGTAAATGTTGGTGCTGTTTGAAAGAATATAAAGTGGTAGTGACTTTTTTTAAAGCAGAATCAATAAAAATATATAAATGTAAAAGGCTTGTTGTACGTGAACATTTGTATAGCAAGTGCCTGGGGGCTGGGAGTCATGCAGCGGAGAGAAGGAAGGAAAGCTGTGGCTCCCTTAATTTGCTGGTACTGTCATACCTTTGGGAAATAAAAAGTAGGGAGAACAGTATAGGTCATGATCTTTCCTGACCATATCTTTGCCATGGTGAAAATGCTCAGATGAGTTGTACTGCTATAGTTGTTCTTCTGACGAGTTTGTTTTGCTGGGAAGAGGGGGATATTTCCTTATGCAATAAGGAAGGTGCTTCCTTTTACCCCCACATCTTTGTGTTCATGCTGCAGCTGACTTGCTCAAATTCTTCTATTTTAGTGGCTTTTTTCTGTTAATATGGTGAGGCTTTCTGTCAATAGCTCATACTTAACAATGCGACCTCAGTGCATATAGTATATGGTTTTGCCTATTTTATGCACATATTGGTTGGAGTAGAAAAAAAAAATATCAAAACTGGAGGAGGAGGAGTTGCTTTGTACTGAGACACAAGAAACACCTACATTAAAATCTTCTGTCCAGAAGTCACCTGGTAGCTTTAGATTTGGACAGCTGGAAATATTTCTTTCTAATGAGGATGTTGTGTATGGCCTTGTTATAGGGAACAGTCATACAAAAAGACTTCTAGATATTCAGCTCAGTCATGTTATGTATGGTACCTAATGCAGATAATAAATTGAGTGCTGCTACAGCTTATCTGGTATTCAGTTTAAGTAGACCTGGTATACTATTACTGTGCTTTGAGCATATGCTAAAGAAATAATGCTTTTTTCTTTTGGCCTAATACATCTTCTCTAAACTTGATCTGAAACTAGAAAAATATCTAGTTGATATTGTATGGTGTATGATGCTTTGTAAACTTTGTAGTGTTCTTTTTTTACTATGACATCTTTTTTTAATTGGTGAAATGTGTGCAATGGGCAGTTGGAAAAAAATTAACATTATTAGACTTAAAGAATGCCGTTTTGAAACTTTGTCCAGGGTTTTTTCAAAAAATAAGACAATACGTTTTTCAGGAAAAAGGTAAGTGGCAGATAAGTGTTACATTAAAATAACTTTGTAATGTCAAGACTCTTTACACATTGCTGTAGATGTTAATTTGTTTGACTGCACAGTTGTCTTATCTGATGAGCTTGTGTAGCTACTGTATGCTATTTTTTTAATATATCTGGAAGCTATTTCAAGTCACTGAAATTCTTTAATTGATTGATACCTGTTGTTTTTTAAGAAGAATTGGAAAAATATAGTCCTTTCTGAAAAATGGTTTGAGAACTTAAATAATCCATGTTTTATCCTGTAAGTGTGTGTAGCGTGTCCTCTTAACAGCTAATAAGTGATTTAGCCTGTTTTCAGATGGGGCTTTTTTATTATAGTTCCAGATGTTTGTAGACTTGTGTGATTCGACACAAAAATGATTTTCAGATGGTTCTGGCCATGACTAAAAGTGAACTAGATCATCAGTAGTCTGGGGCCATGTGAATTGCTGCAGAGTTTATTTAATTTTGAACCTAGGCTTGTTCCTCAATTTGAATATTTGTCAGAGGGATGAATGTGTGTGGAGGCAGCACAATTTGCTGTAAACAGTCTCTAATGCTTTTCTTTAGTAAAACCATGCAAGTTAGTTATCCGAAAAATAGCATAAGGCACTTAGTGAATACTGAGTTTCACTTTGTCACTCTTGGTGGAAGTCACATTCTTCTGCTGGACACAAAGAAACAGTCACTGATTGATGCTGGAAGCTTGTGGCAGTATTGAGTGTAAAAACAGGGTTTTCCTGCTAGCAAGCACAAAAGAGAAAGTTTCCTCCAATATAATGCATGTAAACTTTCAAGATTAAAAAGCAAAACAGAGTTGTGTTCCTAGCTGTTGTTTATTTATGAAATAAATGAAATTTTAAGCACATTGTAGTTTCTGTTGGGTTGTGCTTTTACTCTGTCAGAAATGCTTACAGTTTTCATTCTGACTGCAACTTGTTTCCTTCTTAAGTCCTTCTGAGAGTTCTTCTCCCTACCCCCATTTTTAGTTTTTTTTTTTTCTTTTTCTGTGGGCATGCCTACCTTTCAATTCCATGTAGACAACTCAAAATTTAACTCTAAATTTGCCACAGTGGTATGAAGCTTAGTACAGATGAACCACCACAGATTGTATATAGCTTGTCAGGAATATCTATCTATCTATCTATCGTCCTTATATACCTATATAAAAATATACAATATGTATTTATTTTTAGGCTGTGTAGTACAGGTACAGTCAGCTCAGGTATTCCTGAATTTGGAGCCTGCTGGGATGTGTTTGTCTGCCTTGCAGACCTTGTGTTGTAGATGCACCTTAAAAGATGGAAACACTTTTTTCTGCAGGGTGCAGTTTCTCTGTGGGTACCGGTGTTGGGGTTTGGGGTGCACCCCGACCATAGTAGCCTGGCAGGTAGGAGCTACAGGGACGAGGGGGCTAGAAGATACCTCTGCACAGGGTCTACGAGTCTTTGGAGAAGGAAAGAGTTGCTCTTTTCCCAAAGCAGAACAGCCAAACACAGCTCCTCGGCCACCAGCACCTCCTGAGTATCACGCGGAGCAGCAAGATCCCAACAGTGGGCTTACTACGTAGCCAGTGCCGTACTGTTGTCTTAATAGCCTTTCTCAAGAAAAACTTAAATTATACTTTTACGAACTAAAGGTCCTGAAATATCTAAGTATTTCTAATGTAATTTAACTGATAATAGTGCTAATTTGCATTAGTGGATGGTATAACTTAATGTAATTGGAAAAAAAAAACCCCTACATTAGGAAAAAAACCCTACATCAGAGAGGAAATCTTTGACATGGATAGGTGAAGTTTCAGTATCTGATGAGGGTAGGTAGCAGCTTTCTCCTTTTGCCCCTCTTTGTGGATCCTTGACTGCTCACGGCACTGGGATCCATCCGTGTCCCCTTGAGATGCAGTTTCACAAACTGGTGCTGAAGGCACTTGGATTGCCTCATCCTCCCCTGTTTGCGTCTCCCTTGTTCTTTTGGTCACTCGGGGGTGAGCTCAAAGTACTGGCTACCCACAGATTGCTTGGGAGTGTGACATATGTTAAACACTTCTTAAACTCATGCTCCTAATAAAATGTACTCCTGTCTTGGTTGGCTGGCAATACAGGCTTTTATATTATATTTCTTCTATGTCCTCCTTGAAAATTTGAGGTGTCATTAAAATACAAGTAAATATGTGCTGATAGACCTTCCAGCTACAAAAATATTAATGAAAGCGCAGATTTACTCTTTCCCACAGGTGTTTTAAAGTATTGCTGGATGTACAGAATATGATAGCTCCATAATCTGATAAACGAATGTTAAAATACAAAACCAGTTCCACTGTTCAGTCGTTTCTGTCATTACTGTTCAGATTTGTCTTATGTCAAGAAGCTGGAGTGTATGGGAGGTGACTTGCATAAACTATTGTATTTCTCTTCTGTTCACCTTTTTGATCCTTTATTTTTTTTAAGATAGTGGTCCTCTCAATTCAAAGAAAGGAAAAAAAATACATCTTGACCCCTGCTTCTAATCTTCTCATGTAACCGATGGACTGTGAAACAATAGCACTCACATCTGATACAACAACATCTTATTTATAGATGGAAGCAGCTGCATCCTCTGTCTTTGCATGCAAGAAGCCCTATTGTTTTCAAGTCACCAGGTTAATGAGACTATGGGAAAACGAAGGCCTATTATAAAAGCATTATTAAAGATAATTATTTAACAAAAAAAGGAAGGGAGGATGTGGCTGGTACGACTTGCTTCTAAAATTGAGTTAGGAGTAAATGTAGAAGTTATCAGCACTGACAATTTAAGCTATAGTATAGCCCTGAGTTTACTTGTAGATTCTTATATCACACTGATGTTTGGCTACATCAAAAACATCTCTTTCCACAGGCCTGCAGTTTCTGATGGCTGAGGGTTGAACATTATGTACAGTATGCAGGGAAAAGTCCCTGCCCCGTTATGTTCCTTTTCCACCACTGAATGCTTTCTAGTCGTGTGCTCCCCTCGCGGGGGGTTATCTGCCGGCGCAGCGTGGTTTATCAGCAGATACTTCTGTACCGAGCTCTCCGGGTCACTGGAGCAGGGCATTGCCGAGGGGCAGCGGGAGTGGGCGGCACTGTCTGGTGGTACCGTTTCTTCAGCTAAGAAATGCTCCTTGGGGATCTGTGACCAGCTGGGCGGCCTCTGAAACTGGAGCATGGAATTTGGGAGCTGTAATAGGTTGTTAATCCCTCTGTTGTCATCCTCATTTTTCCCCTCTGTCGGATGCCCTAAATGGAAGGAAGGATTTCTGTCTTCATGTGAGTGCTCTCCCAGGCTAATGGAGAGCATCTTGAGCTTCATTAAAGGTCCCTGAAAGTCTGTGGATGGGCAGCTGGGACCTCTTTCCCCATCCTGTTTCACTCAGGTGCTAGTTTGAAAACCATAGCCTGTGAAGCGGGAACACAGCTTAGTCCTGCCTGCACTCCCCTTGTGTAGCATGTGCTCTTAGGAGCTGTAAGGTATTTCCCATCTAGTTCATGCTGAGTGAATTACAAAAAAAAAAAAAAAAATTCCTAAATGGAAAATATTGGATGATAGGAGCATTAAAAGTGAGCATTTTTTCTTTTCAATGCAAACTCAAGTGACAACAGTGCTAGGTTGGTTTAAAGTTTTTCATGTGCAATATTCTTCTTATCAAGAACATACCTTTAAAGTTTGTGCCAGTGGAAGTCTCTGACTAAATAATCAAGAATGTGTTAAGATCAATCTGAGTTTCTCTACAACATACAGGCACTCCTCTGGCATCTTCTGTAGCATACCTGTAATTTATACTGAACGCGTCTTTTGAAAGCTATCTGGTCCCGATGTAAAGTGATAGGATTTGCTGAATCCTTTGAGTAGGCGGACTGAATGTTTTTCACAATCTACAAGAAAAACAAGGTGGACTGAATGCTTGTTTTTCACTATCTACAAGAAAAACAACAAAGACTCCAGTAGCCCCTGAAATTTCTAGTTTGAATTGTTTTCTTCCAGGTTCTGGGTTATTGAATCTCACTGTACCATCTTCTGTTGAACTGGGATTTGGAAGTCTGGCCTGTGGTGCTTGCTTGCAGATGGTCATCAAGTCCTGGGTACCTCAGAGCCTTCTTTCGGTTCAGTGAGGATGCTGATGAGCGGGGTTTTTTAGGCTTAGTAAAAAGTTTCTGTTCTAGATCTGACATTGGTTGTTTTTCCTTCCCTTTAAAGAGGTTTATAATAGTTTTTTTCTTCCCCTTTATAATAGTTTTTGGGAGAGAATCCCAGATCTGAATTGTGGAATATACTGAATAGATAATGTTTTTACAATTAGAGTTTTAAACTTTTTTCTAATTTCAATTAAAATTTGGCTTTAGTTTACTGATTGGAACATTATGCTGTTCCAAGGATTTTTTTTTTTTTTT
>VZTQ01001386.1:112281-173950 GCA_013400755.1 Pelecanoides urinatrix
TTTTTTTTTTTTTTTAAATCCATTCTTGATCTTTAAATGTAATTAAAAACAAAGGACTTATTTTACTGGTCAGCTCGTTACTTGGCTTATGTTGTAATGTGTTTATAGTAATTTTGACTCTTTGATTTAACCCATCTAGAAAGTTTGGTTTTTTAAATGAGACATTTTTATCAAAAGTCAGCAAGGTAATACCTTTTTCCTCTGGAACATATTTTTATTTTTAGAAGCAGCCATTATTAGGGAGATGTTTTGCACTGTTTAGGTCTCTTGACCCTTCTTATCTTGTTGAAAAATCTAGCTTCAGTAATCTTTTAGTATTAGACTGCTTTGCACGGATTCTTTGGTAAATAGATTAATCTCTGGGTCTTGTGACTGTATTAATCTTGCTCTGCTGCTTAGGTTTGTTGAGGGATTTCTAATAATTAGGACGTCTTCTGTGCTTGGTCTCAAAACAGTTACTGTGTTTTCCTGGGAGTCTAATGGTGAAGTAGGAAACAGTGGAGACAACCAGATGTATTAGCAGTAAAAGGTTATTTGGTTACTTTTGCTTTCCATGTTGTGTAAAAAACTTATAAATATTTAAGTAGTTTTTGTAAGATACTGACCTGAAACAGAACCTTCTAAAAACATATTAACTGTGGGATTTGGTGTTGATATGTTCATGTAGGAGATGTTAAAAAGAAAAAAACAGACTTCTTTAAAAAGTGCAGGCATTTTATTGCATCTTCTGATACTTCATTATGGGTGCTTGTGAACTGTGAACTACTGCTAGGCTAAATCAATTATTTTAATAATGTCAAAATGTATTTCTACAGTAACACAGTTCTTCTTTAATGGCATCCAGGACTTTGGGCAATCACATGGTATCACTTCTTGCTGAAAAATTTGTACTTATCAAAAGAGCTTGTTTGATATGCTTCCTCATGCCTTTCATTAATACGACATTCTGAATAGAAGTGTTGACACCAGAGCCAGGTACCAAGAAGCAGTGGAATATTTCTTGTGAAGAAATGAAAGCTATTGAGTGTATGTTTGTTGCAAGTCTGTTGCAGCATGTTTCTTCCAATTACTTAATTTTCGAAATTTTACTGTTGCTTCAAACTATTTTAGGATGCTTTTTAGTCTCAAGTGAACAGCAAATACCAGAAGCCTTTGTTTGTTTTACACGATGCTGCTTGGTCAGGGTTTTTTTGTTCTTTGGATAAATTGTCAACCCAAAAACCTTTTTCCATATGTGATGTATGTTGTTTTTAGAAAAGCATGCACTCACCAACAAAACACGCGCCAGGAGTTAATCTGGATGCATGTGAGGCATCTCAGTGTTGTGAGTGCGTTCCAGGCCCCTGAGACTTCCTCCGCTGGCTTGAGGTCAGAAGTAAAACTTAGTCTTGGTAATAGTCGTATTGAGCACTCAAACAGCAGGCTGTTCAAGTGAATGAAATGCTATTAACCAGAAGGGCAACGAGAGCTTTTTTTTTGTTTTAATTTGCTTAAGAGAATGAGATTACAGCCAGAAAATTGTCTTGTCAGACAGCCAGATATTGACTTCTTGGTCTTCCACTGCCAAATGCTCAAGCTTCTCCAGCTCGCCCCTCAAGCCCTCTGCCAGCTTGCCGTGAGAGCCAGGAGTGAAAGGTTGGGCCAGTCCTTTCCTTGTTTGTTGGGCAAAATGTTACCCATCAGAGATCTAAGCATTATTTTTTACAAGATCTGAGAATTTGTGTAAGCTGTGTTAACTTAAAAACTAACAAGGCTCTGTTTTTCTTGAAGTCACCTTTTATTTGGAGCTGATATAAAGTATATTTATAACTTGAAAGCGAGTAGGGTGATTTGCTAACATATAACTCACTTTTAGTAACCGTACTAAGAGAAATTCTATATTAAATATTAACTTTAATTTAGAAAGCCTGGAAAAGCTGAACTTCTGTTTCAGGTCACTTGTGTTGGTATGAAGTACATGACAGGTTTTTTAATTTTTAAAAAGAAGTCATTCTGTGAGCATAAAGAATGTGTGTAAATATTTGTGTTTTCAAGTGTTTGATGTTCCCAACTTGTGCTTTCTGTGTTCTTCCCAGCCCTTTGGCTCATTGCTTCCAGTTTCTTTGCATTTTGTGATTTCTTCCCTTCTTGTTGTAAATCTTCCATGCTGTCAAATAGGTTTAATGCTAGCTAGCAGGCTCATAAGTGACAAAAATTGAGACATATACAGGTTGTATACAAAAGCCTTCTTTCTTCAATCAAAAGAATAAATCTATTGAAATAAAAGATTCACTTGTTTGGTATGTACCTTTGAAAAACTAGTCTTCTGTGTAAACTTAAGTTGCTACTGTCTCTTTTCTCTGAACTATCTTCCAACTTTTTTAGATCAGGTTTGCAAATTTAATCAGTTCCTGTAAAGCTGTTAGCATAGTACTGAGTTTTTTTTTCTGCCAGGGCATAAGATCAAGCTTAAAACCAAGTTTTCTTTGCTGATAAACCTTTATAATTCCACTTAAATTACTTCTGGATTTTTTTTTTTTAAGACTTCCTAAGTTCAATTGAATGAAAAAGAGAATTATAAGTAACTTTTGAAAAGTCTCTGTGAAATCAGGGCTGCTGCAACTCAATTAGTTTGTTACTGGGACTTGTGCTTTCTTCTTCAGGTATGTCTCTGGATCAGTGTTGAGTACAGTATATTTGTTCCCCTTCCCCTGTCCCTCAGGAATTCTAAATCGCTCACAGCAGAAATGAGACTGGTTGGCCTTACATAAACTCCCATAGTTACCAAGTGAGACCATACAGATGCCACCAGGAGCTCAGCTATTGCCAATACCTAAAAAGAAGAAATACCTACAGATCTATTATACAACATTGCTGCTCAAAAAAATCCTTTATTCCACTGTTTAAAATATAAAAATGATGTAACTGATTACCAAAGCACTTAATATTTTTTAAGTAACTCCAGAAAGCTCTATTCCATAGCACAGTACAACGTTGACCTGTACACTTTCTTACAGTAGCCTGAACGTAGTGTTGTCCTGTCATCTCCCTGCACCCTGTGACCATTCCCACAAATGCCAAAGGACCCCCCTGCCTGATACCCCCGCCATCCCCAAGATAAGGATACTTCGTGGAGCCTAAACTACCTGGAGTTATCATCTGGTTCACTGAAGGGCAAATAGTCTTTGCATGTACTTCCATGGCCAACTATGCTCCCTACCCGCACTGCGTGTGACTGTAACCTTAACCTAGTAAATAGCTAACCTCTAATAGCCAACCTCTTACTTCTTACTCGGCTTGTACATTCTGTATGTTCACAGTGCAAGTTAATAATTTCAGAGAGTATGCGTCCTTGCATTCAATCTTTGAGTTCAGACAAGTGCCATTGGAAAGAAAATCAAGATATCCTTGGAAGGAAACTGCTCTGTATTTTCAGGTTGTGTGGGTAGAAATTAATGACTTCTTGATATACTAAAATGAAAATGTAATGTTTCAGTGCTTTAAAAAAAACCCCCAAAACCAACAAAAGAAAACAAAAAAACAAAACCAAAAAAACCCAAACAAAACACCAAAAACACAAACCAAGGCACTTGCTGTTCTTGACTTTTGAATTAGTTCATAAGTCTTCCAAAGAAAAAAAAAAAAAGAAGCCCAAAGGAGTGCAAGTCCTGCAAAAAATACAGAACTGACCTCTGGATGAGACAACTGTACAGAGCCAGCTAAATCATGACTGTAACATTGGAGAATCTCCTCTGGTAAAACTTACTGTGGAAACTTGAGGAGCAGCTGTCTCTCTCTGTCAGCGTGGTCCTTCATCTATACAGTACCCACCCGAGCGGAGCTGGCAGAAGAGAGCACATAGTACATGTGCTGCGTCAGTACATAGCTTGTGATTGTAAAGCGATCTCTGTGAGGTTGCAAAAAGGCCTTCCCAGTCCTCCGGGGCAGAATTTCGGTTTGGTGGGGGAAGCCAAGGGTGTTAGTGGGTGCAGGTTCCCCCAAACTGCATGCTTTTTCAAGGCAAGTTTTGGGCCACTGTACGTACTAAATGGAAGTGAGCAATTAGGATTTGGCCAAAGCGGAGTCACCGTGTTATGTGAACTGCAGATAGCTGAAATCTGTTGCTTGTGACAGCGATCCGCAGCCAAATCTTGCTTTATTTCTAGTCTGTTCAGCTATGGAAGAATAACTATCAAGGACAAGCAGTGCAATCTGGGTGTTCTGCACTCTAAGGAAGGAAGGGGAGGAA
The DNA here is from genome assembly GCA_013400755.1 of Pelecanoides urinatrix. Lineage (NCBI taxonomy): Eukaryota > Metazoa > Chordata > Aves > Procellariiformes > Procellariidae > Pelecanoides > Pelecanoides urinatrix. Next base: position 116,510 of record VZTQ01001386.1, read on the forward strand.
GCTGTGGGATCCCCTATTTGAGAACAGCCGTAAAGTCTATACAAAATTTTCAAGAAAACTATTGCATTGCTGATTGTTTTCATAGACATATCCAGCTGATGTACTTGTTCTAGAGCTCCTGGCTGCTTCCCGTACCTTCACAAGTGCCAAAAAGCTTTAGTTAAAAGTACAGCTGGAACCTACTTAGAACTTTTAACCAGATTTTGCAGGATTTGGCTGACCATAAAATGTGTGGGGCCTTGGAGCCGCTGCTGCTTTCATTCAGTCGTCTTCTAGTATCTGAGACTGCCAAGAGAGGTGACAATTTCTTTCTTCCCCTGGTAGTTTTTTAGGGCTGTTTGCCCTGTAGTAGCTGCTTTGAGGCCTCTAATTCATTTTTATGCTGGCCGTCAACCATGTGTCTGCCTGTTGTGGCTAAATGCTAGTATTAGTAAAAATTTAGAAGGGAATCTAGTAGAAATGTAATGAATTAATTTCTTTGAATTAAGGATGAGAAAAAAGCAAATGATAGACATATTTAGTAGTCTACAGCAATTGCTAGGTTCGTGAAGGAGCAAAAAAGCTCAGATCTTTATGAAAATGTGGATCTGGTGAAATGGGTTAAAAATGCTGGTGAGGGAGGGAAGGCGGAGGGGCTAATGTTTTGGCAGAAGTGCTCAGATGTAATGCATGGGTCCTGTACGTAGAAGCAAGGACTTTATAACCCGAAACCACTCTAGTTGTATCACCCATTGCAAATGAAAAGTTTAGTCTGACTGCTGTTTCTTGAACTAGACAATTTGCCTGGGGCTACTAACTGTTTGCAGATTAAATAGATAAAATCCAACAAACAAGCCACCCTTTGATATGTTGGACGCTGGAAGTAATAATCGTGATCTGTGTTAAACATAACTGAGGATGTTGTTTTAAAAGGAGAAAGTCTCAACCCTTACAGGCTTCTCTGTCGGTTGTTATCTGGATTACACGTGTTGTGATGATCTTTCAAAGAGAGGTCAGGTCCTGCCGGATGCTTTAGCTGAGACGCAGCACTGCGTGGAGGCAGCAGGCACGCTCTGAGGAAAGCTTGTGACGATGCAGGGATGGTGTGAGTAACTCCTGAGCTATGTTTCTAGACCTGGGGGCAGTGAGCAGGATGCAGAGACACCTTTCCACCCAGCTAGTTTTGATCCAGCTCTCTTGCTCTTGAGCCGATTCCCTGTGGATCTACCTTCTGCGCCTCACTCCCCAGAGTTTCTGTGGCTTATTTCGCCATCAGGGAAGTGCTGTCTAAGTGTATGGAGGCTGTTGTGGGTATTGCCAGGCTCCTGACTTAATGAGCCCTTCCCAGTAGTGTTGGAGAGCGGAGAGCAGAAACAGTAATTAGCTCTACTGGTACCAGCAGGCGGCCAGTGGAGGCCAAAGCTAGTAACAAGGCTGCCTTGTGCCGAACACCACGGGCGTGGTGTCCTCGTGCCTCGCCCTCCCAGCCCTCTGCAGCCCGGGAGCCGATTTACCTCAGTCGCCATGCCCAGCCTTGCTAGCAGTCCTCTGCTTTTAGTCACACTGTCACTAATCATCCCTCTTCTCTGTGCCCAAAGCTCGGGAGTGCTGCTGAGCACGGCGCGGGCACAAGTCCCACCAGGTGCTGCTGGAACAAGCCTCCTGGCTACCGCCTGGCTCCTGGAGGAGACGGCAGTGCTTCCGCACAGCTCTCCTGTTCTTGTCATCCAGCATCATCCTAGGCCACTGTATCTTTAGGGAATGTTCGCTGCTGTTTGAAATCACGTTTGTCAGTCCTACGTTCTTGTGCCAGACTCAGGAAAAAGAGTGGAAAGGTGTTTGTCTCTTTTCCATGTTTTAGGACATTCTAGGGCTGTGCAAGCAGGTAATTAATGTTGGTCATGTTTCTTAGTACACTCTTAGGAATGCTTAGATACTGACGTGGTGCTCAAACCTATTTAGAGTTGGGTTTCTAATAGCATTGCAAGGGCTTCTGTGGGACACCGATGGGAGAGATATCACACCTATTGTCCATCGAGTGCTTTGGGGAGGGGCGCGATGTTTCACTGCCACGCTTTAGCTGAGCTCTGCTTGGAGTTGGTTTTGGTGTTAGAAGTGAGTCGTCAGACTCGGCGGTAAATTACTAACTCAGGAGATAAGCAGTAATCTCTAACAAGGAATGTGCATACTTTTAATGTCCAGTTTTGGAGTCCAAACACATGATTTTAAGCTGCTGTGAAGGTATGCATTCAGTGTTTAAGACCAAATTGTCACTTGCTCATCAGTTGATAAGCAGGATTTTGTTAAGATTTGGTAAATTGATGGCTGTCATATGCTCAGTCTAAATTAGTTTGCAAAACAACCGGTAAGCTTTTCCATAACAAGACTTGGTTTAAAAGTTTGTAAATAATGATGCTTAAGATCTGGGCCAAAATACTCTGTTATGAAACCGAGGGTATGCATTGTATTATACATGAGGGATTCAGTGTTCTATCTCTAACTCTTACACTAAGCAAAGCATGTGACATATGGTATTGCTCTGGAAAGACTATGGAGGTTGAAAAACCTGTTTCCCTTTAATATGGGTTGGATTAAGATTCTGAGAGACTGCCTGCTGCTCTCCTGTGGACGGGGTTTTCACGTGTTGGTGTGTTTGGTTTCTCCATCCCACAACACTTGCTGTTGGTCCTTTGGCAGCTGCACCACCCACTGACTTGTAAATGTCTGTCTTTGTTGGGGCCAGTGGCGGGGGAGAAACTAGCATAACAAATGGAGGGACATTCTTGAACTTCAGTAAATAAATAAAAAATCAGTTGTGATGTGACAGCCAGGTATCTCATTAGCAGTTATGAGAAATTAAACTCTTGTTCAGTAGGCAGTTTGTAGACCAGCTGTAAGCAGTCACTGCTATTGGGTTGCCTTGTGTTCTTAACTATGAAGCCTCTGATAACAAAGAAATAGCTGGCAGTATTTCTGTCTCTTTACAGTTGTTGGTAAAGTTATTGAACAAGAAATACAGAGCCAGCCAAGTCAGGGAATGGAGTAAGCAGTACATCAGCTATATTCACAACTTCTAGCCTTTTCAGCGTCTCGTGTGTGATTGAGTGAAAATCATGTCCGTATGACCATCTCTGTAACCCGTGGTACAAATGTAGTGTTTTAAGCCATAGAATTGGAGATTTGACAAAAATATAGGTGTTAGGTCTTGGTGTTGAGCTGTCTGATGGATAGAAGTGGATTTCGATCTGATGGATCCCTTCAGCAGGTGTGATGAGATGAAAGGGATTTCAAAGTGCTGAGAAAGAGTTATCTAGAGCTGCTAATGGAGGATGTTACAGAGAAGGGTGTTTCCAGATTCCTTCAGAGTATGGTTTAACGGTACAGCCAAACCAGTCTGAATAGCTTGTTCCCTCCAGGAGGGGTTTTTTAGGGGCTGGCAGAGCGTTCCAGTGAAGTTTCACCGTATGACTTCTCTTTTATATTCTTTAAGCTTCAGCGCTGTTCCTGAGGGTTTTCACTCGTGGGTGCAGTCCTGGGTAAGACTGAATCAAGAGACTCGAGTCCCTCCGCGTCAGGGCAGTGATCCGTTACATCGACTGAAGCTGCTCTGTGTCACTTCCTCTGAGCAGGCAGAGGCCGAGCAGACAGGCTGGAGCCAGCTCATCCGCCTGCTTTGCCGCCAAGCCAGGCTGGTCCCGCGTGCCCTTCGTGCTGGGGCAGCCTCACGTGGGCTGACTGCGGGTACGCACGTGACCTCTGCTCGTTGGACTTGGACCATTAAAGGGTCAGAGCGTTAGCTCGAGTCAAAGAGGAGGTGGCTTTGGCAAGTGGGGTTGGCTCACTGAGGCATCAGATGCTCTTCCAGTGCCCAAGAGAAAGGCCAACCCATTTGGCAATGGAAGGCTGTTAGTTTGTTTTTTTCATCTTGTTTTGTGGTACTCAGAGCTGCAGTTAGGTTGCAGGGTGGTGACCTGAGAGGGACCATACTTCATCGCCACCATAACCCTACAGATGCTTGAACTCTATGGGTGTTTCCCCATTTGACTTGAAAATTTCATAGGTGGTTGGTGTTCTGCTTCTAAGAGTGCAAAAATCTGCTCAAGTTGGATCAGAGCAGTGTCCCCAGTAAGCCCATCTGAGATACGGAAGTTGATTCATTCCCAAGGGATATTTTAAAAAAACCCCCAAACTCAGGTCCCTTTCAGAATCCTACCATTGCTCGTAGGAAGGAAAAAAGCCCCCAAAAGATAAACATTTGGAATTATTAAATGCAGCCTCTGTTTCAGGAAATACCTGAGCTAACAAATTCAGGCTTGGAGTTTATTCTGTGGAAAGTGCTTTAGCATTTTTCTAATGTTTGCCTCCTTTGCACAGAGGAGTAATCCCAGCTCTGGGAGGATGTGACCACCAGCAACTTTTGAGATGAATTTTTGGGTAAGGATTGATTTGACATGCAAATACGTACTTCAATGTGATCATTTGCCTGATAGTCTGGCAATAATTTTCATGTGGCCTACTGTTGATGCTTCAAGTAGGATTAATATCTGTTGGAAGAAATGCTCTGAAATATGCTGCTGTAAACTCAGCTACTCCAAAAAAAAAAAAAAGTGATTCTTTGCTATCTTCTTTTAAAACACAAAATCAAATGACAAAGCTTTTATTTAAAGTGTAAGCTGAACTAAGAGGGGTTGTATGTTTGAATGTTGGGAAAGTTGTATTTGTCTAAATGAATCTTAATGCTTAACACATGAATATAAAAGATGTATATCGGGGTATAAACCTCTGACATTACCTGTGGTATAATCTTTTCTCCCTCTTCCTCATGCTTTTATTGTATCGCCTTTTCTTTGATTCATAAATATAAAGAAATTGAGCAACACGATTTTTCTTAAATAAAAACAAAACTATCCAAAGCAAAAAGGAATGGTGCAATTTTACTTCAGTTAATACCCGCTGCAGCCACAGTGGTTGGAAAGGCGAACTTTATTTGTGTTTGTTTTCTGTTTTTGCTTTCGTTGGTTGTAAGCCAGCAATATAAAATGGTTGTAGGCCAGCCACAGAAAATAACTCACTGTATTTTCTGTTGATTATAGTACTACTGAGATATTTCTGTTGCAAGTTCTGGCAGAGTGCAGTTTCCAATGCGTGCTAGTTCTAATGTTTCTGGATGTGCGTTGTCATGGTAATAAGCCAGGAGCTGCGGCACGGAGCTCCTTACCGGCTCAGCTCCGCATCAGTGGTGGCCATTTGCAACAAGTGACGTTTGGAGGGGGTGGTCAGGGTCTCCCCTGGCATCGGGGGCTTCTAGAAAATCCCAGTTTACAAAGTGGAGGAGGTCATGAAGCTCTGGGTGATTCTGGAAATGAGCGTGTTGCTGGCTGGGTTGGGATTGAATTGTGCTTGGGAACTGGTTTTTCTCAACCAGAGTGAGAGGTTTGTGTTTCTGGGTTGTTTTTGGTTTTGTTTTTTTTTCCGCTTGGCAAGGGAACAGAGGGTGGAGCGTGATGATGTTCAGCACTCGGGACAGTGCTGAAACCCCTGGTTCATTGCCGGGATTCTGTCCCAACAGCACAAGAAGGTCTGTTCCAAGGTCTTTTTTTTAAAAGCAAGGTAAAATGCCGTTATTCCCAAGAAATTAGATGAAATGAGCAGTTGGGACCATTACAGCTTCAAATGCAGACAGATGATTACAGGTGATTTTGTGGAGGACGGCTTACTGGGTTACTCTTTCATCAGCCAAACAACATTGCTGCCTTAGCGTCTTACTAAACTTACAAAGCTTGTTTGCAACGGGAAGTTTAAAATGTTCACGTGAGCAGTTATCGCAGATCAGTTGACAAATGACAGCTCTTTTATATCACTGCAACTTATTTGCTTGTGATTTGGTATACCATCTAACAAATCTGGTACGCTACGAGCACCAGTGTATGACAAAGCATACGTTGTCGTGATCATTAAAAATCACCACCTTTTTAACAATGCATTGGAAGAAGGAATACTGTGTATCTGTGGTTACCACTTGGCTATGATGTTGAAGTACCGTGACCTAAGCTTTACAGAAATTAGCGTTTTTCAGAAAATAGATTGCTCTTGCCCATTACAAGGAAAATTGTATGAAGATTTCATCTAGGCCAAGTCAAGTGATGTGCTTCCTTCATGGCAATTTGTTTGACTGGCTTAATTATGCCTAGATTGTCTGGACTGCAATCCTTGTTCATAAACTGGTATCATGGATATTAACCCTGGATAATATTCAAAGGATAACCCTTTGAAACCTGTGGACTAATTAAGCACCCTAAAAAACCCTACCACCAGCAAAAGTATCTGAGAATTGTCATGTCTTAATCCTGCTCTGACAGCTCTTGGGAAATACTACTTTTAGTAGGCAACCCTACCTGATATACTGTGGTTTCCTTTTCCTGGCCACCCTACCTGCTCTTCCTGATGTCATTCTCTAGGCTGAGGTCCTTTAAAATGCTTCTGTCATCACAACTAGGTGCCAACTAGGAGTTACTTCTTGGCTGTTTAATCTAGGATGCTTGTGTATCACTTCATTTTCCCTGTTTGGGTCTTTGTTCCTCACTTTTTAAAAAAACAAATTTTGTTATTTAAAACCTGCCAATCATATAGTCACCTATATTTGGATAAACTTACATAAAACTCTCTCTGCTACGAGTAGTTGTTTAAAAATAAGTCCCACTGTATTTAGTAGCTGATATATTTGTTAGTGCAAGATTGATTTTCATTTAGTGGGATATTGAGTCGTATTCCATATAGCTAATAGAAAACATGGGACAAGTAACAGACTGTCTCAAAACAATTTGAGACTCTCCTTAGCATTACAAAAAAACCCCCAAACTGCTAGGAACTGGCATAACTCTGCAACAAAAGATGTGAGTGTGAAAAAGGAGAGAACAGATTTAATACACGCTTCCAACTGTTGGCTATAAATATTGAAAAGGCAATTATATATATTTTTAATTGTGAATAACTTAAGTGCTTTTCATAATTATGGACTGTGCAGTCAGTAGGAGACATCTTTTGTAGTGAAACCATTTTGTTTGCATTTGGACATGTGACCAACATTTGGATTTTTGACTACAGAACTTAGGCTTTTGTGTTAAGCATTTAATTGTCTGACTTCGGAGAGTCTGGAAAGCAGAAAAGAAATGCATGGTGCTACCCTGTAATTTCCTATGCTCATTAGTTTGTTCACTGACTTCTGCGAGATGGCAGGCTTTAATTTCCCATCTACCCTTTCCACGTTTATCCCCATCTTATGGGATGATTATAATTATGAATGTCTTAATTTCTTTACTTTATTCTGCTAAAAGCTTTATGACCAGCAGGATATGTTGAATCAATTGTGCTAATCTTGAGCCGGTGTTAAAAAGTCTGTTAGTGTGGGTGGGTCATTGAACCTGCCGACTCATTTATATACATTTGAGCAGGTTCTACGGGCAAGATTGAAAACCAAAAACTCTTTGTATTATTGTATGTAAATCTGTGAGGCATTACATGGAAGTAGAGGTTTTTAACCCACTTCCCATTAGAAAAAAATTCTTAAATGCAAAAATAAACATGTAATGAAATGGTCTCTTGAGGGAAGCTTATTTAAAAATAAAATAATTCACAAACCAAACAAAATATATTTGAAAGACAGGAAGGCTGATTTAAGTATCTCATTGAAACATCTTGTTTCTCCACAATTATTTTACTGTGATCCTATGGTGTTTCTCCAGCCTTAGCTTTGAGGCAGTAATGCAGTTGAAGTCTTTGGGGAAGTGTATTTTTGTTCTGTACTGGGACAACTCCCAGTTAAGACAAACCAGCAAAATGGGATTTCTCCTTTTTCTTTACAAGGTTTTGGAGTTGTTCCTGATTAGCTTCATGTGCGGGTACTTCAGTTCCAGATTAAAATTGCCTGTTCCTCCTGTTTCTAATCCAGTTTAAAAATTCCACCCGTAACCCAGAACAAATGTCCCCACCCTCCCTACAGTGGAGCTAAAAATAACAATTTTTGAGTGTCAACAAGTCTTAACAAGATCAATACAATTTTCATATTCCTTTCCCAGTGTCTAGCTGAAGGAGAGGAAGTGAAGATTTGGGTTGGCTTGATGGCCTGTAAACTGCCCTTCTTATGAAGGCCGATTCCCAAGCTTTGTCATGCCTGTTGCTGTGGAGTAATGTTTTGTCATAAATTTCCTGAAATATAATGCATGTTAGTCAAGACAAATTCATACAGGTTTAAGATGGTAAAATTTTTCAGAGCTTTAGTGGTCACCAACACATTTCGCTGAAGTTCAGATAACTAGTTTGGCATTTGATGGCTCTAACAGACCTTTAAATTCAAAAGCTGCCTTTAAATCCCTGTTTGGAGTATCAGTAAGAAGGTATTTGTTTTTAGAAACTCCTCACTTCCAAATTCTCATCATTGTCTTGGAGAGCTGCGGTTTTAAGGTAAGCCAATCTATTGCCTGGGACAGGCAGGTTATGAATAGGTAGGCTAGGCTGGTGGGTGGCAAACTGAGGACAGCAAGCTGGGGTCTCTACTGTAGCTCTACTCAGTTGTCTTCCTATCCACGTACCTGGCTTTGCTCCTCACCCGTCTCTAACACTTCTTCTTGCTTCCTACCCCTCCACTTTTTGCATTTTTCCTGTGCCAAGCAAAAGAAAAGGAAGAAATGGTAATGGCAATGTGGTGTGATGGATGGTGCTTATCAGAGCAACTCTACTGAGCCGAGTCCCCTTGAATCTGTCATGAACGTTGAGTTTCCAGGCTTGCAGCTTGTCTGGGAGCTGATGGTGCTGCTCCTTGGGAAGGGGAGGGCTGTGTTGGGCTGGATGGTGACTGGATAGGTCTGGCTTGCTCTTGGCAGGAAAACAGGAGCCCCACAGAAGTAGAGAAGGGCAAATGGGATCTGAAACTGTGCTAAATGTGGTTGATGAACAGGATAGGAACTTCTTCAATTCTGCTGCGAGATTGTTGAAAAGAATAGCATCACCTGATTCTGTACGCTTTCTGTTTGAAAAATCAGACTTCAGTATTAAAAATGTCAAGTTTGGCTAAAGGAAATGCTAATTGTTTCATATGCAAAACTGATAGACCAAGCTTTGCATCCCAGACTATACTTAGGAACTGAATGTATTAAGAATTAGCAGTTTTAGGCTACATTCAGGAATGAACTTTTATTAGTCCCTGATAGCTTACAGTTTTTTTTATATACTTCAAAATAGACTGATATAAAGGAAACAGTTGTTTTGGGTAAATTTACAAAAGTAAATTAAATAATCTGTATTCATCCTTAAAATATAGCCCATGGGATTTCATTCACAAAAGAATCAATTTGAGTGACTTGACATATGTAATTTCACTTACTTAAATATTTAATTTATATCTGTGTAGCTGCCAATTCAGCATCGAGTCAATAAATTGTTTTCTATAATTTTGGCTTTAGTTTTTTTTAGGCCACGGATCTCTATGTAGCATGCCGTACACTAGTGAGAATGGCTTGCAGAAAAATGCTGTGGTAGCTTACAGTGAAGTTAAAAAGAACAATTTATTTTAATGGTAGTGTAATAGTTTGGATTCTGGCAGGCTTCCCATGTGGTGGTCCCCCACCCCTGCATATGAAGGTTCTGATGTAAGAAAAAGGATGTCAAAAACTTGTAGTACATAACAAATACTTCATTTTAATGTCTTCAACAAATTAGTCTTGGTATGGCTCACTGATAAGTCCACGCATACCTGGGCATGCTCCTGCACAGCAGCTGTGAGTGTGTTTAGGTTTTTTCCACTGCTGAGAAGCTGGAGGTGAAGGTGAATACTTCATCTTCATGTGTGCGTGGCAGGGGTTTTCGTATCAGTAATACCAGATTTTTTTGTCATGGTGTAAGTTGGTTTTTGTGGTTTTGCTCCTGTCTTTTGGCAGCTTAATATTTGCAAGATGTGAGGTCACCCTTAGGGTAAGGTCTTGCCTTTGGAGACAGGTTTGGCTGGGATAACTGACGTAGCTTCCCCCCCCCGCCTGCCCTGCCTTTCCTTCAGAGGCTGCTGTCTCTGAAGGCGGTATCTTGCATTGTCTCCTGAGCTGCTGTTGGTGACAGCCTGGCACGTTAGTGTGAACCAGATGTGAACAAACCTACTTAGGAGCAGACACGTCTCTTCTGTGGACACGGAAATTTCTGTTTAAGCCAGATGGGACTGATGTTGCCAAAGCCCAGTCTGTTTCTTTTGGCGATGCTGGCACTGCTTTGGCCTCGGTGAGCCAGTACAGGCAGCCAGGCAGGCCAGTGCTAAATCAATGCTAGAGGAAGGAAGAAAATACAAATGGCTGGTACAGCTACCTGAGTGGCTGAGGGTCAACTGATTTCGGGTGCTGGCTGCAAGAAGAAGAGGGAAAAAGTCAGGATCTTGCCGCTACAAAGAAAGAGAGCCAGGACTTCAGCAATCTGGGTTGGGATTGTGGCTTCATTGCTTGCTAGGAAGAAAAACTTGGCATTGCTGCTCGTTAGTGTATCACGGTTTGGGGAAAAAAGCATTAAAATACTTAAAGGGGAATGGGAGATTCCACTTTGAGCTACAATAACTGTTCAGTCAGCCATATAGAAATGAGAAATGCCTCCCTCCCTGCCGGCGGTTTCATGGTCTGTTCAAACCCATCGAAGACTTTGAGGTCGCACCTTCCCCCTGCCGCGTGAGCCGCTGCCTCCCTGGCCGCGACACTGGGCCTCGTGGGTCTCGTGCTGCCGCCCGCGAGGCGTGAAGCCGGGTCCCTGCGGGCGGGAGCTCGTCCCGGGGCCCGGGAGGTGGCAGGAGCGCGGCGGGGAGGGACCGGGTGGGACCTCCCGTTTTCGCAACAGTGAAACCGGGGCCGGGTGGGGTCCGGAGCTGGCGGGCGTGACCTCCCCCCGCACCCTCGGAGCCTGGTGTTCCCTCCCCCGTGTGCCACGGCGGCTGGCCGAACGCGAGGTAAAGATGGCTCGTTTCAGGAAGATCAGCCTTTCAAAACCTGTTGTACGCCCAGGAGGCAGATCTTCTTCAGCCTAAGGTGAACATCAGGTGCTTTGAAAAGATCCTTTTTTTTTTTTTTTTTCTCCTTCAACCAAGACAGTGAATTAAGGAATTAGCTTGTATTTTATCTTTACCCCCTGATTTAAAATAAAGCAAATTATTACAAGATGAAAGCTTCTCTCAGCTTGTTTGCCACTTCACAGAAATGAGTGAATTTCTCACTAAGAGAGCGGTGACTTTCACAGCTCAGCATTTTGCTTTTTAACTGTGGCAAGGATGAATAGTTGTAGCTTCACACCTGAATGCAAATCAGGACTGGAACCGGTGTAAGTCTGTGATTTTTGGAGAGGTTTAACTTTTTCAGTCCAAGGTAGCAAATTTTCACATCTCTATCACTTTACTAAAGTAAAAATTTCTTTATTAAGCTAGCATGAATTTGGGGCCAACATTCTGGTTTGGGTTTGTCTGGTTTGTGTAAGTGGCATTGCCAAATATGTTTGAAACACAAGTGAAATGGATAGAAATGTCTGGGCATAAACAGATGCAGATTTTTATTAGAATGGAGAGCAGAGGTAAGGTTGCAGACTGATGTGTTTCTACAGATCTAGTTGAAGTTGAGCTGTGTTAAAACTCGAGTCTCTCCTTTTTATTTCAAAGTACAGTCAGAACTTTAAACTGAGCCAGCTGACACCACGGAAACAAACAAATTAAGAAATAACACTAAATTAAACAAATTTCAGGCTGCTCCACACACAGCAACCCAAGCATATGACTTTGGCCGCGGTACAAATTTAAGCATAGATTAGATTTCAGTTGTTTAGCCTTCATTTAAATAAAAACATGTTTTAAAAACTGCCCCAATTTGTGCTTTGCATTTAATTTTTGGTTTTGGAGTTTCCATTGAGATGTTTTTTTCAAGCTGTTGCCACAATCTTTATGTGGAACTTGATTCTTGTAGCAAGATCAGCCGAGCCTTTGCAATGCTTTTGCAATTGTCTTTATTCAGTTCTGCTGGCTGAAAACTAGAAAGCAGAAAGTTGGTGATTCCTCTGTGCTTTTGTATAAATAGGTCTTACTGTAGCAGAATATTGAACCAGTTGTATTGGTGATGATTAGCTTTGCTTCTCTTGACTTTTATAAACTGTTATAAAGGTGTTTGGTTTTTTTTTTTGAATAAAGGGAGAAACTGTAAAGAATGACTTTCTCTGAAGTTTTGATAGCTCAGTCTGCCACCTGGTGGTAATGTGAGTATATAATGTATTGTAAAAACCACCACAACCAAGAAAAGCCTCAGACTGCTGCTGTCACCTGCATGCTTTTGTATATTCTGGGGATTAGTAAGAGGCAGCTTTCAGGGACACTGCAAGCTAGCAGAAATGTTGGTGTAAATCACAGTGGGGTTGAATTTAGCTGCTGCTTTAAGGTTTTGCTCAACTAGCCAGCATAAATCACAAAGGTAGGTTATGTCCTTGAAAGACAAAGTTCTTTTCATGAGAATTTAAAAACTTCAGCTTTTTGGAGATTTTTTAGAATATCAGAATTGAAAACTTCCATAGCTTCCATGCCTAAGTTTGTATGTGTGTTTTTTTTTGTGAAATGGCTTTTATTTCACCACTGTTTCAGGCATTTGGAATCTATTTAGGATTTTACAGCACTTGGCACAAATATTTCTGAAGGACTCTTGCATTGCATTAATTCACTTTAATGAAGACGTTAAAACAGCTATTTATGTTTGCTAAGTAAGCAAAGCATGTTTATTCCTGAGATAAATGGAAAACAGAGGTGACCTAATGACAATAACTTGATATTCTGATTTTAATTTGTTTTCAATTTGCTTTCCTACTCTTTAATGCTGCTGCCTGACTGGAAATATGCAGTGTCTACTGACAATATATGAAAATATATTCAGCTCTTTAGACTCTGCTGTAGTTTCCTGTACCTTGCACCATTATGGAGAATTTAATGAAAATAATGATGCTGGTTATTTGTTACTTAAATTTCAATGCCACACTTCTGGTGCTAGAGGGAGCTCTTTCCTGCTAGACACCCTCTGGAAGGGTACAGCTTAGAGAAGGGGCTGCAGCACACTCCTCAGAAACGCTTGTCTGATGTAATGGCAGTGCACATCAGCTGCAATGTTACAATGACTGCTTGCTTTGATAGGAACCCACTGCCTGGAGCACCGGTCTGTTTTCTTGCTACTTTTTTTGCAAATCAAAAGAAACACCTTAGTTACCTCTGTGATGTGATGTCTTCAACTTCATCTTCCCTGTGTTGCTGCAGCTAGCAGCCATGATGGAAGTGCAAGTAAAGATTTTATTTAGGGTTGTTTTTTTTTCTTCCCACTCCCCTTTTTTAGATCTGCTGGTGCAGATTGGAGAGGCAAGGAGCTCCGCCATCTGTGGTTCCTGGTGTGGGGACCTATGGGCTGTTGTATTTGCAAATATTTGACAAGTATGCTTATATTTTGAAGGGAGCTTATTTATTTTTTAAAAAGTGTTCACTAAGCTTATCTTGTCTGTTGCACGTGAAACTGGTCAGAATGACACCCTTCAGTGATTACATGCATTCCCCCTGCTTTGGGTCACTTCAGCTGCATTTCTCAAGGAGCATAACCTGTGTTCTTTAATGCTTTGTACAGCTGCAGGGTTCGTCGCTAGGTTTGTGTCACCCAGCAGTTTTGGAAACCAAATGTCCATGGATCCCTTTTACCATGCACTTCCACTTTTAGATCTGTGGATCCTTGTAAGCCAGAATCTTTAATGGTTCTTTATTCATCTGTGAATCCTTTACTGCACATAAAATCTGTGCCACTCGAGAGAAACCTCAGTGCAAGCTGGCAGCAGAGGGTTATTCTTCTGTTCTGTGTCTGCTTGTTGTTAGACAGGCTTGCTGGAAACGAATTACAGTAACACCCTCTGGCCAGGCTCTTTTCCACATAATCCACTGCTGTGGGCATCTGATCCCCAGTGGTCTACTCCCAGCTTCCCACGGCAGCTGGTGGCTTGTGCAGCAGAGTCGGGCACGTCCCGATGAGCGGCAGGGGTGTCACGGGGACTGTCGGGCTTGGGTCTTGCCCTGCCACCGGCGCAGGGCTCCCGGGAGCCTCTGGTCACCCCCAGCCTGTCTGGCAAGTGAGCAGGTCACTGGCTGCGGCAGGCATGAGCTTTCACGTGCTTTTATTAGTCTTAAAAAAAAAAAAAAAAAAAGAGAGCCAGGCAAAAAAGCAAGCGCCTACTGTACTTTCTCTTCAAAGCCTTCTGTGTGTAAGGTCCCTCCATCCCAAACCATGCATAATTACTTTTGTCCTTGATGTGTCCTCTGCTCCTCACAGGAGGACCAAAGCCTCTAGAGGGCAAGGGAACAGAAGGACCAGAATAGAAGCAAAATCACAGCATTTTGGCATGTGCATTTCTTTCACTTTTTCAAACTGAATGTTTGCTTTTTTCATTGTGAGAGAAAAATGTTCTTTTAGATACTGAATGAAAGACATCTATTTAGTCTTAACCATTGAGTGTAACTTCTGGTATCTTTTCTGATCTTTAGCATGGTTTAAACAAGTACCGAAACATTTCTATACTTAATGTATTTAACTAGATTTTATTTTTATTTTTCTTACTTAAATTCATGTTCTCTGTGCAACTTCAGTCCCAATGTCTTTGCCCAAATACCACATCTAGCATTCTTTCATTGTGTCTGAATGGTGTTAGTTTATTCTCAACTTTGTCAGCCTCAGTTTGTGGTTGAGAGCCACTGCTCTGATTTTCAGTGAATCGTGGATAATACATTGTCTCTTCACTAGCCCGTTTAACAAATGGATAATGAAACAGCATCAAACCCATGAGTCAAAATTAAAACATCCTAGAGGTTGTGGGCTGAACTGAAGTTTTCTCTTAAGTGCTGTGATTGATTAAATGTGGTGATTTTAAGTATAACATTAGCAAAGCCTCTAGACTGACATTAGTGTTTCAGTAGTTGCATCTTAGGAAATTTTGAGTCTTGGAAGTTCTTCTCATATCTTTATTAATGTTGTTTTGTGAGCTGGATATTGGAGGTCCACAATGGTTGAATGTAACGCTTTGCTATGTAACTAGGATTGTATTTATGATTTCTTCATTATCTCATGCCAATAATTTCCTGCTCATGCCAACTTTTTTTTCTTATTTAAGCTTGTGGTTTACCTTCCATTTGAAGAGGATAAAATTTTATAAATGTTTATGTACAGTGGGGTACTTCATTAGACTGTTTTGTACTTTTTCTCTGAACATGAAAAGACCAACTTCTGTGAGCTTGCTTTACAGAATAAATCAAGGTTTTTGAGTGCATTGGCATTGGGAAGCAGGACAGCGGTAGTTGCAAAGTAGCTCACTGGAATTCTGGACCATGCTTGTTTCCTGGGCATGAGTAATGACAGCAAAAGCAGAAAGGTTTCTGTGTTGGTATTTATCCGATGTGAACATACCATCATTCTTCCCCATGTCAGATTCCAACGTATAATCAAAGGTATTCTTGCAACTTGCCTTCAGCCTCTTGTAAATGTGTTATTTCAAATATTCCTGCTGCCCCTATTAGAAGAGCTCTGGATGCTTTGCAAAAACAGTATTTTAACAGCTTGTACCAAATTGAGAATCCTAATAACGTTTTCCTTATGTTTGTAGGATTTGGAGATTGTGTATTCCTATTTACATGGAATGGAAGCCTTGTCTAATCTGAGGGAGCATCAGCTAAGGTATGATACTTTATCATTAAAAACACACGTATGTTAATGCACTAACAAAGCAAAGGAACAGTAGGTTTGGTAACTATACACTACTCTTGTGTACCCTACCTCAAACTAAAAAGCTGGCTATCACTGCATCCATTTCTTCCCTTCTCTTTGTATGTGTGCATATGTGTATCCCTACTTGTCCCTTCTGATTCCTATTATGGATGTGTTTTGTTTTCTTTTCAAACTAGAAGTAAATGCTTTATATATGGAGTACAAGTTCCAGTCCTGAATGAAAGTCCATATATCGTCCGTAATGTAATAATCATGAGAGCAGAGTCTGTAATTCAGCTTCTGTTTCAGTTTGTGCTTGCTTTCATGTGGAAATTTTAGACAAATTATGTACTACACATGCAAATGATACTTAGTAAAGAATTACTAATACTTGTCATCCACTTTTTTTTTTAATTAAAATGCTTCATGAAGCAAATAAATGCAAGTAAAAACTTCCAGATGAACTTCCTATTTTTTGTAAAGACTTGTGTGTGTTTGATTTTTAAGTAATTGTTTCAGTTGTCCTCACATAAACAGCGGAGGTTTCTAAGCGTATTTGGACATCGGTGTGAGGCTGGCAGATGCGGAAGGAGGCCAGCACATCTCGCTTTATGGGGAGAGAGGGTGAATTACTGTTGTTTTGCATCCTGGGGTTTGCCAACATTTGCCACATCTGAAGGTGCTGAAGGAACTTTGACTTGATTAATGCTGGTTTAGTTTTAATTTCTGGCCTCTTGCTTCGTCATTCTGTCCACATTCCCAAGCAAATATTCTGTAGTTTGGAGAAAATAAAAGGCGGGGTTTTCTTTCTCCTGAAATGCCCAAGACACATTTTGCAATGTGAGTGTTGACTTCAAAGTAGTCTCTGTAATGACTTCTGCTTTGGAAGGAGGCCATGATCACATTCAGTTAAAGTATTTTGTATTATGCTATTATATGCAAGACTTTTAGCACATCCAAGATTTGCATAGCTGGAGTTGAACTGATGTTAACTTGTTTACAAAGATCAAAGTGTGCACATATGGTTGCCTGGTGTGTTGATGTGTGCTTTTTGGCTTCCTGTGCAGAATGAGGTTCTTGCTGAGGAATGTGTGGAACGCGGGCTCGCTCTCCCGGCACAGTGAATTCCTAGAAGAGAGCTTCTGTTTACAGTACCATACATGGAAAAGGCTGGGCTCCCCGCAGATGTGGCACAGAAAGCTTTTATAGTATCCTTTAGGATACAACATTTCTTGTGGTGGTGGGATGCCACAAAAACCTCTGAGATGCATTAAAAACTAGTGTATTAGATATAGCCTCTAGCAGTGAATAACTTACCTTATGGCTTGCTGATGATGTCATCTTGAATTTATTACAGTTGTTTAGGAAGCAGGCAAAGATCACGTTCGAGTGAAAATTAAACGCCAGTATTGACCAGAACTAATTCAACTTTTTAAATATTTGAGGAAGCAATCTGATTTGTACTACTCGGTCAATGTAATTTCTAACTGTTCCAGTTTAACACAAGAATTTAAACACTTGGCTACCTTCTGTAAGAGGCATTTTCTCCCCTATTATGGCCCTAATAACGGGACCAAAATGCTGTGAAACTCAGGGAGTGCCAATGGTGAACTTGCGTGACTTTATCAAGAATGTACTTCCTTTGCTCCCAATTCAGAGGGGAACAAAAGTTGCTTGTTAAAGGGATTCTTTTTCCTATAACTCCTACTCTTAGATGGCCCATTGCCCAGCATCATTTCAGACCAGTAGGGTACAGACTATTCTTGAGCAGTAATTTTTAATTTTAATTTTTAAATGTGACTGGTAGCAATGACATTTCTTCTCACCAGTAACCTCATGTCCGCTCTCCCCTTCCCTCCCAAAACAGACGATCAGAGAGAGAAGGTGAGGACCCAGGAGGTAGAAGCAGACAATAGCTTTTCGGTGTCTGTAAAGAATTTTGGCAAGACTTGATTTTATGGTGAGGAACAGTGTCTGAAAAAGAGAAGGTTCTGTCATTCAAAAAGGTTTTTGCTGTGCCAGGAAGCAAGAAGACTTTTCATTAGCTGAAATTGGTATACAATACATAATATTTAATTATATACACTACAGAAATTGTCTATAAGAGAAGTTCTCAAAGATGGTCTGAAGAGTAGATCTAAAATACAGGGGCGGGGGAAAGGCCATGGTACTAAAACTCCACCCCCTACCCCTCTTTTTTTTTTTTCTCTTAGCAAACAGAATTAAGATCTCAATTTTCTATTCACAAGTTATGAATTATCAAGATACCACTATAAGCCTGCCACTTCTGGATAGAAAAAGCATTATTTCTTAGTGGTCTGAACTAATAAGTAAAATCTTAAGACAGGAGTGCTAAGGTAACTTCTGTAGCAGCCTGTTGGCTATTGAAATGATCTAGGAAATGATGGGAAATGGCAATAAGAAGCCTTTTAAATGTCACATCAAACCCAGATCAACTCTTCCAGACCTCACATCAACTTTTTTGAGACTTGTTGCCTGAGCAGGAATTCTGGAGCACTTTTGTCCGCTGAGGATGCCATTGCAGGCAGCTGGTCATTGGTGCGCTGAGGTTCTGATGATTGATCTTGCTAGGAATGAGAATTTCTTTCCCAAATTTAAATATGGTTCCTCATTTGAATGTTCACATGAGCCTCTTGGGTCTTGGTGTTTGCAGTCTGCTTCAGAGCCATGGAAAGTCCAAGGGAGGCAGTGGGGTTTGTTTCCTTCCCTCCACCCCAGTAATTTACAGGGTTCATTTCCTTAAGACAATAGACAGAAATGGCATGTTGATTTTTTCAAACCAAGTTAACATTGCATTTCCTAATACGTGGTAAGTTCCATTATAGTTGCTCTCTATTATGCCACATTTGTCAGGCAGACACTGAATGCAAAAGTGCTTTAATCCTCCCCTCTAGACAGGATTTTCCTGCAGGAAATTCTCTCCACTTTGAGCCCTCTGGGATTTCAGCATTAAAATCTCATGGTAATTTTTAAGTTGCTGAATTTTAGCAAAATGAGAAGCATCAATTTACCATGCAACATAATTTCTTGTTTTATCTATTGGGCCTGACTTGAAAAGGGTAGCAGTTTTTATATCGTCGTATTTCTGGTTAGTGTTACATATCATAAATTTCAATCCATTTCTAAAATTCTGAATTGTTTCCTTATAAAGCAACTTAATTTTATCAGATTACTTTATAAAATGAGATCAGTAACATTTTACACATTTTATAGAAACTTTTTTTATGGGATCAGTTACATCTAGTGTCCTAAATCAGGTGTCCTGATCTTGGATGAACTAATAACTTTAATGCTTAGATTTAACAATTAGTTTTCTTAATTTAAAAATCAGCTTATCTTTAAATTGATGGTTAGTTTCTGCAAGTGCTGGAGGCAAACGTGGAAATGCTGACTAACTTTAGAAAGTGAAGTCTTTGTGACACTGATAGGAATCGTAATTAAAAATGACTTATTTACTTCTCTTTCAGACTGATGTGTGAAACTGTTAGATATGAAAGACATGAAGCAAATGAAGTTCTGTACTAGTAAGTATTTCTGTTTCCTTACATATGATGTTCAAAGAATTAATTCATTGAAGGACAGTATTTAATACCAACTCCCTCACCCAGCGCAGTCTGTAAACATAAATGAGCTACTTCGTTTTCATCGTCGGAGGAGAAAGTTGCTGGTGCTAAGGAGGGAGCTAACAGTGACTCTTGCTTGGTGATGTGTGTGTTGTATTAATTTTTGTAACCAGTGAGATTATATAGAATTAGGGGATGTGGGATGTCTTCTCAATTAGAATAAGTTGTCATTTAGTCTCCTTTCAATTTTGTCAAAGTAGTAGCGACCAACTTGTCATGCCAGAGGTGCCAAATTGACATATCTAACACGGCTTATAATTAGCAGGGATGTGATCTAATGTCAGCTCAGACTTACAGTAGAGATCTGAGGATTGCAGTTGCTTTGTTTATGCAAGCAACTTATTGAAACAAAAGGTTTATCAGATTTTCACTTACGGCCCCTAATTCAGACTCTAAATGCAGATTTTTCTGGGTTGTCTGATGTTACTTGAACATTTAAGCATACAAAGAATGCACCTGTATGCCTTCTTTTGTACATATGTAATTTTTCCTATATTGACCATCAGGAGGAGGATGTGATTGAACAAACTTTAATGCTATAAGCCTTGGCCATTCAACAAAGTTAAACTAATGTCTAATGAAACCCAATAATCAGTTATGTATGGGAAATGCACAAGGTCAAAATCTATAGGTGGACAGATAATTTTAATTAGACCAATATAATCTTTATTCATTTTACATCCTGATTTGTAGTGAACATTATGCTGGTGATTTGTCCTTTTCTAGGCAGTTGGTTTGTGTCCATTACGTGTACTAGAATTTTTGTTTAGACCCAGTATCTTGGTTCATCCTAACTGTTGGTTTAAATTTGAATTACATGCTGGATGAATCAAGGCTGCTAGTTATGCATATACTCAAGGCAGGTAAAAGTTACCAGGAAATATGTGCCTGAGAAAATACAATGCAGAAACAGAAAATTTGTGAACTCTGGGTTAACTTGAAGTGCTTTTTGCAGTTCTTTTGCACTGATTTCCTTTGTCACTCATCTTCACCTTGGTTGTTTGCCCGTCACTCCTATTTACTTGCTTCTTGACATTTTTTTCCCCATGATTTATTCAGCAGATTTAATGGGCAGTTTGGCAGTTTCTGGATATAGATGCTAATGCAAAACACGCTTGCCCTAGCATTTCACATCTCTGATTTAATGTTTAATGGGCTAAACCTGAAAGTTAACACTGATTTCCCCCCCCCCCCATTAATTTTCAAAATTCAGTATTTTGAAGCAAGAAATATATGTTCTGTTACTCTGGGTTGTAGCTTTACATTTTATTTTAATGAACAATTTGAGATCTACTTGGTGAGAAAGTCTTATGGAACCGACAGTCTAATTTCAGTATTCTATTTTTAGGATAATGAACTTGGAGGAATCCTTTTTTTGTTTCACAAATTCAACATATGTATTGAAGATGTATTCTTCTAAAAAACAGAATTCCAATTTTACAATGTACATGTTTGGAAAAATTCTTTGAGTACTACAGGAGATAAGCAATATGATAGCCAGATTAGAATCAATTCACTCAGTTACAAGCTATAGGAAATGAGCTTGGAGCATGCAACCTGGTCACTTTGTATTGAACATGCCAGAATTTATCACTTGGAGCTTTTATTTTGGTCATGAAGGATAAGGTTTTAAAAAAAGGCATTAAATTTGAACTCTTAAGTTACAACTTTTTTTTTTCCCCCAATGATGGTATGACTTGCATTGAAATCTGAAATTGGGTGTTAATCTTCTGCGTTCATTAGAAAAATCTATTAAAATAGGGTCGTGGTTTAACCCCAGCCCTATACCAGTTAATAGGAAGAAAATCAACTCCATCCCAGCCGAAACCAGGACAAATAGCTGCAACTGTTGGAGCTGTTAATTGACCTACGTGTGTGACCTCCCTGAGCCACAACTTAATATCTCAGTGCAGATAAGCCAAATCTTTATCCCTAAATGCTAACATGAAAACTAATACAATTGCTCTGTCTATTTGATCAAAACTTTTTCATTGTGAAAATTTTGTTTGTATGTGCATTGTCAGCTTACTTATAAAAAGGTAAATTTCTATTGCATGTATGCAATGCTGAAAATTATCTGCATTCAGTACAAACAGTAATTTTTTTTATCCTCCATGATAGATTTTTTTTGTTTAATGGCCAAAGGGATAAAATGGAACACGTTGTTTAAAATTGGCTCATCTCATCTGCATTTACTTTACTATCAGCGGGTGTACATGGTAGTGACAAATTCTCAAACCCTACGGCCATCTCCTTGTTTAAATGGAAACTGGGTTATTAAAAGTGGCAGTTCAGCTTGAGTTATTCTTCATTTGCCAGTCATCCTACTACTTTCATTTGATGGGAAGTTAATGACAAAAGGGCTTAAAACCTGCAAGGCAAAATTTCAGAATTGAGGTTTACTTAAAACATATACCTGATTTTCTTTTTTTTTTTTTTTTTAGTTGCTACCTTTATTCAAATCTGCTTAAAGATCCCATTTAAAAAAATATTTAGTTTGGTCACTGGATACGTATTTTATCAGTAGTTCAAACAAAAAAAAAAGTTGTTTTTTCATATCTGCATAATGGTCACTCTTGACATTTCCAACAGTAAGTTTCTGATTAGCATTTTCTTTGGAAACCAAAGTTTTAGCAGATTTGTAGGGGGTGTGTATACCTCTTGACAGCTGAACAAAATTTTTCAGATGAAAATGTAAATGTTTGCTATGATGGCAGAGAGGAATCTTTGGCAATAAATGTTTTGCTTATACGCAAATGAGTATGTCCCTAATAAAAGAAGCACCTCTTTTTTCCCCTCATTAGTCATACAGGGGCTGTATGTGGTTTTCAGCCATGCTGTTTGATATTTCTGTATGTATGCATGAGTGGTGTTTGGCTTATTCTTTCTGTAAGGAAGTCTTGTATGTCTTTAAGCTGCCCTTATTTTCTTCTCTAAAGATAATGGATTGGCAGAAAATATTTTAAGTTTTGATGACCTGCTCTCTGAAGTCACTTGATAATAAAACCTCATGTGTTTCTGAATTGCCATGCTGTAGCACAACATGTTTTTGTGATCACATTCTCTTTAGTTTCTGTGCAATTGAACCTGGAACTAACAGCTGTGCTTATAATGTTTTTAAAAAATTACGAAGAAAAACCCAACCCATGTAAAGTGTGGTTTAGTTTTTTAGAGAACCTTCCACTCAAAGCCTGATAGGATATTTATGCACCTACCTCCCACATGTCCTTTCTGAGAAGATTGCAAGATGTATATTTTGGATTTAAGGTCTAATCAGTAACAAATTTCTCAGTCTGTGGCAATTTAGTAGTATGCTAGTGTTTTTGATTGCATTGATTCTTAGAAAATGACAAGTGTTTAAAGAAGAGTAGTTATCTCTCGGACATCTTGAACTGAATTTTAGTGTTGACATCTATGACTGGAAAAAGCTCTTGTCCAATGTCAACATGTTTGTGTGCTTTCATGTCATTCAGTTGTGCAGCCTTCTGTGCTTTAATGAAATTCAGTGTTTTCAGAGGACTTGATTGTGAAACAAAAACAGAAGGCATATACAGAAACTGGAAATGGGAGAGAAAAAATGTTACATGGAAAATTGAGTTATTACTACAGAGAATGTCCACAGCTGAAATAAGAAACGGCAATCTCAGTTTCTAAACTACTGTGGTAGGCAGGGCGTGTAATAAATAGCCATATTTGTTCAATTATGTTTTGTCTTGCTTTTTTCCTCATTCTGTACTTGTCAAACAATCTGAGATGAAAAACATCCACTTGTGTTAAGACTGTAGTGCTTATATTGGGGGGGAGGGCACGGGAAGGGAAAAGGGGATGAGAAGCAGAGAAGGCTACAGAAAGGATAAAGATACATCATTTCCGCTGGGTTTTTTGGATGTCTCCGTGTTTAGAACCCAATTCTCAGGTCCAGTAGCTGTAATATCACCATCCAGTCTTAGCCAGGCTTTCTGAGTTACGTCAGTGTGGCAAATCACAAGACCCAAAATTCTTGTTTTGGGCTGGCCGTGCAGCCTTCTCCAGAGCTGGCTTGGCCCAGCTGTTGAAACCTGAAACGAGTGAAATCTGGAAAGGAAATAAAGGAGCATGACTTTTTGGCTGCTACTGAAATACCTATAGTTTTCTTAAATGAAAATGTTAGTGTCTTTTGTGAGGTAGAGCAGAATGTTTGAAAAATGCCGGAGGGCATTGGCTTTGCCTAGCTTTGGGGCAGGTTGTGTTAGAGGATCTCCTGAAGGCACTGGGGAGATGGGCTGGGGGTAGCGACGGGCAGGGAACTTGCAGATGCTCTTCCCCGGGAGGAGACGTGCCATCACCTGGCTGGGTATCACGCATTGCACAGAAAGGCAGGCAGGGATTTTGGATGTGGGTGTGTCTTAGCTAGATGGCTGAGCTGTAGTTTTATTTGCAGCTGTAGGCCTATGTAGTTAATATACAGTAGTTCTGCGCAAGGGCAGGTGAGAAATAGATCTATGAGTAGTTTTTGAAAGTGGGAATCTGAGAGTCAAACTTTAAGTTCTACAATAGAAGTGACATTTAGCAAATTCATGGCTCTTTCACAGTAGTGTATTGCCCTGAAGACCCTCAGGAGCATAGAAGCAGTGTGTACAAAACAACAAAAAGTGATGCCAGAGTTGCCGTGCACAGCCTGACTTAATTGTGCAATGAAGTGTGGCAAAAATGAGCTAAAAGCTTCTTCTGTAGCTGTCGGTGCATGATTTTTAAACAACAGCTCTGCAGGGACCACCTCACTGTAATTTGTCTTCTGATGCATACATTTGTATTATGAAGGAGTGCTTTTATGTTCTGCACATGTTCAAGAAGTTTTATGATGGTGGTATCATAAAACCAAGTTATTCTGTATCGATATGGTATATGTGATCTATAGCTATATATGTTTATATCTTATACATAAAAAACTTAAAACCTAAAACATTACAGAAAGGAATTGCTATAGAAGTGTGTGAGGATCAAGCTGATGTTTCCACTAGTGATATTCTGAGTTATAAGTAAAATTATTCACTTGTTTTCTTTAATACTTTACTTTTAATACTGATTTTTGGACAGGATACGTCTGTTCGTGGAGGCTTGGGTCACATTTCTGCGTTTACTGTCTTTGTTTACTGAATGTTCTTGACTTCAGAGAGCCCCTATAGAAGATTTTTCTTGGTTTTATTGAAATATGAGACACTTTGGAAATTGTTTTAAATGCTCTGAATAAACAGTAAACTCAGAATATGTCTGTTTGAGGCATCTCTCTGGGTCAGCATCTTAATTTTCAGGTAGACCTCTGCAGGCAATATGTATTTATTCTGCTTATGCATCCATAGGTTTCTGTGGAAGTCATGCAGCAGTATATTTAATAACACAAAGAACTGCTGCAGCAGGGCTGGTCTCTTCTGTGGTTTGGTTTTTTTTTTTTTCCTTCTCCTTACAGTATTCCTGAAGGTGTATTGCACCTTCTGATAGTCGGACAATTGCCAAAGTAGCATTGGGATACTGCCAGTTCTACACTGCAGTAAATCAGGAATCTGAATTTATACATTGTGTTGTGGAAACATTTTCTGTGGGGAAATTCTTAGGCTATATATATCATTAAAACAAATACATTCAAGGACTTGGCAGGTGGCTCTGTATAAGCAGAGACTGAATCAAGGCTTCTTAATAGTGTCAGTGATCAATGTTACAGTCTGGCTTTGCATAGCCAGTTCCAAATTTCTGTGTAATTGTTTGACCTGATTTTGAGACTACTTTGAGTGAAGACAAAGGTTTTTGAAGAGATTTTAATTTGCACCTTCCTTACTGTAAATGTTTCACTAAAAGGTATCATGTTTTTGTTGTGATTTTGAGAAAAAAAAGCTTTGATTTTGGAGAAATACTGGAAGGGTATAAGATTTAATAGTAGAATTGTCTGTCTGGATTGACCTTAGAGTATTTTGGATGCAAGATCATTTCATTTTACTACTTCTGTCATTGTTTTCCTGATGATTTAGGAATTTCTCTTCTGATATCAAGGGCTAATTCACCGTACAAGTTTAATACCAAGACTTCAGTGACAATAGGTCAATTAGCTTGCATATGTATATTTGCATAATGTTTTTATTGATTGCCTGTTTAA
Organism: Pelecanoides urinatrix; assembly: GCA_013400755.1. Taxonomy (NCBI): domain Eukaryota; kingdom Metazoa; phylum Chordata; class Aves; order Procellariiformes; family Procellariidae; genus Pelecanoides; species Pelecanoides urinatrix. Next base: position 142,033 of record VZTQ01001386.1, read on the forward strand.
TCAGCTGTCTTAGACGGACACTGCAATAATCTCTGATTTGACAGAATTTTCTGTTTTATTTTACTGATTTCATTTCAAAAGTGGGAAAGAATACAAATAAATGAAAAAATCTCAAGAAAAATGTGTTTCTGATTATTTGTTTTCATGTACGCTGAGGAATTGTTTCCTGTGGTTCCTTCTTTATTTCCCACTCTTGCTACCAGGAGACATCAGTTTTCATCTTGTGTCCATTAATAAAAGATAACCATGGACATCAGTTGAAATATGCACTTTAAGATGACTTTTTAGTGAGAATCAGAAGTTCTGAATTCTGAGTTATCAGTGTTATTACTGGACGTGTTTACGACTGGATATGTATAAGATTTTTTTCTTATATTTAGAGTAAAGATTAGGAGTAAGAATAAATGTAACTTTAATGTGTTAATCTAAAAAAAAAAAAGAAAAAAAAAAGAAAAAAATATTTGGAAATTTTGTGTGGCTGATGCATTAAGTACCCAATCTGTTTTACTTCTGTGTTTAGGTTATATCTCTTAATGTCATCAAGAGCATCTAAAATGCTCTGGCAAATGTCAGGTAGCTGCTTAACTAGCTTATTAAGGAAGGTTATAGACAGTGCTGACAATGTGAGTAAACGGTTTTCTGATTATTCTGAGTGTTACAACAGTATAGTGCTAGTGGGCAGGTCCTTCAGGCAATGAGATGTCTTCCTGAGAGAATCGTTGCACTTGAAGACGTGTTTGACATCCCATGGCACTTCAGGGCTAATGTCTAATTGTGGCAATGGTTATTCAATTAAACAATAAACTACCTATAGCTTTCAGCGTACAGAGGATAATCAAAATGAGTGAAGAGAATCAGACAGATTAATCTGCTGAAACAGTATCCTATGGAGCATAAACTTGCAGAGCAATGTTCTTTCTAATTTCTTCTTGTGTAGTGCGTAAATGCTTTGAAAGAGGTCCCAGTTCTGACATGTCAAATTTTCATTTGTTTCTCAAGCGGAAATCTGGGAGCATGAACAATACCTGTTCTGAATTACTTGGTGTTTACCTTCTGAAATTTATTCAACTTTCAACAACATTAAGTATGATTTAATGAAAATGTAATCTGCTAGGTACATCTTGGTTTGTCATATGAGTTCTTTTATCAAAATGTTATAGCTTGTCGGAATAGTACTATATCCAGTTTAAATATAAGTCTTGAATGAATCCTGTAGTGGTTGGAATTTTAATGATTTATGGAGAGAATAATTCTGACTCGCTCTTTCACAACCAAGAAATTGTTCGTGCCAATTTCATGACCTTTTGATGAAGTAGCTTGGGAAATACCTCTGAATTGGAAAGTTATTTCTGGATGTTGATGTTTGAATTATGTTAGGGGTCCTTCCAGCATCTGGTGTTGCTGGACCATTCAGTCCAGTGTTGGAGGAAGAATGACACCTCTGTTGTTTAGGTTTCAGGATAGACACATCTCCTGTAAAAGGAATATTAAGTGGTAATTATATGGAAGCCATTTCCATGCTTATTTCCATTGAGACCCACATACTGCTTAGCTTTTTTCAAGTGCTGTCTTGGAGTTGGCTTAGAAACCAATGACCAAGGTGGTCAGAGCAGCAAAGTCTTCAGTTTAGCATGTGCTTTCAAGTCCAGGTCCTGAATTTTGCACTGAAGTGATGTCTTATTTGACAGAATTAAAGCATGTTTGACAGCAGCCATCACAAAGACTTGCAAATTCTTGCCGCTGTACATAATTAGGACGTTCATTACCTCAGTTGAACCAAATGCACACAAGTAAGCACATGCTGAATACGACTCATTATTCCAGAGGTTTTAGTGGTGCTACATCTCATCTTGATGGAGAATGAGAATTAAATGGATTGCTCTTGTTAAAATGTAGCTATTTCTAAAGAAGTTTTAAAGGAAAGTGATGCATCAGGACTTGTAAGGATAGAGGAAGACACTACAGATGGTGTAGAAGTTTGAGATTTATTGGGTCTTTCAGCAGGTTGACTTAAATCTTTATTGTAGCTGAATATTTTGGAAGGTTTTTCAGCATCTTATGTGATCAGGAAATCTGAAAGCTAAAATGGGAACACCTGTGCTATTGGTAGACAGATGCTTTATAGAATCAGTACGTGTGGGGGACGTGTATTGAAACAAGTTACTTTTTGTGCATAATTTCTTTGATATGCTGTTGATATTGATTCAGATTTATAGTTATAAACCTGGTGTACAACTGCTGCAGATTGCTTTACATCAAAATAAAATAATTATAATTAGAAAACAAAACTTCAGTTTTAAGTAGTGTATATGTAGCTAGCTGGGGATCTGGGAGTAAGAAGCTGCCCCTTCCAGTGGAATAAATAGCTCACAGCACGAAGAGTTTGATACAAGTGCTGAAGATTTTGAGAGAGCCTGCAAACTTCTTGGATCTCGGCAGTCTGGAGATTTATAAACACTTCCTGATTTTTGAACTTTGAGTACCTCTGAGGTCTCAAAGAACAGTCACATGCTAGAAAATGTGAAGGCTTAAGTCTGAAAATACTGTCTAACCTTATCAGCCGTGACAGCCTGGTGATGTCATCATAGGCTATTGCATAATTGTGTGACAGTTAGAGTGACAGCTATGAAGTTACTTTGCAAAGTTCTGTCTTCAGGTTTTTGTGTCATTTTCAAAGCGGAGAAGTGTGCTGTCTGGCTGCAGGTTGTAGTTGCGTAAAAGGACTATGTCAAGGAAGCTGGGGAGGGAAACGCAATGGGAAGGCATTGCAATCCCGTCTCTGGATTTCCGTTTCTACCTCCTGAGTTCCCATAAATCAAGCTCTCTTGCATTCTGGGAAGTTAAATATAGATTCCCCAGGAAATCCCCCGCTCAAAAGTGCGGTAATACGAGAATCAAGATTTAAAGTAGTTTTATTTAAATTTTCTACGACCAACTTAAGTGCAGATTATGAAGAAAGTCTGCTTATTAGTGACTGTTTTGGTATCGCCTTTCACTTTGCACCACTTTAAGGTTCCTGCTAGAACTTTAGTATTCTGAAAACTTGATCGGTAGGTAGCTCTATCATAGTACTTATAAAAGAAGAAGGTTAAATCTTGGTACCTGAATCCTTCTGTTGTTGTTTTCACAGGATACAAATCCTATCTTTTGCTAAAGATTTCTTGCTCTTCTGCTTCTTACTTTTAAGATTTAGGCTCTTTCTTCTGCACTGTAGTCAAATGTTTTGAGTGCACGTGGACATATGGGTGTTAGTCTAATTCTATCACAAGTTACAGTTGTAGTGCAGCCGGTGTCTTGAACTTGGCTGTAGTCCTGTTGGTTCTGTAAAGGATGGATGGAAGTTCGTGTCACCAAGGTTTCACTGGGGCTTTTGTTGGCTTTAGTATAGCTAGGACAAAATGACTACAGGTATTGATTTTGTTCTTCTGACTGCCCCTTAACGTGTGACTTCTGGGTTGACTTAGTTCTGATTCTCTGCAGGATAAATTGCCTGTGTCATCTTACTTTCTTGGTAATAAATCTTGTTTTCGGTAACTTGGGGAAGTGGATAGCTGTGCTGCATTCGGTAGGCAACATGACTTTAACACTTCTGAGTTTCATCCAGATGAATATCCAGAACAGTAGATGAGCTGGAAGAAACAAACAAAACCCAAACAACCCAAAGAAGCCCCCACCAGTCTTATGTATTTGAAGCAATGTACTCCATCGCTTAAGGCTAACAAGTAAAGTAATTTCTTGCCTGCAAAGATCTGTGAATGCCTGCTTGGAAATGTGCAACACATGCCAATAACTTCCGATTTCAAGTATTTCCACTCTGCTGTGCATGCAGCCTTACAAGACTGGAGGGAGGGTGGGGAGAGGAACTCAAAACTCGGTAGGAGAAGTGCTGTTTGCCTGGGTTGGGTGGGCTTTGTTTTCAGCTTGGTGTGGATCATTCACTGTGCTTGCAGTCTCCTAGAGTCTGACAGCTGCTGCTTCAGTGGTGGTGGTGATGATGGACAGCAGTGGCACCCTTACAAACCTAGTCCTTAGAAAGATCTTACCTAAGCAGATGTCTTTCCTTTCTACATCAGCTTGACTGACAGGTGCTACTGGACCCTCCCCTCAATTGTTCCCAGACCAAAAAAAACCCAAATCTCCCTCTAAGGATGCCTTCAAGGGGAAGTCGTCAGCATCTATTCTGCTTCAGCTAATTCTGGATGAAGTGCTTACTTAATATCCTTCTGCAAGCCCAGTCAGGGGTGTGTCCTGTCCACAAAAGAACCCTTTTTAGCACAATTTATTGCCGTCCCTTTGACAGAAGAAGTATCCTTAGGAGGACAAATACAGTTTCTAGATACTGCTGTGGACTGCCAGTGGTAGGCAATATTCTAGCAGTGAAAGGAAACTCCATAATTAGGCTTAGATTTATTCTCTAGAATTCAATTTTGATGTTTAAAAACATAGTGTAAATGTAATTGCCAAGGAAACCTTTCAAATGTGAGTGTTCTGTATTGGGTAAAATGGTATTTGCATGAGTCCTTGTGTGGCTTGAAAAAATGCTTTTGTAGTTCAGTATAGGTTTCTTCTTCTGCAGTTCCTTCTGTCATTCATTACAGGCACAAAGTCCTGAAGTGTGCAAAACGCATTGTTGTTGAACAAATGTCAAGCATAGTACAGAAGACATGGAAACTTGATTGAAAGCCACCTGATGTTTGAATAAGATTGTGGAAAGCCCAGGAATGACCCTTAAAATGAAAGAATTGCACATGTTTTTTGTAACAGCACTGTCTAGCGAAAGCTGGCTGCCAAATGGCTTTGTTGAGGCTTAATTCTAAACAACTGACAGTGTAGCAAGTGTTGAGAAGTGCAGGAGTTATATATATTTTTATATGAAAGGAATAGATGAGTCTTTCATTTGTGTGTGGTTTTTCTGGAGGGAAGCATGTGAGTTCTGGAGGAAGGAATGTATTTGCTGTATGTGTGGGTTTTTTCAGATGTTTTGTTCAAGACTATATTAAGACAGTAGTAGTTGTAAGAATGAAGAGAATGAAAATCCATCAGCATTCTTTGCTCTTGAAGACTGTCTTGGAAATATTTATGATATTTTGGCTGGCAATGAAAGTTTAAAAGAATACACAATTTATTTTGGGGAAGTTACCTTGAATACAGACATGTTCTGTAGCAACCTTCTGCTATTGTGACACAGCAATATTGACTTTTTTTTTTAAATTTAGATAATTAAGGAATTGAGTACAGTAGAATTGGTTTCGCACAACATGATGCAAGTAACTTAGAGCTTAGAAATTCTCAAACATGTCTGTAAGAATAAAAAGTTATCAAAGCAGAAGGAGAACAAACCCAATTACATGGTGTTCCTAAAGTTTGATTTTTTTTTTAATCAGCACTTTCAGCTGTCAAATGAACAGATGCTTCTTTTGATTATATATAAAGTGGATAATGTATGATGTTCATGACAGATAAGTGAGAAGGAGCAACCACTGTTGAAGAGCTAACTTGCAGAGACAGTGGATAAACCTGTGAACTGGCAAAAAAAAGATAAAATTGAGTTGGATGATTAACTGAGTGAAAAGTCATGCTGTGTGTGATCAAATAAGAAAAATGTAAACCACTGCCGTTAAATGTATAATCATTACAGCTGTTTGTTAAGTGATTCAAAGGGAGATTCAAAAGTATGATTAAGATGAATTTAAATATTGAACATACTGACTGATGCTTGTGAAAGCCAGTGGCTGCCTTTCTCTTTGGAGAAGTGCTTCTGTGACACCATGTTATCGCTTCATTTTCTGTTATCTATCAGTATAAAGAAGTATTTCCTGAAGCGTTCATTTTGAAGATGTTAGGTCCTCACTGATCAGTGAGGCTTCGGTGGTCGGGTCATAGGCTGGTGAAAAAGAAGTATAGGCTGCACCATCTTAGTTGCTTCTTGTGTCCGTGGTCATAGATGGTGTCCTCAGTTTCCTCTTTTACTTTGCCATGTTTCTGATGTTCGTCCTTTCTCTCATGGTTGTTATAAAGTGCAAAATGGGAATGGAGCTGTTTTGCTCTCAGCTGTTCTGGGCCAGCTCCTTCCCTCTTTTTCTAACTTCAGCTTTCACTTTGGAAAGCGTAATACAGTGAGTGCTGAGGAAATGGCACTCTTGTTTTGAGGACCCCGCTGTGTAGGTACTTCCTAAATTGAATTTCATTCTTCAGATGAAAAACACGCTGCTAACATGTACATAGCCTACTTAAATTTAAGATTGGGTTTTAATACTATGCTGTCATCGTCATTTCAAGATGTGGGCTGTTCTTGCTTGAAGTTAGAACTAATTGTTGCTAAAGACTTGAGACATGTAATTTAAAAAAATGAAGGTGCTACAGATTAATTAAGTAATCTGCCTCTCTTAGTGTCACTAGGGATATGGTTTTCAGATAAGAATGCTCATGCAGTTCATATCGGCGTACTTGAATCCAGTTAGTGAGTTTCTTTGGAAGAAGCAGTAGGGGTGGTGAAACTGAAGTAAAGTACAAATGTTCTCAGTGTTGACTGTCGAAACGGCACAAGATTTCTACTGCAGCTATTTCTAGTAACCTTAAACTATTTTATTTTCCTGTCTAAACATTATTTGAACTTATCCAAGAAAAGTCTAAGTCTATGAAAAGGATTTTGTATTACTCAAAGAGCAAGATCTGAATCTACAGTAGAATGAACGGGGCCTGGATGACAAAGTTCTCATCCAGTTCCTTTATAGGATGAAGAGGAGAAAAGAAACTCTTCGTCCCTTTTACTGAGAATTTGTTCCTGTGCAAGGAAGAGACGTGAAAGGGGCGGTGAGCAGGAGCAGCAGATGAAGTTGACTAACATCTCTGATGTAGGTTTACCATCTGCAAATGTATCCAATGCTCTCTTACCTTGTGGGAAGGAAGACTGATGCGAAAGGCAAATTTCTGTCTTGAAGAAAGGGTGAAGAAGGAGATGGCTAGAATTGAGAAAGGAAGCCTTATTTATAGGGGGGAGATGCTACACTTCTCTTCAGGAAGAGGGAAGTAATGGGTTCAACAGAACACAACACAATATATTTACTGTAGGTTGACTTCATTTTAATTACTTTCAGTTATATTTCATTGGATTTGTGCTGTTACCAAATGGATAGATATATGCTTTTTAAACAGTGAAGTAAATTAAATGAGGCATTCTAATAATGTATATATTTGCAGGTGGAAATTAGAATAGTTTGACAGAATTGTTTTGTAAATGATTGCACTGTGATTTTCTTCCATAATTTTGAGCATTTTTGCTTCTTTGATGTTCTTTGTACTGCAAATTTGGTAGTGCTATGAGTAACTTAAATCAAATGTCTTAAACTGTGTCCTCTTTTTTTCATTCCAGCCCTGATGATATTGGTACCTGCTGGTATATCCTGCTGTCTGGTTCAGTCTTCATTAAAGAATCTATGTTTCTTCCAAGGAGCAGGTATGTCAGCTATGAATGCATGGCATTCTGTGTTTTAAACAGAAATCATGAGATGTAGAGAATTTTTAGAATTAAAAGGCAATGTTTTATGCTTAATGAAACACGGAAGTACACATGTAAGCACACTCTTCCTACCTTTACTAGCTGTGGTAGTTGTTTTACGCCCACAGCTAGAATTGAAAGCCTATCATTGTGGACAGTGTACAAGCACCCAAAATGTCATGCAAATGCTGTCAATTTAAAAATAAAACCACCAAAAACCTGACAAATGGAGTGAAGTACCAAGTAGTCTGTTCCTGTGAGTAATCAGACTTTAAATCATAAGATGCACTAGAGCTTATGATGCTTTCCTGAGGCTTTACTTACTGTGCCCAAGACTTCAGTGCATGTTTTAACATGTACTCAGATAATGTTACTGCCAGTTTTGCTACTTCTGTTTAAGGTTGTGCTTCATGTAAATGAATTTGCAATAAAAGGTGATATTTTACATGGAAAAAGATAAGTTTGAGTGTGAGATGCTTAAAATTTACATTGCTACAGTAAAAATGAAATTATTTTGAGCTATGGAAAAAAATTAAAATGACTGCAAGGATTTTGGGCTAAGGTGGCTGAGCTGGATCATTTTAGTGGCAGCAGAGCAGAATCACTTTAAAATGCTGCTTATATGCATATTGATTCAGGCTACTGTAAAAGACTCCTTTGAAGTAAATAGCATGTAATAAAATTTGTGAAAGGTGGAATGAAAGAATGACCCGTCTCTGTATGGTATGATGAGAATGAAAGCACTAGAAACTTCCTTTCAGTTTTAAATAGTGGGAAAGCAGTTGAAAGCTAGTGTTGGTTGGCATATGAACAATTAGATGTTCAAAGCTGCCTTTCAATGGGAGAGCAATTCTGGGCTTGGGACTTCCTTTAGATGATGGTGGCATGTTCTTGGTGTAAGCAAGTGTCTTGCATATGTAAGAGGACAGGCACTGCTGATAAAATGATATATTTGATGTGCCATCGAATAGTACTGTCTATGATAAAGGTGCAAAACTGTTAATTGTAAAATGTAGCACAACAACAGATTATAGGATCCCTGCTGCTGGCAGATGGAAGAAAATTGTCCCATATGTCATCCATGAACAGGTAATGCCAGAAAAAAAGCTGGCAGAAAGTGCTACCTTTAGATGCCAGGAGAAGGGATATATGATATCTGAATTAATGTAGGTTGGTTGTATATAGTCTGTGGCAAGAATCTTCTGTTCCTTTGAATTACAGCAATACTTGTGCTTCAGACATTTTTTGACACTTCATGAGAGGTGAGATTTAATAAGATAAACAATGAGCTTGTGATTCCTCCTGGAAGAATGAACAGAAAATTACAGGTCCTATGACTCTAAGCAGGGCATTTAAGGGCTGTTCACCTGGAAAAATTCAGAAATGACATCTCGGACAGTGTCTGAGATCTTGGTGAATTTCAAACATGGAATTTGGCACTGGAAAAAGTTTCATAGTTGCGGATGGAGTCAAGTAGCTGCCAAAGCTGGTGTCTTCTCTCTTGCATTTGCTTCCCAATTTGTTAATTAACAAAGATAACATAAGTCTGTGAAAGCAAAATTAAGAAACTTTAATTTCATGATATAAGATAGAAAGTATTTCTGGAGAGCAAAACCAGAGTCATTCTAGTGAGAGGCTTTGTGCTCAGAAGCTATAGTTATTAGGAGGATAGAGGAGGGCCATATTTAAACTGAGGACAAGGCTAATCAGGATTTTTACTTTGTAAATGAGTAAGCTGCAATATCTGGGCCTTGGACTCATCCGTGAATAAGAAACTTGGGAAAAGTGAGAGAGCACCCAGGTTAAATTCCTGATTTGGAATACTGGTGGGTAATAAGTGATTTTTTTTAAGTTTATTTTATTTTTTTTATCTCTTTTAAAGCAAAGGCTTGAGAAGAAAGCTAAGTTTTTCACCTTTACTTATGCTGCCAGTGAATTGCTCTCAAGGAAATAGTAAACTGCTCAGATATACAAGCTGGGTAGAAGAGATTGATTACCAGCAATACTAAAGTAAAATTTTACAGTGCTCTAGGCAAAACGGAGGGAGACAGAAGGCTGCTGTCCAAAAAGAACTGATAGGGCGGTATTTTGAAATCTAAAGTGTAGTGTCAAAAGTGGGCAAAAGGCAGTTACTAGATAACTGTTTGCTTAAACTGACTATTTATACATACAGGGAGTAATAATTTCAAGACTCTTTGAGCACTGCATAATTTGGAGTCTTGATGTCTTATTGACATTAAGCTGAATTTGCTACGCTTTAGCAAGTGGAGCATGTCCTGATGCATCATTGATGTCAGGTAATAGGAAGAGACCTAAACGTTGCCAGGTAGAGATCATCTAATTTTGATCTTGTTTGGCCAAAACATTGTCATTTCAGTAACTTACTGTAAAATCATATTTAGACTATTTCAGTGTTTTTTCCAAGTTTCATGCATTCTATCTTTGCCCATTCAGAAAGCCACTAGGAAATAATTTTGCAACATGTGAAGCTTGTGGGTAAGAGAACGGGATGGAGCTGAGAAGTCTGTGTAGGAGCAGAAAGCAAGAAGTATGTTCCTCTCCTCAAATCTGAGTGACGTAGAAAATTCTCGTTTCCCTAACTTTCTTTTCCCAGAGCTCAGAGTGATCAGTGCATACTATCCCCCAGTCCCCCCCAGTCTCACCATCCAAAAGCCTCATTTTTTTCTACCTGAAAATTATTCTCTCTTCTTTGACAGCTTAACCCAGCCTGCCCCATGCACCTGCAGTAAATCCCCTTGCACAGGTTCCCTGGGCTGCATCCAGCAGGACCTTGGGAGCGGCCGGTGCTGCTCAGGCTGCGGGCTCCCCCTTGCCCCTCCTGCTGGCTTTGTCGAGCTTGGCCTCACTGAATGATGGCTGGGCAGTAGCTGGCCAAATTTAGAATAAAATATATGTTTCCCCCTGAGAGTTTCAAGGACATTCGCTATTCTTTGTTGGATTTCACTCTTTTGAAATGTATGTCTGTACAAGCCAGGGTGAAAGGACATAGTTAGGGTAATTCGGCTGGCCCTAGTGAATAAATCTGCCTGCAGTCTTGAAGATGTTTTCTCAATCCTGTGCTGAATTCCATCCTACTCTTAACTTTGTGACTGTTGGCATTTGAGCCTGTAAGGAGTAGGATGGAGTGCTATCTTCAGTTTTGTAGCTGAAACTTGGAAGTGCCTTAGTGCATTTGACTGCATACGCTCAGCATATTATTGCATTTGGAGCCTTTATTAGCTATTTTAGTTGCATTAGTTTCAGATATAGCATCCTCAGGATGGTTGGTGGATAACACTGGAAATGCCATTTCGTTGTATATTTTGTCAGGTAAACTTTTTTTTTCCCTTCCAAATCATTGTTTCCATGTCTTTGATTCCTAGTGTTAGATACCATTTAAAATTCTTTGGGGAGAGGGAGCGATGACTAGGGTTAGCAGACAGATAATATATAGTTGGGAAGAAGAATTTCTTAATAATAAGAAAAAAATCAAGCAATCTAAAAGCATAAGAAATGACCACCCTCTGCTTTCCCACTCAAACCACTAACAAATAATAGTATAGCAGTCCAAAAATAAGCAGCTTTGTAATGTACTATTTATGGTCAAATAGCTGCTAGTTGAAGTAGTTTGAAATGAGTGACATAGCCGCCAGTTTTGCCAAAGTTATATAATTTACTGAGTGACTTGTAAAACTACTTGTAACTAGCTACTTGACAGGTCTTTAATTCAAAATGGAAAAAAAAAAAAAAAAAAAAATTGTTCAAGATGGAATACTGGAATACATGAAGCTCTAAATCAAGCAACTTGTTTTGGAAACTTTAACATCTAAACCATGTCTGTTTTGTGAAAATAGCATGAATATAATTTTATTTCCCTATTGTAATATAGTTTAGCTAGTATTTGTTCAAATGCCAAGCCATCAGCTAGCAAATAGTGTTCATAAGATAAGGCTGGATTTTATTCAGTTACCGTATTATTTTGGGAAAATTTACAATTCAGAGTTTTAAAGAATTTTGACCTGAACAATTAAAGCTGCCATATATTTGGTGACATAAAGTAAAGCTTAATCTTGTTCTCCTATTTAATTTCTGTAAATTGCAACAGTGAAATTTATTCTGACAGTTTAATGAGAGGAAGTTTTTTTCCCCCCTCATATTTTACTATTACCAGTTTTCATACTTAGTCCTTTTCTTTAACATATCAGGTGAAACTAAACATTCCTTAATTCCCCGCTATCACCATGACCACCGAACTAGCACAAATTAGCACTTGATCCCCTCACCATTTCCCCTAAGCATCTGTACCCTGAAGCAGTCCACATGGTAGAATGAGGTTTATGTATGAAGTCCAGAAAATAAATGAGCAGAAAATACAATTCCCTGAAGGTTGTCCTGGCTGGCTGGTGTTTTCACGTGGTCACTGACAGCAGTAATGTGGCAGTCCCTCAAGACATCTTTTGGAATGGCCTCCACCATCCCTAGGTCTGCTCCGTGCTCTCATCCCATTTGCTCAGCTGCTCGGACTTCCCGTGTGGTTTTGTTCCAGGACTTTGCTTCTAGTGTAAATTTTACTGTGGTCTTTCATCTTTCTTGGCTTGGAGCTGCACTACAAAAACGTCTCCTAGATCTCCCACAGCTAACCTCGTGCTTGCCCGTGGCCGCCATGACTAGAGGATGCAACTAACTCTTAGCAGCAACAAAATACAGAACTGCTGGGCAGTTTTCCTCAGACCGGTAGGCTCTGGTGCTTGGATTTTTCTGCTTTTCTCCTAGAATTCTTCTGAGACTGTCTGGGTGGTTTGTGCTGTGCTGCTCAGGCACGCTGCAATGCCGACTTGCCATGTGCAAACCTGGCTTTGCTCTTGTCTTTAACCGCTCACTCATCTACACTCTTTCCTTGCTGTAGTCTCTTCTTTTCCTTCCTTTCTGCCACACCCAACCGGTTCTCCCCTCACCACTTCATATGGCGATCGAGAGCTGCTCTCCCTGTGGCAAGTTCACAAATTTTACGTACGAGAGCAATTATTTAAGCTTTTTCCTGTAATTAAAAGATTAAGTTCTGAAGTTGAGAGAACATCTGTTTTTTCTTTCTTCAAAATTAAAAGGGTCATATCTCTTTAAGTATTGATGATTTAGCCCTCTGGTCTTTCCTATACTAAAACAACTTAAAAAATGGAATAGAATATCAAATTCTACTGGAGAGCCATTGAAGAAATTACGGACTTGTTTTGAATGTGTTTAAAGCAATAACAAAACTCAATTTGTGCAGAAATTATTTGTCCTTGTCCAAGTCTGTCCTGATTAACCTAAGAAAGTAACCACTCTCAGAAGAAAATTTGTTAGGGTTTTTGGAAGGTTTTTTTATTTTGACAGGTAGAGTGTGTGAGTATAATCGTGCTGGAGCAGAGCTCTTGGCTGTGTACATGCATTTTTACTGCTTTATGTATCTGAAACATACTTCCTTATTTTTGTGATGCCTGGGACATGCTGTTTGGTGTGGTTTGCATATATCTTACTGATGATACATTTGTATTTTGAATACAGAACTGTGTTTGATCGATCTTTTCAGTGGATAAAATTATATTGATAGCTTTAATCACAACAATAAAATCCTTCTCTCAATATATGACCCGAATATATTTGCAACTTAGTGTTTATTAATAATAGCTTTTGCTGGCTGAAACTTATGAGATAACAGAACAAAACTGGTATTTTAATGGAAAGAGAGTGACCGATATACACAAATATTTAAACTAAGATAAATTTTCAATTTGACTAAAAAGGGATTTTCTTGCCCTGAGCAGGAAACTGAGAATTTTAGAACAACAGATTTGAAGGAGACTCAGGGTTTGGGAGCTGCTGGCATAGTTGTTTAAGCTGCAGAGGGAGTTGATCAAGAGCTGTGCTGAGCTTATTGAGCTTTTCTCTGTTTCTGAGTTTTGCTTATGGCTTTTCTCTGTTTGAGTTTTGCTTATGACTAAGGATTTACAGCATCATGATGGAAACACGAAGACCATACATTGGATCTTTGTAAAGAAAAATAACTCCCCAGGTTATGGTTTCAAGTCTATTTAAGAAATTACTTGAAAATGTGTGCTTTGGATTTAGTTTGCCCTCAGAACTCTTGCTCTTTAATATAAAACTTTATTTTTTTTGCTGCTAGTTGCTGCTGCTGGATTTTCCCATGACCTGTTTGACTCTTTGTTATTTCTGTATCCAGCTAGTGCTGTTCTGAAGCTGTGCTCATGACTGACTCTAAAGACCTAGTGGGAAGGTATAGAGTATGGTATTGTGGGCTGACCCCCAGTGCCGTCTTGCCTTCTGTCTGGTTTGAAAACCTTGGGTCAGCATTTCAGTCCATCAGCTGAAACTGAGGCATGGAGGAGAGTATCTTATGGCTTAATCTAGGAAAGACTGAGGTCATAAGCTGAAGAAGTTGGAAGAAGTAGTGGAGATGTCAGTCTGTTCATGACTGATTGTAAGTCTACCATGAATTATTCACAATGGATGTCAAATAGACATCGAGAAAGTAATGCTAATTGCTTTGTACCATCTCCATCTACCTAAAAGACTGTGTATGTCCTTTTGCATGGAGATGGTTACTGTTACCTGCAATCATAAAATTAGACTATGACAGTGCATGTGACTGTAATTACTTTTTGAGACTCAAACTCCTTGAGAAAATAAAAGCTTGCCTACAAGAGGGAACATCTTATTGGGAGTGCCTGGTCTGGCCATCTACCTTGAAGCTGGTACCAGGGCCAGTGCTATCAGTGAAGCCTGGAGCTCGCTGATGGGTGGCATTGCCTCCTTCCTCATGAGGTGCTGGAGCTGCCGTGGGTTTGTCCCTGAGCTCAGCTCCCTGAGGGCCGGCTGTAGCAGGGAGGGCACGCAGGGAGGGTTTCAAGCTCTCTGAATCTGGCTTCCTCACTTAGACACAGTCACAGTCAGCTCCAGGTGTAGCTGAGTTAGCTGAGCCATAAATTAACGGGACCTTGTCTTGTCATGTCACCTGCTGTTACAGCAAAGTTTGTGATGCAGAGTACATGCTACTTGAACCAGTAATGTCATCTGAAACTGTCCTGACTGTTTGCAGAAATTGGTGTACACTTTTTTAAATATGGATACTTAAAATGTTTTTTTACAGCTAAATGAGTTTGGTGTTATGTACATTTTGCTTTATTCCACCCATCTCCTGTTCTGCTGAATAATTTAAGAGTTCATTGAGGTTTGAAATTGGTCATCTTCCAAGTGCGCTGCCAGTATCTGAGGTGTTGGGAAATAGTAGAGGACACAGTTCCTAAATGATGAGATTGGGTGGTGTCTGGCGTTGTTCCTGTCAAAACAATTATTTCAACGCTACTGGAATTTTGTTCTTGCTCAGCTGATAAAATGTTAAGGGACTTAATCTATTACGCTGGCATCTTTTGAAAATAAAAATAGAAATCTACCGTAGTGGGGCTACCAGGCTTTCTTCCAAGTTTGTAATGAGGAGATGAGAAGGTAACAAAGAAGCAGAAAGTGTCAAATGACCTGAATAACTTTTAGGTGAGCCTGAATATTTCTGATTCCTCTTATGGCGGGGGAGGTTTTAAGGGAAGGAAATGCTCTATCCTAGGAGAGAAGGCAAAAAGCCCTCACAAGCTGACAAATGCAAGCCTTGTACTAGTTTCTAGGTTTAAATCCTAGAGCTACAGACTTCTGTCTCTTCCCGTACGAAAGACCCGAGGATGGACTTGAGAGAGTCTGGATCACCTGCTGATGTTCAGGTGCATTGGTGGAGTGTTCAGAACAACTTCATGCACTTCCTATAGGAGAGACACCATTAGTTGATGGTGTAGAGCTTGTGGATACAAAAGTCCTTGTTCTGGTCCAGATTTTCATTGTTTCACACATGGTAATTGTAAGCTAAGTCAAGATGGCATTTCCTGCCACTGCTGCTGTATCAAAAAAAAAAAGAAAAAAAAAAAAGAAAAAAAAAAAAAGAGGTAGGCTTTTTTATGTTGTACTTTATTACTAAAAAGTTAAATGTGTCTATTTTAAAGTCAAAATTATGCTTAGGAATTTGTAATATGGAGCATAGAGACAAAGTATATAACAGTATAAATCTAAACCACTGTTTTTATAACAAGTCCCACCTGTGAACCAATTTAGGTTGTTTTTGCACTTGCTATATAAAATAAGTATAATCAAAATTTTTCTGTGTGATAAGAGTATGGGATAGAGCCAATTCTAAGGAAAACCAAAATCTGAGGTAACATGGAGAGTAGAATTTTTCTGTGTAAGCATGAATGTAACCGAAAAGGACCTTAAGGGAAAATTAAATTTAAGCAAGCAGAGGGATTTAACAGACTAGATTCATAGGGGGTAATCTTTTAGCAGAAAGAAAGCAGAGGAAAGGAAAGAATACTTGAAGATAGCTGATAGAGGAAATATAATCTTTGACATCTATGAATGATACCAACTCTCACATCCTTTTTTTTTTAAATGTTAGAAATTATGGCTATTTAGTGTTTGAAAAATGTGCTGAAATTGTGACCTTTTTGGTTTTGCTGGGAATGTTTTAGAATGCTCTCTAGGATGGATGGGAAAAACATTCATTCCACTGAAAACTTGTTCTTCCTGAAGATGTTGACGTATTCTCATTGTTGAAAAATTTTGGTGCTTCTAAGTTGATATGTGGTTTCTAAAATGTGCTGCAACGCAAGCTGGCCTTGAAACAGTATGTTTTTTATTGCTGACTCTTCTCTTCAGCTTACTTTGTGTCTCATTGGTTAGAGAGACCTTTCTAATCCTGGCATTAGGGTTTCTAATGGAGCATGTCACAATTTGAAGTAATCGAGAACAACATCTAATCAGTCTTGGAAACATTGTTCATCTTTGCTTTTGCTTTTACTGTTCTTCCGTGCATTATAATTATGTGATATTAATTTAATTTCAATAGTTCTCACTTATACTGGTATCTTCTTTGTAAAATTTTAGGCTTCATTTTAATATTAAAAAGTTATCTGAAATGATAATAAATTACTTGCATACAAATGGGGACGTGGAAAAAATTGAGAGCTCTTTCTGAGAATTTTCCCCTCTTTCTGAGGGGAAAATTATCTATGTAATAAAGTACGTAGTTATTTCAAAGTTAAATGTGAGGCCTGTTGTACCTGGATATTCACTACTGCTTACATTGCTAATTAAAGGTATCTATCAGAAAAAAACTTTCACAATTGATATTGCAGTTGATGAGATGACCTGTTCTGCAATCTGTTCCTTCTGATTTAAGGTTCCTTCTGATTCAATACTTCAGTATTTAAGGTTTTGAGTTTTAGTACAAACCTGCAAAACATCAAAAAAACCTCAGTTACTTGAGAAAACTGCATTACGAGATTCCTGCTGTGGGAAAAAGGAAGACCATGTTTGTTTTACATGCTCTGAGGGTCTTTGGGTAAGTTTTATAAGTATAATGAACTGAGAATTTAACTGGTCATTGCTTAACCCAAAGTCACAACAACATGAACTATGTACAAAAATAGCATAAAGAATACCAAAAAGGGAGAAGTATACCCACGTGGAGAGAGGGGACGGAGTGCGCTGCAGAGCAAGAAGGTGAGGGTGCTGGTCTAGGTATGATACACTGGGGAAAAGACTGTTTTCAGCAGGGTAGTGAAGTTTTCACAGCATAGGGAGCAACATTAACTAGACAGAGAGGTCTATTTTAAATCCTGGAATTGGAGATGATTTATTACTGCTGAACAATTATATGTAAAAGAACAATATACAGAGTGGAAGATCATGCTCATCAAAATTTGTGTACTCTACAGAAAAGTCAAGAGGTACGTTAGAGTCCATCCTGTGCTTACAAGTGTAAGGCTTACAAGTATAAGACTTACAAGTCTTTTTTGGTTTGTTTTTGGTTTTGGGGTTTTGTTTTTTTTGTTGTGTTTTTTGGTTTTGTTTGTTTGTTTGTTGTTTGTTTTGTTTTGTTTTTTAATAAAATGTCCAAGAAAACTTTAAATTTTCAAATGTTTCTGGAAAATAAATCCAGGGACACTAGACATAGTATAATGTGCAAGTGAGAGGTAATTTATTTTCAAATTATAATCTAAATAGCTAAAACAAAATGGTCACTATTATTTCACTGTTTTAGTTTATTTATTCATTTACAGTTATAAGGCACTTATTACAGAGATATCTTGAATACGTCTGCATTGTATTAATAAGATTTATGGAAACTAGTTATTGAGGTTATGTCTTTAGCCCTCCATGAGGGCTAAATGAATGAATTGGTTGTATTGAATGAGTTAAGCATGTAAGTGGGGGTGGAAAATGTCAATGTGTATGGTTATTAATTGGGTTTTTTTGTTTGTTTTGGTTTGGTTTGGGTTGGGTTTTTTTTTAGTTTTTTAAAAAGATGAAAATTTCTAATACCTTAATTATTAAGTCTATGGGGGACTTAAAAAAGCTTACTATGTATTTTTCAAGATTAAAAAAAAATGGTCTTCATTTAAGATCTAGCATCTAAAGGCTTTGTGAGGTTGGAAAAATAGTCCTCTGTTTTAATGAACTTTATGAATGTTAATAAGCCAAACTGTGTTCAGACAAGGTCTTGCCTCTTAAGTGATGTTTTCCCACTACTTCTCATTCTTTGAAAAATTGTGTACATCTTGTGATGTCACAGTAATGTCCATGGCAACACAGACGTCATTAAGATGAAGCATAAGGAAAGCTGTCTTTATTCAAACCATTTTTTTTTTAAAGGAATAATAAAAAAAGTAGGTTAGAAAAAAAACTTTGATCTTTCAATGTTTTCCAAGATAAAATAATATGAGAACTTCTAATTTAAAAATAAAGTGAAGATGATTTTTTCCAAAGAAAGATTTTTCTTCTGCCGGCTGTTTTGATGAGGTACCTGCCTTCTGGCTTTCTGTACTAGAGGCACTGAAAAGTTGAATTGCTGCAACAAGCTAAATTTTGTTGTTGCCACCACTACTTCGTTCCAGTTTTGTTTATCTATATATTTGTATATATATCTTATAAATACAGATCTTGAATTTCACAGGAAAATTTCATAAACACATTTCTCTTGTTTAGTGTATATGAAAGGGTCATAAAGTGGTATTCTAGTTTGAAAAGTATTCAGGATCACCTGCTGCTCTAAAGGCCCTTATTTGTATCTACCCTTATTTGCAGTAAATTTACAAAACAACTAGTTATTCTTTGCAACACTTTTTCAGCTTGGGTTTTTAACTGTTTTTCAGCTTGCCTTTAGTTTTAAGGTAACATCATAAAAAGCTAAAGTGAAAATCAACGAATTTGAAACTTTACTCAATTTTTTTTTTTAACATAAACTAGTCAAACTCGCTACCATACTCAGTCTTGTAACTAGGTAAAATTTTAAAATTAGCTACACTTTTCAAAACAGTAGTCTGTACTAAAACAAAAACCATGTGATGATCATAAGGCGTATGTTTCAGGGGTTGACGGAAGGGACTTTCTCTGGAAGCAAACCTTCAGAAGCTAGCTAATTTCAAATTATTCACTGGGTTTTCTGGAACTTTTTTTGAAGTGCTTTTAGTAGTCAGCTATAAATTACCAGATTAATGCAACCTCTGATCTGGGTTGTATTTGCATAGGAAATAAAAAAATCCCTATGAGTATTACGTAGGTAAAGTACTATCGGCTGTCATCTGTAAGGGTGCTCACTAAACGTCTTAAAATACTGAAGTAGTTTACTAAAACTTTCAGCTGGAGTTCAAATTAACTTTCACACATTTTTAGCAGGAATTATTTAAAATATTAATATACTATAAATGTGCTTATCCTATAATTTTAGTGTCCTTCACATAGACTAGTGAGTCGTCAGGTGTTCTCTTGCTGGGTTCTTCCCTGCTTTACACCCTCCTGCTGCAGCACTGGGGTTATTGCCCGTGACACCGTGATGCCTCTTCCCCCACAGGCAGCAGGTAGTTTGGGTCCCAGATAGAGCAAAGGAGCTGCAGTGATGTTTGAGGCTTTTTCCGCTCGTGAAACACCCCCCCAAAGTATTATTAAGTGGCATGTACTTAGCCGTGATGTTGCGAGTCCTTTCCCTGACACATGAGCTGTTGTATCAGAGACTGTAAATATCTAAGCTATCATATGGCACTGGATAAGTCTAATCATCCTTATCCATGGTATGTAGTGAGCTCATGTCTCCAGGATTTGCAAACGGTGACAGGTCTGCAAATGCCTCTTCAACTCATATTCCAGTTGCTAGCATCTCAGTTTTCCTTTCAACTGAAAAGCATTTCTGTAAAGCAGTTATTTCTCTTGGTGAAAAAAGTGCTATAGATATAGTAACATTGTGAGAACTAAAGAAGTTAAAAGAAAAAACAAGGTGAATCTATTGATTATTTTGATATGTATGACTGCCACGTTTCAATTAAAAATAATGTTTAACACAAGTCAAAGAGCAGCTTAGGGATTCACTCGCATACTTGCTTACTTTTTCTAAAAGACAGGCACTAATTTGAATGAGAATCAGAAAAGTCAGCCTGTATTACACAGAAGAGCAAATTATATGGTAAGGATGTTCTGTCTTTCAGTTGACAAACCCTTGCTTTCATAGTTTCCAGTGTGCAGCTTTAAGCGTGGGGAAACCCACTGCTGCTTTCCCTCCTTGCATCATCCCCAGCGGATGTTGCTGGGGATGTTCACGTTAGAGCTGCTCTGCATGCATGAAGGGCTCTGTCTTTTTTTCTGAGGGGTCAGAAAACGGCCATGCCAAATTTAGTTTTCGTCAGAACACTTAAACCTTCCCTTAGGAATGGCTTGCGCATGTATACATGCTTCTCAATTGTAACTTACTTTTTTTTTTTTTCATCCCTGGCAAGGGTGAGTTGAGTGGAGGAACGGTCTGGGTTTCACAGCACATTCATAAGAAACCTAGCTTGGTTAGAATAAGCCATTAACAGGGGCTGATGTTTTAATTCTAATCTGGACATACCAAAATGAAATGTGGTGTTTTTTAATAAAAAAAGATACAGGAGGAGGAACTTGACTGAATCCCTTACTATCTCCCTAAGCGGCAGATAGAAAATAGTCCCCATTTTTTCCATCTAGACTTCAAAATAACTACTGCTCTACAATATTTCATTCAGGAATTCAGTGTGACTGGTTTGCTTTAGAACTAAATCTAACACGTTTTGGCATTCATGCAAGTTAAACGTTGGTTATTACATCAAGATTCGACTTTGGGATTTGTCAGAGACCAGACATTCTGCTCATACTTGCTTCTGTATCATCAGAGAATAATTGATGCAGTGATGGAAAGCAGCTGCTGCTCATGGCTGAGGTCATGACGCTGGTATGAGGAAGCTGTGCTGTGCAACATGTGCAGGGGGGACGTGCAGCAAATGCTCCGTCCAAAGGAACGGTGGCTCCTCTGTGCTCTGAGTTTCAGAAGTGAAGGGTAGAGGGAAGATGGGAAATGCAGTAGAGAGCATTTGAATATAAATAGCGGCGGTAGTAATAGCATTTGCAGGGTGGGTGCTACCCAAAAGTAAATGGAGACTCTTTTCATTACATAACTTCAAATTCTAAATATGCTTAACACAATACCTCTGTACTTAATTTTGGTAGTTTTCTGTGATTCTCCTAAATGTAGATGTCAACCGGAGCAATGTAATTTTCACAGAAAGAGTTTGGAGGTATTGGGTTTATGAATGTAAAAGCTTGGGAAACTGAAGTCAACTCAACTCAAGCCTTGTCCTTACAGATTTGTTCAGGTACAGTCTAGAGGAGAAAAGGATTAATTTCAGGGATGGAGGGGGAGGGAAAACATTTACTTTAATCTCCACGTATATTTAGATGTCCTGTATTGGCAAATATTGCACAGCAGTGATCTTAAGCCATAGGCTTTTTTGAACATCCTATTTGAAAACTTCAGAAGAAGGGTTTTGAATATCTGATTGCTAGAGTTTTGACATAAATCATTTCAATAATCATGCATTACATTCCTAGTTTTAGTATCTGGGAGAACTTTTTTTTTAAAAAAACAAAATTTATATGGAATTTATTTGCTTGCATAAGTGTACCATAGAAAATTCTAAGAACTTGAGAAACAAGATGATGTGTTACTTGTATTTTTCCTTGCTCTAGAACATGTCTAAATGGAGTGTGCTTTTTGACTTAAAGGAAATGTCTGTTAAATAGAATTTATTCTAAATCAGCAGTGTTATTCCAAATACTGCATTTGCCAATACATAAAACTATAACAATATTTCGCACTTTAAAATGTGCTGAAGAATGTGTACAATATAGATGACCATACTTTGTGGAGCTTTCTCTGTGAGACTTAGATGTAGTTTCACTAAGACTTGTGATTCATATGTGAGTTAATTATTACTTTAAGCTAATGCAAGGTGGTGAATATCAAAAGAAATAAAGGTTAAGATTACATGATAGGAGGAAAAACTAAAGTTTTGTATGTCCTTTTTGAAAAATAGTTGTCATTACTGAAATTGGGTTTTCTGTAAGTGATCTTTGATCTTTAAGAGGAAGGAAGAAAAGGGCTTCTCACTGAAAAACCTTTTCTTGGTGTTCGTCGTCAGTGGAGTTTTCTTCAGATTCTGCATCGCTTTTGATGAATGCATTTACATTCCAGTGCTGAGAAATAACTTTCCATTTGGGAGCTGGGCTGATGTGAAAACAGGAATGTGGAGGCCCCTGGGTGAGGGGAGAGGGCTGAATGCTGAGAGGGAAATGTTCCCTCTTCAGTAGCTGCCGCCTTTCCTGCGAGCTTTGAAAAGAGCATCTGTGTGAGTGTGCGAGTGTGTCTGGGGACCTGGGGAAATGGATGGGTCACGTCTGGAGAAAACGGCTCTGTCCTCCAGTGTCATGATAATGGTGGAAAGGATAGAATGAGTCACCCGCAATACCTGGAAGTTTTGGGCTGTCTCTATGCGTAAGTGCTTAGAAAAAGTAATGTGTTGCTTGTGTATGTGTTTCAGTGAATTGAGGTGCTTTGTTGTTTTGGTTTTTTAGTAAATCTAATAAATTTGAAGGGGAAGAAATGCAGACAGTGGTCTTAAATTATTCTCATGCTGCTGTTTGTTAGCCACTGCACTAATTACAGTTTTACAGTTATAAAGGTTTTTTTAATGAAAACTGAAAGTATAAACTTGGGAAACATGGAAACCCTTAGCTTTCACTTAAAACTTGTCTTCTATTAACCCGCGTGTTGTAAACTGTAATACATGTGTTCTTTAGCCAACTGTGTATGTTTTGAGTATAACGAGTTATAAGATGAGATTTGTTGGAGAAGGGAACTGTCATCTGCGGTCAGTATAAACTCAATTTTAGAATGCACTAGAATGGAAATGAAGTTGTAAATGACATACATGGATTAAAATACTTGCTTTTAATACACATAGTGACCAAAAGTGGTTTTTTAAGTACTAATGAATTTATTTGGAAATAATGCTTTTGAATAGTCAAGCAGGAAATTAGACTTTTTGTCAATTGCTAAGGGAATAGTATAGTTAGAGAGCAGTTGCTTGGGGAGAATATTTAACCTTGTAAGACTTGTGGGTTTTTTTTTTTTTTATGATCCACATATGAAATTGCTACTGTGAAGTGGATTCCTGCAAATAAAATTGTTTTGTGTATCTTTAAGGTTTTTTAAAAGTAGATTTGTATTCACATCATGCATTCAGTAGCTTTATGGGGAATAAAAGTAACTGTGATAGAAAAGGACTCCAGAAGTGAAATTGCCTCTAGGACAGGTACTAAGGAGAGTGTGAAGCTTAATACTCAGGGAACCTCAAGTCAGAGCTTATGTGGTAGCAGGAAAGAAAGTGTTGGAAAAACTGCTGCAAAACAAGGTTCTTCGGGGAATTTAGGTAAGGCAGCAATATCCTAACCGGGCAGCCTTCTGCTATCTAAATTACTGTTATAACTCTTACATCCCATATGGACAACCACCATTGCAAAGATAACTTTAAACTGCCTGAGCTTCCTTTGGTGAAATTCTCTCATGCACATCACCAATTTAGAGAAAATAGTTGCAAAGCTGGGATTGTCAGGTGCATCACTGACTTAATAGTTGGTATTTTTAGGACTTGAAATTAATAAGGTTTAGGTAGGAGAGAAGATTTTATCTTTATGTAATAAGACAATTTTGATTGAAATTATTAAGGAATAATATGATACAACCAAATGTGAAGTGTATATTATGTAAAATTATCTACTGTGTTTTAAACACAAAAATGTGGTTTAACCTTAAGCTCCCCAGTGAGATCATATATCTGCAGGCTTATTTCACACTACAGTAAGGGAAGGAATAAATTGGTCAAATCCCTGGTCCATTAAAATAAATGGCAAATAAAAGCTTTCTACATTTAATTTTAGCTAGCCAGTGCTCACGTAGGCTGCATAGTGTGTGATAAATCTGTGTAGTCAAACTCACTTTCTATTGTAAGTCTGGTCTAACATCAAAATTTTGAAAGAACAGTGTCTAGCAGAAGTTACTAGAGCTGGTACTATGAAGATAATCTGTCAACCCTTCCACTGAAACTTTGTTTGCTGTTACTGTTTCTTTGATACCTAGGATCCCTCAAGGCAGCTTGCGTGCCAGCATGTGGTCGCTTGCATGAAGCTCTTCTCCTGGTATTTTATAAAAGGCTTTAGAGCTTGGGCTTTTTTATCAGCTCAGTAAACAGACTGTATTATATGTTGGGTATTTGCTTCTTTTTACTGCTTACTAATATTTTAAGTAACTTATTTTCAATTAAATCAAACCTGTTTGGTGGCTTCCTCTGCCGACTGGCTGGTTACTGCAGCTAGGGGTGGAGAAGAGTGTCGCTGAAGTCCTTTTTCGTTGGTCTTTGCTTTGTGCTCTTGTGCGAAGCTCTGAGAAATTAATTCTGATAAGACTGACTGACTTTGATATCAGTCTTCTGAACTGAAACAGTGGGATTGGCAGTGCCCTAAGATCCCAGTTGTTTCTCAAAGTTGCATGTCAACAGATATTTGTGTGACCATGTGTAGGTATCAAAGTGCGGTTCTGCAACAGATAGTGTGCAATACCGTGATGGATATTCTACCACAGTCAGAGTCGGACACTTCTGAAGTGTCCAGATGTAGTGGACAGTGACAAGAGAGGTCCCTAATTTTCACTGATTATGTGAATTCCTCACTGATGATCAATTTTCAGCAGCAGGTTGGGAGTCAGTAGGTCTACCTGGCGTGGCATATCTGAGAAGAAAACTGCAACACTTGAAAGGTCATTTAACTTTCTTCTGCCTTGATTTACTTGTCTTCTTGCCTACAATACTTCACAAAGATTACAGAGTTTGTTTGCAGCCTGAAGTGCCTTTTGATCTTTGGTCAAAGATAATATATACGTGTGATGCACTGTCTGCTCTGATAAATTTCGTGCTGTCATAGGAATCTGAACAGTACAACAACGACATGGTTATTTCCTGCGAGAACCGGTGTGTTACTGGGAACAGAAATTAAGAATTTTCTTTAGAGTAATTCAATGCATGCCTTCTGTCTTAGTATGTTGACTACCTGTTCCCTTGTGCTGAAGGGTAAAATCCAAACAAGTTATTCAAGAACAGAAAAGCACATCCAAAACACAGCTTTTTCTTTTAACTGTGTTTGCTAAAACTTGAAACTTTTGGATGTCAGCAGTGATTAGCAGCGGACAGAAGTTTAAAGTTGATACTTACAGACAGCAATAGAGGAAGAAGAAATGGTGGAGTGGAAAAGTGTATATGCATTTTCTGTTGAAATTAGTGTTTGCTGTAGGCTAGAAAATGGGCTGGCAAAAAATACAGCAATAGTGTATTCTAGACCAAAGCCAATGGTTACAAAGAGGGGAACAAGGATCTGCAAGAGGAAAGGGAATATTTCTGTGTTTGTTTTCAATTAGCATATCAAATAAGTTGACTTCCTAATCACCATTTTTGCATTGTTGTTTTTTAATCAATGAGCTGATTGACTTTCTCCTTTCTCTCCCCCTCGTTTCCTTTTTTTAAGGAAAAACTTGTGTGTATGGATCAGGTTAATGACCAAGAAAATAAGTTTGTCACTTTTGCAACAATCTAATGAATCAAGATAATGACTTCATTTTCTGGTATCTTTAAGATAGTTGAAATTGTATAAAATTCAAGATGGCATTGTAGAGTAAAGCACCCTGTGTTTTGTTGCTGGAGTATAGGAGTAAGTATGTGTTTGGCTCTAGGAAAATACACATTTTGTCGAGAGACTTCTTTATTGAATGTTTCTTTTCAAGAGGCTTAGTATTCTGGAAAATTTTTTCTATTGTGGAAGTCCCATGTACCATTAAATGCGATTATTATTTTGATGAATAAGCACAGCTGGCATTTCTTTTCAATATATGACTGCTTTCTTTTTGAGCTATAAAAGTGCTGTTGTCAAGAGATTAGCCTTTGGAGTAGCGAGTTAAATGGTTCATTTCTACTAATCGCCAGGCAGGACAGGAGAATAGATATAAACTGTCTAGATACACTGTTCCGAATGGTATATGAACTTCTTCAGTTTGCTTGTTATGAAATAAAACTTAAAGTTACTTTTCACAAACATCGTAGTTTAAGCGTGTCACCGTGACTGTGCATTACAGGATTGGTTAAAATTCAGATTTTGCAATTTTATTGAGTCTGCAATTTTTTTTTTTTCATAAACTGATTCAATAGCTGTTGCTCTGTGAGCTTCAGATAGGAAGGTTTCCCATGCCTGTTGCACAGTGCCGGGTTGAAAAAAGGGAAAGGCTGCATAGTTACCTTGGCTCTTGGCAAATTTTAGGGCAGGTTTGTTACAGCAGGCTACAGGAGGCGTCCTGAAGTTCTAGCCATTTTGTCATGTGTCCTGCCTTCCTCTTTGCGACGGGAAAGCTTTAGACAAACTTTAGCTGGTTGTCTTTTCTTCCACTCTGATGGCATATGGTTAAGGATCTAACTGTAAAGGTCTTGTATTTCACTGAATTATGTACTGGTTCTCTGCACTCCACCTTTACAGCTGCATTTCGAGGATTCTTTGCAATTAAGCCTGCAGAGACGCACATTCATTAATACAGGCAGAGCACTTCAGAAACTATTTTATCCTACAGGAAGCAAAATAGTATCATGCTTAATTATTGCACTAAGGTGGGAAGGTGTCATGAAAGGCAGAACAACCTTTTGTCCTCATCTATTCAATTTGGGAATACTCTCACATTCTGCATCTTTATTTTATGAATTTATTTTAAGTAAAAAAGAGCTAATTGAAGTTGATCAGCCTTTCCATTCTTTGCTTGGTATGCTAGTTAGCTTTCTTCACAGAAATGCGGATAGCTTATGTAACTTAATACTGTAATGTCAGAAGATACTAGATCAAACTCTGTAATGTAGTTCAGAATCAACCATGCATCTTCAGTAGACAGCAGTTGATTGACACTTGTTTTAGTGTTAATAGAATTATTTAGCAAATACTCTTAGAAAACTATGTAAATAGAAAATGCGCAGGTGTCCTTGGGTATCAGTTACTTGTTGAAGGACATATGCATGAAACTTGTATTATGCAGAGGTATGTACATTTTTTTTTTTCCTATGCTTTACAATATCTGGAGAAGATGTAAATATGCTTATGGATTGTGTTACAGCTCTTATTTTTGTTCTGATTGAAGTATTTTTGTTCTTCAGTTTTGGCAAGCGTTCTGCAGGAAGCTTCAGGCGTGGCTGTGAATGCATTGTTTTAGAGCCATCTGAAATGATTGTGGTAAGAATATTTTCATTCAGTTGCTTTCAAAATTTACAAACCAGCTTTGGTAACACTTCAGCTTCCAATAAAACTCGAAGAGTTTTCTGTTTTGCACATGATCTTTTTATAAATCTAAGATGTCATGCATAACTTTCTTGTCATTCTTTGAACACCTACTTGCATTGCTTGAGTGATAAAGGCATCTTTTATGTTGTTGCTACATTTACTTTTGCAGATTTCTTGTAAAAGTAAAGTTTTGCTGTGCTAGCAAGATAGTGGAACAGTTTGTGGTTGTTTTTGGTTTTGTTTTTTATTTTTTTTAAAGCTGCTTTCTTATTATAGGTAAGCACAGATGCTTTAAAGTATTAATCTCAGGTTAGCTTAAGTAATTAATATTTGATTGAATTAAATTTATTCTCAGCTGTCAGACTTTAAGAAGCAGTTTCTAATGACTTTTCTGGGTGAAGGTTTTTTGTTAGCAGTATCTGCTGTGGTCCAGTGGCAGAACAGCATCATCTCTGAGGGTTTACAGGCTCGAAAGTTTTTAGTTGCCACCTCAGGGTGCATCATCTGAACAAATGCACAATCAACAACCTAACTGTTTTTTTTTCTTTTCTGTGTCACTGATTTAGCGATCAGTTCATAATACAGGCATGACAATTATCTAAGTCATATACAGATGATAGTTCAAATATAGGCCGTGACACTAAGCGCTTTCTTTCCTAAACAGTGACAGTTTCTGTAACACTTGCAGAAGCTCAGGAAACTGGTATAGCTTTAGGCTTGTAGAAGAGATTAGGTTACTTGTTTAAAGTTGATTGGTAAAAAAAGTAGCTTTTTAACTTACCTTCATGCAAATGCAGGTATGCTTTTGTGGGTTTTAAGCTCTTTGTGATTTCACTGTAAACAGATACAGATGACTGTGTAATGGTACCTTTTTCTGTTGGATGTTTGATATATCTTCCTCTTCCAATTCTAATTAAGAAAATCATCTTACGAAGCTAATACAATGTAGTAGGAGACACAGAAGGCATATGTGAGAAATGCCAATTGCTTTTTCACTATCCCAAACTAAAGGTCTCTGTAACTTTACTGTGTAAAGGAGCAGCTCCTCAAGAGCAGCCTGTTATGCCTCCCCATTTGCTCCTGTATTGGCCCCCTGATTTGCCTGACCGGTTTGTGTAACTCATATCTGACCACAAGTTCGGGAAACAAGTTTATTGTCCCAGATTTGTTTGCTAGAAGTATATGATCTAGGTGGTGGTAGCTGTGTGGATGTCTGTCTGACTCTCTCTTGTGCATTCCTTGATAAGTTGTAAGGAAGAGTGATGTAAACATATACGTATAGGGAAAATGGATAATGTTGAGTCGGGGCAGGTACTCCCACATGTGCTGTCTTAGTCCAAAAAAACTAACCTCTAGAGTTTTGGGAAAGCTGAAATTGAACACTTCACTTCAATCCAGCCTTT
Source organism: Pelecanoides urinatrix (assembly GCA_013400755.1). Lineage (NCBI taxonomy): Eukaryota > Metazoa > Chordata > Aves > Procellariiformes > Procellariidae > Pelecanoides > Pelecanoides urinatrix. The sequence goes on from VZTQ01001386.1 coordinate 170,737, forward strand.
CAAAGGAATAATTGTACCTGGAATACAAGGAATCCCATCCCCAGAGTTTGTTGGGGACAGTAACTTCAGTGTCAGGGCTGGATGGGGTCACTCTGCAGGGAGGAGTAGGGGGTGAGTGTGACTGCAAGCGTTAGCAGCTCTTCGTGGTGAACCAGGAACTGTGCTCATCCCCTTGTATTAGTACACCCAAAGTTGTATTTGGTGTGGTGAGCTGAGTAGTATGTGACACTTCTGACACAGTTACGCTGCAAATTCCTGGGAGTATTTTGGCTAATATTTCTTTTCCTTGTTGAAAAATACGGAGGAACCTTGCAAGGTGCCTCATAAGCTCTTCTCTGCATCTTCAGAAATACCATTTATTCCTGGGGGGTGGAACTGAGTAGAAGAATGAGTTAACTGAATTGCCATATATGGCCAATGCCAAAAGTTTTTCTTTTTTTCTCATTTCCCTGTTAGTCTGGAGTAAGGTTTCTATTGGTACGAAGAACACAGAAGAGATGTTGATTTTCAGCCAAGTTACTGTAAAAAGATTGTTCTCCTCTTTCAAAGGAAATTCTGGAAAACCAGAATTCCTAGTTCAAATATTTTCATTGCGGTATACTGTTGTGTAGTAATTGAGGATGACTTTGAAGACTCTGAAATCGAGAAGACTAATTTTATGTTAGGATATACCTAATAGGTATTTTTTTATTCTCCCTGCTGTTGTTTTGAAGTGATTTGTTTTTATGTAAATCCAGTCTAAATCTTCTTTTACGCTACTAAAATATTTGAAGTGAATAATAAAACCAGTGCTGCTTGTTGAAGAGCGAAGCCTTTGCCATAGGTTGGTTAGGGAAGTTCCCAAGTGACAAATAGAGGTCAGTAGGAAAATTACCAAGTGCATTCTCATACCAGTTTTCTTTTTGTAACGTACTGAGTGGTGAAATGTTTGTATTTGTGAAAGAATGCGAAGGGGGGGGAATGACAGAATGGGGAGGGTAACCATTTTTCTTCTGTCGTTTTTGAAAAGTGTTCATACTCAGTGATGCTGTTCATGCCAATGTTTACTTTTTTGTCATTCCTGTGTTCTTTTTTTTTTTTTTTTTTTAGTAGTGGCTTCAGTCTTAGTGCTGAAAATGCAGGAAACTCAAAACGACTGTTTTTTGAAAATAGGATTTGTTGTGTTTCTAACCATAAGAAACATTTTTATGTCTTTTGGGAAATGACACTTTCTTGCATCTGTTATAGGTTGATTATATGGATGAAAATGAGGAGTATTTTCAACGTCAAGCTTCTCATAGGCAATCTCGAAGAAGATTTAGGAAAATCAACCAAAAAGGGGAGCGACAAACAATTATTGATACTGTTGACCCTTATCCCGTGGGGAAGCCACCTCTACCTAGAGGCTACCATACGGTAAGCTGTCAGTATTTATGGTTCACAACAACATAAACAGGAAAACCACTGAAAATAAAACAATCAAAATAGCTTAACTTGCTGGTATTTTTAAAGTAGTGTGTTTCTGTGGGGAAGTTTTCCCCTTAAAATACTGTGAATTTGGCTCCATCAGTATGTGAACATGCGTGCAATTTGCATCTTAGTTCAGAATTGAAAGCGCATTTTTTTATGATCGTGAATGTCACGTATTATTTCCTAATGTTCCAGTCATTATTTGAAATTGTGAAAGAAACTATGTTCTCATTTCCTTTTGATATTAGGTTCCTGTACGAATAGTTTAGTGTATAGCGTTAAAAGGTCAGTTAGTGAAGCATTCATTCACGTATATGATACGGTTGTTGCCTGAAAAGGACTGTGCTGCACTGCAGTAGGCCAAATCCTTGGATTAAATCTGTCACTTCCTTTTGGTATCCAGAACTTAAATGTCAAATTAACCTTTACTGGTGTCTGCCTCAGGAGCCCTTTATACTTGGGTTTCAGTGAGCTACATAGTCTGCCCATCATCAGGGAGATCACTTGGTCATTTTACTTGATTTCTTTTTTTTTGGGTAATCTTACATGTTGAAAGTTTCCACACTTTCTCTTGAGATGAAAATAAACCAATAATTAAAACTTATTCTACAAAATATTTTATATGGCTTTTAAATTGAGAAAAACTGTTAGATTAATATGTTTGTTTGGTATTGATTTCAACTGTAAGCAAAATACTAGAAAAGCTGTTTGTCTTTGGCTCTCACTTAGTTGTTTAAGCCCCCAAATCTGCTAGACCCATAAAGGCATAGTCATAAATAACTTTGTGCATATTTAATCTCATTGAGTTCATTGGGCTGAATTTTGCACAATGTAAGCCACATGCATATAAATTTGCAGGATTAGAGCTTTACTGTTTTTAAAATACTGTCTTTGATCCATTGCAGTTGTAGTTTTTTTCCATTTTTCCATCTTTATCTTTACTCCTTGACTTGCTTGCCAGTTCCCTGTATATTCAATGTGTGTCTGTAAGAGTGTAGATGTTTGATTACATCTGTTAATTATACAGGCTTTTCTTCATGAGTTGAATAATTACATATTATGCCAACAATTTGTTTTCGTTTATACAACAGCTTTTAATGGTTTAATTTTCAATGCAGTTTTAATTGCCTCTAAATTTATTACGGATTGAGCCAGTTCACTTGGTTTGAAGATGAAATATTTTACTCGTCTGTTTTTGAAAAAATAAAAACGTGGTATTGTAGTTTGTAGGAATTACAGGAAGAATTACTTTTGTTTGTATTATTTAGATGTGTATGTTGTGCTTAGCAAACAGTTCTAGTGTGATTTTTATCTAACTCTAAAAGGGCAGTATTTAGATTACACACAGTGCTATTTGCATTTGTAGGTCCATGCCTGTTGTATAAATTTCGCTTTAGGTATGCCTAATGAGTTTTTGTAAGCTTCACTCTGGTACTAAGAGCAAAAGCCCATTGTGTGCCATTCTGTTGTGTGAGTTCATAATGATTTTGTGTATGTGTTGGGAAATTCATTGCAAGTGAGATTTCATATTGAGTTGGAAGAGATTGCCAAATAAACTGTAAAATTTGCAATAATTACAGACAAATATGGCTTTAAAAAAATGTAATATGATGCATATGACCGACACTTCCCCCCCTTCAATGCAAATAGAGTCAAATAAGCTCAAATGAGTTTTACAATATAGTCAAGACTCTCCGTGCTGGCCCATTCCCTCCTATTTTTACAATACTTGGTGATTTTGTATACATTATTCTCCCATTCACTT